>VDFB02271358.1:377476436-377688736 GCA_007258455.2 Sequoia sempervirens
AGTAAATAAATAATTTAATTAATGTTAGATACTTTTATTTTATTTGTAAAAATATGGAAATGACATGTAAATAAAGTTAGTTAATTTTATTGGGTTGGGGCCCTAGCTCGATTGGCTAAATCTTTCCTATTGCAGAGGTTGGTCATGAGGTCTAGTCTCCCCCACCCCTATGGTACCAAAAAAAAGTTAGTTAATAAATAAAAAATAAATAGTTTCAAGAAATATAAATGCCTAAATAAAACAAGGAGTATTAGGGAAATTTGACTAAGTTAGGGGAAACTAAACATTTATTATGACTGACTTCATTGTCAATTGGTACTTGCCTTAGTAAATAGGGTATTGTGAAAAATTTAGTAAGTACTAATTAATTTAAATATTTTTAAGATTGGGTCCATATCCCATAAGTTATATAAGAACATTAAGAGAAAAATAGCATTAGTCTTAGAAAAAAGTTAACATTAATGATTAATATATCTACATTTCATTATAAAGATTAGGATATTAGGGAAAAAAAGAAAAAAAAAAGGCATGACATATAGGGTACTACTAGAGTCACACCACACAGAGGATGCCCACTTTTGAGAGTAGCTGAATTAGGACTGGAGATTCTTTAGACATTTTAAAATCTAATTAGAGTCATTTAGCAGAGGCTACCAGTAGTAGAGGCACCCCGCATATAGCATCCAGACATCAAGGCCTAGTGCGTAGTGGAGCCTGAGGGAGAGGATCATAATGTAGGGTCCTGCGAGCACAATAGGAGTCTCCCCCAACATCACGGGCATTAGTAGGAGAATCAAAGGAGGATTCTATGCATATTATAGCACCACTTGAGGCACTAAAGGTCTTATAGAGTTCAGGATATCAGCTTTGTGATTTGCTCTGCCGCAAGTTACCAGAGCTCATAGGATCCACTAGTGGGGTCAAGGTAGAGTCATGGTTACTTAGCCTTGATAGATACTTTGGGTTGCAACCATATGGGAGCAACCTTAAGGCTAGGGTGGCTATTCATCTATTGAGGCATATCACTTATATTTGGTGGTGCCAAGAGGAATGGAAGCACCACTTGACCATGGACACGATTACTTGGGACACCTTCTTAGAGCATTTTAGAGCACGCTATATCTCAGAGAATTTTTACCAGAGGCATACCGATGAGTTCCATGACTTGTAGTAGAGGGGTCTCATAATGGTAAAATATAAGAGCTTATTCCTTGAGCTTATGTAGTACGTGGACTATAGCCAAGATGAGAAATTACTCATCAATCAGTTAATTAGTGGGTTGAACCCCAACATTTTAGGACTTGTGTAAATGGCCAATCCCATAGACCTTAGGGTCACCACAGAGAAGGAATTAGTAGTAGATGATGTATACAATAGGTCCCATGAGACTCGTGAGTGGTTTCAAAACTGCAACTAGGGTCAATAGGAGCACAGTTCTCATAGACCATCCCTTCTAGTGAAGGGGGGTGTAGGCCTGCATTTGAGACTCCTAGATCATAGCAGACATAGTGACATGGATAGAGATCTAGACTACAACAAGGTGCACAAGGTGGGTCTTCTAGGTCTTGGCATGTATAGAACCCATGTAGAGACCAAAGACCTTAGGGTTAGCAGGAAGCTCCTCCTCAATCCCAACAGCCATTCAAAGGAGGGTGCAATAGTTTTGGGGGTCTGGATCCTCATAGGTTGGTAGGACCTAGCTAGCATCGAGTTAGTCGAGGGTACCTTGTTATGTATGTGGTGGAGTGGGGCACCTAGCCAGAGAGCACCCACAGGGTTTCGCAGCAGGAGGACCTCATCCTGTAGCCTCAAAGCCTATAGTTGGAGATGTGGGTAAATTCCATAGGATGTTTGCTGTAGTTGAAAATCACTAGGCTGAGCATTAGGCCACCATTATTGAGGTAATAGGTATGATTGATGGTGTATTAGTTTGTATACTATTTGATTCAAGAGATTAGATTCATTTACTTTCCCTACTATAATGGATCGTTGTAGGCTAGTGGCATCTAGGCAAGACGATAGGTGGGAGGTGGAGTTGGCTTTAGTGGACAAGGTGTCTGTTGATTTAGTAGTTCATCATTACCAGTTGGTTATTGGGGATGTTACCACCATAGTGGATCTTCAAATCACTCCTTGTGGATCCTATGACATACTATTGGGTATGGATTAGCTTGGTGCACACCAGGCTAAGATTGATTTCCATCACAAGATAGTTAAGTGTAAAGATGATTAGGGTATATCAATAATACTATCAAGGATTCTTAGACCCATTTCGATTCACATGATATTAGTTATGCAACTGAAGCGGTGCCTGAGGAGAGGGTGTCAAATGTTTTCCATCACCATTAGTGATAAGTCCGAGGATATGATAGGGGTGTCATTGGATTACCATCCATTACTCATGGAGTTTTTAGATGTGTTTCCATTAGAGTTACTAGGGATGCCTCCCCATAGAGAGGTGGATTTCCACATTGAATTGGTTCCAGGAGCTCAGCTAGTCTCTAGGGCACCCTCCAGGATGACTACTTAGGAGCTCAATGAGCTTAAGATGTAGTTGGAGGAGCTATTAGAGAAGGGGAACATTTGACCTAGAATCTCACCTTGGGGAGTGCTTATCATCTTCATCAAGAAGAAGGATGGGTCCCTTTTCCTATGCATTGACTATAGACAATTGAACAAATTGGCGATTAAGAACCACTACCCATTGCCCAAGATTGATGACTTGTTTGATCAAATGAGGGGAGCCAAGGTGTTCTCCAAGATTGATTTGAAATCTGGATACCACTAGCTATGAATAGTAGAGGCATATATCAACAAAACAATGTTTAGGACATGTTATGGACATTATGAGTTTACAGTGGTACCATTTGGTTTAACGAATGCCCCCACAATGTTCATGAGTTTAATGAATGGGGTATTCTACACCTTTTTGGATAGATTTGTGTTGATATTCTTAGATGACATTTTTATCTACTCTAAGACAATAGAGGAGCATCAGGAGCATTTGAGATAGGTTTTGCATTGCTTGAGAGGACATCAACTTTATGCCAATCTTGCTAAGTGCTAATTCTTTCAGACAGGGGTTCAATATTTGGGGTACATCATTTCAGGTGATGGTATCTCAGTAGATCCATCAAAGATTAATGCCATTATGCATTGTCCAACACCCACAAGTGTCACAGAGGTCAGGAGTTTTATGGGACTAGTAGGCTACTACTGACATTTTTTCAAGGGGTTCTCTAGGATAGTACACCCTATTACTTCCCTTCAACAAAAAGGGAAAAGGTTTGAGTGGAAAAAGCAGTGTGAGAGGGATTTTCAAACCCTCAAGGAGCATCTCACAAGCACTCCCATTCTTGTACTACCTGATCTGACATTATATTTTTTGGTTTGCATTGATGCCTCATTAAATGGCATTGGAGCAGTACTCATGCAGGAGGGTCGAGTGATCATGTACGAGTCCTAAAAACTTAAGAACCATGAGCTGAATTACCCCATGCATAATATAGAGCTAGTAGAAGTAGTGCATGCATTCACGAGATGGAGACATTTTCTTCTTGGCCACCATTTTGAGCTTCATTTTGACCATAGTATTTTGTAGTACATCTTCACATAGCAGAAACTAAAATGCTCAACAGAGATGCTAGATGGAGTTCTTGTGTGAGTATGAATTTGATGTACATTACATCAAGGGGAAGGAGAATGTAGTGGCAAACACATTGAGTAGACGATGACATGAGATGATGGCTATGACAATGGGTACAAACTTGAGGACTCACATTTCACAATTTTTATTAGACGATGACTGGTACTATGTGGTTCACAGGGAGATATAGTCTCGGTGAGCCCTTAAGGGAAAATAATCAGGCTACACATTGGACTTAGATGGGTTATTGCATCAAAGAGGGCATATATATGTTCCATAGGTTGCAGATCTATAGATGGTGATTTTGATAGAGGCACATATGCCCCTTATGTTGCACATCTAGGGTGAAGAAGATGCATGCATATCTTTTCCAATTGTATCATTGGGAAGGGATGCATGGAGATATTGTAGAGTTTGTGGCTCAGTGCCTTTAGTGTCAAAGATTGAAGGTTGATCATCAAGACTCAGTAGGATTTCTTTATCCACATGAGATCCCAAAGTAGAAATGAGATACCATCTCTATGGATTGTATTATTGGTGTACCCTTGTCTTTTCACCACCATGATGCCATTATGGTGACAGTTGACAAGCTGAAGAAGGTAGCTAACTTTTCTCTAGTTCAAACTACTTTTACATCGCCAGTAGTAGCGATTATGTTCTTGGATGATATAGTTAGGTTGCATGGGGTTACTCACAAGATCATATCAGACAGGGATCCTATTTTTTATCTCAGCCTTCTAGAGAGCATTACAACAAGCCTTAGGCACCCAGCTCAATTTCAGTACCGCTTACCACTGAAAGATAGATGGACAGTCAGTGAGGGTTAATTAGGAGTTGGAGGATATGCTATGTATGTACATGATGGATCATCAATCTAGATGGTAGGAGTACCTTCACCTAGTTGAGTTTTCCTACAACAATAGTCATCATAGTCCTTTAGGTATGGATCCTTATTAGGCATTGTATGGCAGACCTTGCAGGACACCTTTTTGTTGGGACAAGATTGAGGACAAGGTGGCTATTGGCCCTGAGTTGCTACAAGATATGGAGTGTTGGGTAGTTCTAATCCAACAAAGGTTACAAAAGGCTTAGGACCATTAGGAGATGTATGTAGATGCTAAAAGGCTAGATTAGAGTTGTGTAGTGGGTGACTAGGTATTCTTGAGAGTTCAACCACATAAGAGTCCAATATGTTATGGAAAGAGCTCTTAACTAGCACCATAGTTTGCGGGTCCCTTTGAGATTATAAAGATGATTGGTTTGGTTGCTTATCATCTAGCCTTGCCATCTATCCTGTTGCATATCCATGATGTCTTTCATCTTTCTATTTTGTGGTGTTATCTGCAATACCCGTCTCATGTTTCGGATTGGAATTCCCTACAGGTGCAGTCAGATGGCTAGTTGGTGTAGGAGCCCATTCACATATTAGGTCATCAGATGTTGGCCCTTCAGGGGCAAGAGCTAAACCAAGTCAGGGTCCAGTGGGACAAATATAATGAGGTTGCAGCTACCTAGGAGGATGCATCATGGATGAGGACATTATACCCTCACCACTTCAGGGATTTCCAAGAGGAATTCCAACCCTAGGGGGGGAGGATGTGATATCCATCTCTTTCTGTACCAAAGATTATATAATCCATGTCATTTAGTATGATCTGTATAGACTTGATTTTTTGATATTTTGATATATCCTAGCTTTGTCATACTGATGTTATCATAGTCTTGATTATTGATATTTTGATATATCCTAACTCTATCATACTGATGTTATTTTAGTCTTGATTATTGATATTTTGGTATCATAGCTATGTCATACTGATGTTATTTCAGGCTTGATTGTGGACTTTTTTTTACCATGGATTCTAGCTTTGTCATATTGATCTTACCCTAGAACTCGATACACTTTTACATATATGATGATCTTTATCTATTTAAGCTTTATGTTGTCATGTTGTTAATTTAATTTAATTAATTAGATGATTCTATTATTATTATCCTAAGAGCATATGTAAATGTGATTGAGATGAATTGTGGATAACAAATGAAATACAATTGTGATTTACTTCTTAGAATTGGTTATGTTAATATTATGTTAATTGTGCCATGAGGTGAATGACATATGCCTACATAGAGAATCATGTTGTAAATTTCATGTGTTGTTTTATTATGATGTTGGATTAATGTTTGTAGTAAGTGTGCAAGTTAGTGACTGGTGGACTTGGGGAAAACACCAGAGGGACTTAAGTTGTATCAGGCTTTGATGTGTTCCTAAGATTTGTGCTAGTAAACGTTATTATTTTATTGCACAGTGTCTTCGTTAGTGCAATGGTAGTGGTGACAATTTGTATCCAAGTTTTAGAGAAAATTTGATGTTTCTAAGTCATGTTTGTGACATTTTCAAGACTCCAGGTCTCTGGGTTTGATCATGGGAGTAACTTTATATGTTTAAAAATTAATTTGGAGTCCTTATGACCCATTTTTAGAAGCATTTTCTATTAATGACGAGTTTATAAGATAATGCATGGGGGATGAACTTACTCATCAAAAGGGGGAAGAATTGTTTAAATAGTTGTCACTTCGACCATAAGTCATGGGGGGGTGGGGACTATTCTTTAAGTAAATGATTGGGTAGGAAAAACCAGTTTTCTTTTTCAGCTTTGATGATACCTGAAAGACAGTTTTCTTTCCTTGGTTGTAGACATAAGAAAGAGGGAATATCCTTGAAATGGAGGAAGTTGTTACTTTGAGCTACTAATTTGTTTTCCACTACCATTCTGAAGGACTTCTAGGTTGGTACTTTCTTATCTTCCCCTTTGTGTTTTGTTCTGAAATAGGAATTACAAAAAAATTGTGTAGTCTTGTGTGTTGTTTTTGAAAAGGAAAAAACAAGTTTTAAAGGGACCTGAAACCACAGAGTTCAAACAACAAAAGATAGCTAAAAAAGTCCAGACAAACAAATGGCTATCCCAAAAAGGAAATGATAGCACAAAGAGACAATAGGGTCCAAAAAAAGGACCGCCCAAAAAACCAGAGACAAACACCACTGCACTACTCCAAGGTGTTCATCAACTCCTCAGCCTCCTTTTCAACATCCTTCATATCCTGTAACCCCTGCTTAAGGATTTGAGCCGTCTGTGAAGAAGTTGGGGTCTTCCTCTTCGTGTTAGCCTGGGTGCGAGTCGAAATCCCTTCACTAGCAGATTTGCAGTAACCTCTGTCTGCATCCAAATCCACGACCAGCAAACCTTTTTAATTTTTTTTTAGCTTTTCCACCTAGCATTGATGATAATGGTGTTATACCTGGCTATTTTGTGATTGTTCACCACAGTGGCCCTAATATTTTGGCCAATCTTGGACATATTGCACTTGATCCTAGTCAATCTTTCCTGCTACAAATGCTATCTTTTCCTTGGTAAGGGGGTTTCCTGTTCCTCATTCTCTTTACAGCTCTAGCTAATATTCTACTCCAAATCCAAGACTATGTTGCTTAGATCTCTATTACGGCCTTTCAAATCACAGACTTCCTTCTGGGTCCACTTGAGAACAATGAAAAGGCCATCTGTACTTTTTTCCACCACACTCATAATGTCCTCAGGCTTGAGCTTATTTAGGGCAGAATTAATTTCATCCTCATTAGGGGAATTCCCAAATCTTCTAGAAGTAGGGGCACTAGGGGCCGACTCCTTACTGACCATAGGTTTATCAAAAAAAATTTCCATGGAATTGCCAAAATACGAAACAAGTTTCATAATAGAGGTACCTTTAAAACTAGATATCAAACCTGGAGTAGGGTAGTGAGGAGATGGTTGGGTATTAAGATAGGGCGGTGAGGTAAGACCTGGGCTAGGGAAATCATGCAGAGGCTGCAACTTAGGACATGACGGAAGAGCTGAATCCAAAAGGGCTTTCTGACAAGATAGGGATTGGGGAGCTATGGTATTAGGACCAATAGGGGCACAAGTAGGGGGCCCGGGGGTCGTTCTCCCTACTACTTTCAGTATCTTCATCATCTAATTCCCCAATTTCAACTATTTTAGGCAAAGTGGGTAAATTTTGATAATGCTCATAGATGAGTCTAACAAGACCAGGGTGAATAATAGCAGTCTTCCTAGGGTTTCTTTCAACTTCATTAGGGCGGTTCTTTAAAGAAGAGAATAAGTAAAAAGGCAAATAAATATGAACCTTGTGATGGAAATGGTTCAGAATGGAAAAGTGGTAACCATACACCCTAGTGAAGTGCCCATCAACTTTGATATACTCCATAATAACTCTTAAAACTTTCCTCCAGATAGATTTGATGGACTCCACATCAATTACAAGAGATAGCTAGCAATTATCTGATATAGATGTGTGTAAGAGTATGGAATTATCTGTTACAATTTTCTTTTGTTGTAAATAAATATTGATTAAAATAGATAATAGAATCCTTTTGTCTACAATCCTGGAAAGAAATGGAATGAATGTAAGGTAAGCCTGGAACCCAAATTTAGGAGAAAGATTGTATGAAAGAGAATGAAGCCTTTCAACCCCTCTTCCAAATAGACATTTTATTCCTTTCCTTGTGAAGAGAAAAACAAAACATATTAAAGTAACGAATAGAAGGAAAAAAAAAAAGAATGACTTTTATTCCAAAACATTTGTATAAGAAGTTAAATATATAAATATATATATATATATATATAAATATGTGCAAATCATGACCCTGCCTCCCATCTTCCTGATTCCCAAACTCCCTGCTGGGAGCAACCCTCTTCTCCACTCTCCTTACTCAGTGAGCCACAGTCTGTGAATGTGTTATCACATTAAATGAAGCCCATTGGAATTACAGTTGAGACCCTTTCTATGAGCACATTAAGGTTTTGACATACTGGCGAGCCTTTCCCTACACGACAAGCATCATGGGGAGGGTGCTTGCCAAAACAAAAGCTCCTCTGGTATCCAGTAGGAAGGAAATCACCTGAATGCAAAACAAAAGTTATGGTTAATATTTCGGCTCATAGTCAAATGAAGAGAGAATTTTAGGGCAGCATTATTTTGGAAAGCATCAATGGCTAAGCAGCAGTCGTATAATCTAATCTCCAACATCCATTTTCTACCACCAAAATCCTCCAAGCCTAACACCCCTAGATTGCACCCATGGTTAGCTAGTTTCTGTTTACCAGCTGCTTTTGGTTGTCTTCCTCTTAGCCTTCATCGTTGGCTTGTCAAGAACACCCCTTGTTCTTCTTTTGAGGATGCAAAATCTTATATATATATATATATTATCATTTAAAAATTCTCCTTAAATAAAATAATTAGAAAGAATTAACAATGCTGTCAAGGTAGATCTCTCCAAATACATTTCAGCTTAATTATGTAATTTGTAGCTAACAATAAATTGTATTTTAAATTCTTATTTTACGGTTTTCCTTTATATTGACATTTAATAAATCTTCTTTATATCATCATTCTTTTAAATTGTCTTTTAACGATGAGAGTGAGTAAAAAATGTTAGAGGGGTAAAAAATTAGGTTCTTTTAAATATATAATGTTGTAACATCATTTATCCTAATGGTCATATAAATCTTTAAAAAATATAATAATAATTAATCATAACATTCAAGCATTATCCTTTTTAATTCTCATAATATTTTTTTTTAACCATAAAATACATAATATTATCATTTGTATATTTACTTAATTAAAGGGATATAAAGTTTCTCAGTTTTAGGCATGCTAAATACTTGGTGGGTTTATTTCATTATACATATTTATTATTTAAAAAGGATATGAAGTTCCCTAATTGACATGTTAAATATTCCGAAGAGATAAATTTGGGTGACTAGAAATGGCATGTAAATAATATTAGTTACTTTCATTTTATTGGTAAAATTATAAAAATGACATGTAAATAAAGTTAGTTATTTTTTATTTTATTTGTAAAAAATATGAAAATGACCTGTAAATAAAGTTAGTTATTTTTATTTTATTTGTAAAAGTAAGAAAGAAACTAAACTTTGTAAAGTAAATAAATAATTTAATTGATCTTAGATGCTTTTATTTTATTTGTAAAAATATGGAAATGACATGTAAATAAAGTTAGTTAATTTTGTTTTATTTGTAAAGGTAAGGAAAAAACTAAACATTGTAAAGTAAATAAATAGTTTCAAGAAATATAAATGAGTAAATAAAAAAAGGAGGTTTTGGTGTGGGGTAATTATCTACATAGTGGGTGTTCGATTTAAAAAATTAGGGAAATTTGACTTAGGGGAAACTAAACATTTAGGTTTGATTGACTTCATCATCAATTGGTCCTTTCCTTAGTAAAAAGGGTATTGTGAATAATTTAGTAAGTACTAATTAATTTAAATATTTTTAAGATTGCGTCCATATCCCATAAGTTGTATAAGAACATTAGGAGAAAAATTGCATTAGTCTTACAAAAAAAAAAAACATTAATGATTAATATATCTACATTTCATTATAAAGATTAAGCTATTAGGAAAGAAAAAGAAAAAAAAATTGGGCATGACTGGATCTCTCAGACATTCCTAACAATGCATCACAATATGAGTTCTTAGTGAACTCATATCTCCCTAGCACAAAGACATTTACAATTATTTGCATGACCAGATTATCCCTCTTGACTTGTCCCCAACACAAAACCTTTGGAGGCGGCGACTGCCTATCATAGTCTTGTTTTGGCTCAGAGAAGAGGGTACAGTAAGATTTGGTTGGAGGGTGATTCTCTGAACATTATTAATAATTTGAAGAATATATCTCCCCTGTCTTGGACAATTGATGCCTTGATCATGGATTCCATTGAAATTATTAAATCCTTTGATAATGTTTATATTTCCCATATTTTGAGAGAGGGAAATAAGTTAGTTGATTTCTTTGCTAACTTTGGTGTTAGAGATAGTAAGGTATGGGATTTAAATGACCCCATTCTTTATGAGGCCATGACTATTGTTATAAATGAAAGTTAATTTATTCATTAAGGTGTGCACATCCTTGCTCATGTGGTTGAATGTCATTAGTAAGGATGTTACGGTTATGATTTTGAGGAAAGGTTGTCATATGGCGTGGAGTTCAAATTCATTAAGGTATGTATGTATTGTGGCTTCCTTCACATGGATTGTGGATGTTAGTCACATATGCTTCCAGAGTCTTATGTTGGATAATTTGGTTTTGGGTGGTGTCTACTACTTTCATCTGAGTTTCTTATTGAGTGCTTGGTCTCTATTTTCTATCGTCATGGGTGGGGATAGAAATCGTGCCGAGCCCAAATCCTGTGATACTGCTAAGCTGAGAAAGGAGGTGTGGGGGATTTTAGAAAATGGTGGTCTAACTCCCTTCATGGAGAAACTACATGGCAATAATCCTCAGGTTACTAAATTGGTTGAGAAAGGGAGAACCCTGGACTTGGATGGTAGGGAAATTGCAGTGGATGAGGAATTCATAGCCCAAATTACTAGCCTTGCAATTAAGGGTATGAAAGTGTATAGAGATAAGAAAGAATCATAGGCTACGATGTCCCTTTTCTTTAAGAAGAATGAGATTGATGAATTGAAGGCTGCGAAGAGCGGTGGGTATCTGAGGAGTTCCCTAAAAGCTCTCTGGTGGGGTGTTGTCAATGAAATCATCAGGTATGTAACCCTAGATGGAAGATACACGACCATTAACAATTACCATTTTCTATTGCTTAACCATTTTAGGCACAAGAAATGGGTGCCATTTCCTTATTATTTGCTAGTGTCAGTGGACTGTGGGATTAAAGAGCATAGGAAGAATCCCAAAAACCTTGTCCAACATTCAAGGTTGATTTTTTTGATTTATGAACATGTGAAAGCTCATGATGTCCATAAATCTATTGTTTCTTTGAAGGATATTTCTTCTAAAGCTAGGGAGGGTTATGAAGTTGAGTTGGGTGAGGAAAGGGCTTCTAAGAAATTGAGGAAGAGGAGGCTTATTTTAAATAAATAATATGAGTTAGATAGGGATGATGATTTTGACTATGTCCTAGATTTGTATGCCTATGTGGAAGAGGACCCCTATCCCCTGTTCAAGGTAAATCTGGGAAAAGGAAAATGGATGAGAAAGTGGGTTATATGACTAGTAGTGATGATGTGGAGGTGATTGTTCCTTCTAAGGGGGCTAGAGATAAAAATGTTCTTTATGGGGAAGGTTCTTCTCCTCCCCCTACATTCAGATATGCAAGAACCTAAGGTGGGAAGTCGGAAGAGAAGGGTTTTGAAACCTGGTCAACACATGGAGAAGGATGTCCCTCTCTCTCTAGTTGGTGGCTTCCATGGTGAGAATGTTTTGAGCGCTGTCATAAGGTTGCCGAAGCAAGAGAAGATTAGAGCTATGGGTGGTGAACAGGTTGTAGGAACTAATAAAGAGGATGCAGATAGGATTCAGAAGAGGAAGGTTGCTACAAAGCAAATTGCCAATTCCATTTGTAGGATGAAGCCTCCTGTCCCTATTGGTAAAGGTAAGGATGCTTGTGTTGATAATTTTCATGAGAGCTCTTTTGAAGAGGACATTGTTGTGGGAAATTGCATTCAAAATTTTGATAGGGAGGATCTTTTTGATGTGTTGGGATCAGCCCGTGACTATGTCAATGTGCTTTTTAAAATGTTTAAATGGTTCTTTCAGAGATCAATAGGACCAATGTTCATATTAGAAGTATTGCTTGCAAGGCCAAAGACCCTTCGATACAAAGCCAAATTGATAATTTAATGGCTGGTCTCAATACTATTGTTGATACTGTGGCAAAAAAAAATTGACAAAATTTGGAATGTCGTTATGAAAAGTGGAGAAGCCCCTAAAGTCTTGACTATGTTAGACTCTGCAAGGGCTTTCTCCCCTAAAAGGAGAAATGAAATTTTTTCTACTAATGTTATAGTTCCTGAGGGTAGGCTGAGGGTGGAGGATTCTATTGTTAAGGGTGTTGCTAAAGGTTCTATTTTGAGCTATGAGGTTAAAACTGGTGGGCCTTGGGTTAGGACTAGAAATAGATTAAAAAATCAGGTTGGGGTCTCAAGTATTGAGGTTTCTAATATTGGGGTTAAGGGACTAAAACTTGCTACTAGTAAGATGGAAGTTGTTGAAATTTTGAACAATATGTAATGGTGTTTGCCAGTTTCTAGTTGTTTTTTGGCTGGTGGTTTGTTGACTTTGGGCAGATGTTTATTTAGTGTTGTTCCCTTATTGTTTTAGATGTTCCTTTTTGTAATGGGTTTTGGGCCCCTTCAAAACCCATCTTTTACCTCTAATAAAAAAAAACACATAACCTTTATCCAAAAAGCCTCTAAATATGCCATCATCATAGATACCCTTTATTGTCGTATCCTAGATAGCATCCTCCTTCAATGTATTGAATCACATGCAGTGCAAACAACTTTACAAGAGGTTCACCATGGTATATGTGGAGCTCACTTTGTTGTTCCTACCTTAGCTAAAAAGCTTATGAGGATGAGATATTATTGGCCTACAATGGAACATGATGCCTACTACTTTGTGAAAAGATGTCACTAGTTTCAAATTCAATGAGATCTAATACATGCACCAGCTCAAGAATTGCACCCACTCACATCACCATGGCCATTCTATTAATGGGGACTCGATCTAATAGGAAAGATCCATCCCACTTCCGCAAATGGACATAATTTAATCCTTGTTACTATATAATACTTTACCAAGTGGATTGAAGCCATCCCCATGACTTCTATTATTGCAAATCAGATATCTAAATTCATCTTGAATTACATTATATTTCACTATAGTATCTTGTAGTTCATCATTATAGACAATGGTATCCCTTTCAAGAATCAAGATATTTGTGAACTTTGTGAAAAGTTTCATATTCAACATCATTTCACTACCCCTTATTACCCCTAGATGGTAATGGTCAAGATGAGGCATCTAATAAGTCTTGCCTTAAAATATTAAAGAAGACTATTTATGACGTTGGTCATGACTAACATCTCCAACTCAATCCTACTTGATGGGCCTATCATACCAATGCTCACACCCCTAAAAGAGCCTCTCCATATTCCCTTGTCTTTGGATATGAAGCCATACTTCCTATTGAGGTTGAGTTACCATCCCTGAGGGTCTCTATGCAAGGATTGATTGATTAGAAATAATACCATGTATCCCATCTACATGAGCTAGAGTTACTAGATGAAAAGAGACAAAATAATTTGACACATTTGCAGGCACATTAGAACTTCCTTTGATGCAACTACAATAAGAATTTTTGACCTAGAACCTTTGACATTGGTGATTTAGTCTTGAAAGATAATCTGAAGAATCAGACAAATCAAGAAAATCCTAGAAATTTTGAACCCAATTGGTTGGGCCCTTATATCGTCACAACAAGATATGGATTTGGTGCTTATCAACTCTCTAATATTGAAGGAAAAACATTGTTTGAACCCATCAACAACATGCACCTTCACAAGTATTACACCTAATTCTTAGACTATCCCATTCAAAAAGTCTAAAAAATACAGAAAAATAAAATAAAAATCAAAAGAATACTAAAGAGAAATAATTCTTCCAAAAGTGAAAACAACTTTGGTGGTACTTTGGATAAGTACTATGGTGAAAACTTGGCAAACAAGTCCCATGCGTAGTCAGTCTATGCTCCTCCATCTACTATCACTCTACTAGTCTTCCATCCTTTGCTCATCCATTAACACATATCACCCAACCATAATAAAGCTTTGTCATCCTTCTCATGGCTTGAAAACCATTGACATTTAACATCTTCCACTATCATGACTATCGTTAATTCCATCTATCCTCTTGTGCAAAATACGTTCATTCGATACCTGTTTGGGGAAAATTCCTTCACTTACATTTTCTTAGGATCATACATGTGGTATCAGCCTTTTAAAAACATCAAAATCCAAAAAAATCATAAAACATCAAAATCCAAAAAAAATAAAACATCAAAATCCAAAAAAATCATAAAACATCAAAATCTAAAAAAATTAGAAAACATCAAAACTTCCAAAAATAGATTCAGTTTCAGTGTCAGTTTCTATTAGTGTGTTCAAACTACATTGTCTCTACAAATTTTCTATGTAGGTAAGACCCTCACTCGATGGGTCCCCAAGACATTAGGTCTGTCCTTTTTGGTTTGCTTAAATAAAATCATGATTTTGTCCTTTTTCAAGTACAACAAAGTCAAGTCATGTCAAACTATGAGGTCTTTGCATGTATAACATAGGAAAGGCCATCAATTGATCAGCCCCCGAGGCCCTAGGTTAGTCCTTTAGGGTTTTTCGAGTCTAGTCATGTCCTTTGTCATCAAGCAATCACCACTTAAATCAAATCATGAATAAAAAAAAACATATCCAAAAAATCTTTAATCATCAATCAATCTTCAATCCATCAATTACATTATCATCAATCATTGTCAAATCATTGATCTTATATTGGAATGGGGCACTATGTGTTTTGTCTCATTTAGTCTTATCACTTGTCTTCTATTAGGATGCATCCTTCCTAAGATTATACTTTGTCATTGGTCAACCTTGTCATTTGTCTTAAGCAGGATATGTCTTTCTTGTAGCTAGGTGTTTCTCAAATTAGTCAATCAATCAACTTTATTAGATGGGTTCCCTACCTTACATAGGATATGTCTTTCCTAAACTTAGGTTTCATCACATCTATCAATCATATCAAATCAATTCAATTTTGTCACTTGGTCAATTAATCTTATCATCTTCGTCAATTAATTGGGGTTTAGATAGGATATGTCTTTCCTAAAGCCCGACCTAATCATTTAATCAACCTTTGTCAACCTATCAATAAAATTTGATCAAACCTTTAATCAATCAGTCATCTCATTCATTTGCTTTAATCACGATGCTTCCTTCCTAAAACCAAACCTAATCAATCAATCTTATCAATTCTATCAACAAACATTCTCTCTGGAAAACACTTTGTTGGTCTAAGTTTTTCTTCTTTTTTTTTATTGGTTTTTGGTCATGTTACTATCTACCTCGAAGATATCCTATCATGGATTTATATGGGTTATGATGGATCATGATCCCTTTTCTTTGCTTGTTGTTTGTGGTTTGTCTTGGCAAAAAAACTGGGATAATTGGGTCCTTAGTATAAGCCGAGGCATTCCTTGTCTTTTGGCATTGTCTTTTGACTACTTGTCTCTCACAAATTGTCACCTTACACACCTTGGTTTATTTCATACCATGGTTTTTATGCTCCATTTGTGACACTTTTAGTGCCCGATGATGATAGATATAACAAGCATGAAATTCCATCCTTTGTCATTTCCCATCTGACTTCACTCTTTCCTTGCCATACTTCATGCTAACATTCATCTCTTCCATGCTAACATTTCTTCTAGCTACATCTTAAAAAAGTCATGTGACACACGAAAAAAACTTGCATACATGATCATGTTAGGAAGCATTATAGAAAGCATTATCCTTATAGACATCATCATAATCCACACATATATTTGCATGAGAAGCTACAAAAACAAAGAGTGCACACATATAGCATCATGATAACATAATCAACCATGAAATTGCATTTTACATTAGGATCATAGTTCATCACATTTCATATACATCACATCAAAATTTCATATACATTACATAACAATAATAATATTATTGCATATCATCTCATACATCATATTTTGCATTCACATTAAGCATTTCTAATCATTGTATACAAAATCTATAGGTATCACATCACATCATACAATTAGGTCATCTTGACTACATTACTACATAATATCATCACATAATCATATAAGATGCAAAAGAGATATTATACATGCATAATCCTCCATCATATCAAATAATCACATGATCATATAGAATGCATAAATAAACATCATAAAAGAATGAGCATGCATAACATAATCATAATCATAAACCATAATCACATAGAGCTACATATCATAAATCACCACAAAAATCACATCATATATCACTCAAACTATGTCATAGTACAATGTCAAGATGTATCATATCTAACAAAATGGAGCTTGCAAGCTTGATAATAAAAATACAGTGTCATAATACATCATATCAAAATGAACCCTATATTGGGTTGCCCTACTCTGTCAACCCAAATGCATCCCTAACCTCTGACTGTGGTGAGCTTGGAGACTTTTTCTCTACTATTAGTGGCCTATCATACATAGTAGTCTATATTGATCCTAATGTCTCACCACTGTGTGATCTATTGTGCGAGTGTCTACTATGTGACCTACTATCTGATCTTCCCTGTGAACTACTCACAATCTATTACAAGCTTGACTCTCTCCTCTCTGGTGGAACTACTCTCTCATATAGATCTTCATAGTACTATAAACCCCTACTAGCTTTGGCCAACTCCCGTGGAACATCAACCACTAATCCACCACATGTAGCTGCAAATTCTAGCATCCTTTAGTCTGTCTGCTATTGGCTGATGACTGCAAGTCTCTCTCTATCTAGAGGGTGTCTCTCTCAGCCTTTAGGCCATCTCACTCTATCGTGATAATCCTCACCTCTGTCTCTAGGGCCTG
This sequence comes from Sequoia sempervirens, assembly GCA_007258455.2. Lineage (NCBI taxonomy): Eukaryota > Viridiplantae > Streptophyta > Pinopsida > Cupressales > Cupressaceae > Sequoia > Sequoia sempervirens. The sequence goes on from VDFB02271358.1 coordinate 377,493,626, forward strand.
TACTCGGCCTCAAGGGTGGCTAACCTCTAATCTATTGTGATGTCATATACTCTAGCCTCCACCTCCTCAATGTCCACTCCTAAGAAAATTATCCCTTAGAGGACTCTCTCCATCTCTTCCATCACAAGATCATTTTCATGCTCCTCTCATCTCTCCTTTTCATGCTCTACCTCTACCACCATCATCCCCACCTCTTGATGACCCATGTCTAGGGCCAACATCTTTGGATGATGCTCTCCTTCCTCCACTACCATACCCACTACCACCCTATCCTTTGGCTCATCCCCCTCTTCCTCCTCATGGATTGGTGACAAAGGTCTCACCACCCATTGTCTCCCATCCCTCCTCATCTTATGTTGATCTCCTCCTTAGCCTCCCTAACCATCACCTCTATCATCTCCTTGTTCACCATCCAATCATCCTTTGTCCCCTCGACCTCCACCCCTTTGTCAACTATCATCTCTTTGGCCTTGTGTGCCCCTAACTCTATGCTCTATAGACATCTTCTACTCTACATATATGTAAGGAGATGGCCTATGTGTCTTCCACCATGCATCATACTCCTATTTCATACTTCGATGTGCTTTACCCACTCTCTAGGCCAACTGCACTAGCTATAGTGCATCAATATCCTACTTAGTAGTAGTCACTGGTATCGACTATCCCAATGGATGAACCTCCCTAGAGGTACATGTGAAATATATTGTACCTATAGGAACCCCTTGCCTCTCTCTAAACTATCATTTGAAATGCTTTGGAAAATGCATCTTTATGATATGTTGTGGTTGCACTGTATGCCCAATAAAATACCTCAGTTGGCAACACCATGCTAAATTCCCATGCTCATCTACCCATAGATCAAAGTCTCTATAATGTCTCCAAATAAAGCTCACCATTGTATCAATCCCATGTATCTAATAGCCTGTGTCTCCTACATGTGTCTATCTGAGGGTACCTTGATACAAAAATACATACGAAGCACCAGCTCCTAACTATCATGCCACTGGTGGTCAGAATACTACTATATGCTCCCATGCCCATATCATAAGCAAGGTCACCCTACATGTCATGATCTAACCACCTTTGTATGCAATGTTGTGAAGCTGAAAGTAAATCATGCCCAATAAACATGGTCCCCAGGAATATACTATCTCATCATGTACCATGCCTACTAGTACCTCTCCCTAGTCCATTGGAAAACCATGGCCCCTACAATTTGGAATCATCACACCGAAAATCAATGTACACAACACATAGTTGAACCTGTCATATCTCTCTTCCTTGGTCTCTCATCTAATCTTGTAAACCTAAATACCAAGCTTTAACTAATCTTCATAATCATAAAAATCATAGATAGCCTGCAACCCTTGGATAGGATCTTATCATACCGTCTCTCCATGAATTAACAACCACAAAAATCTATACACATCCTTAAAAAAAATAGTAGCCTCTTTAGTCAGTAGGTGAAATGTGCACATCTCAGAAAGCCACCGCTCCACTAGTGTTATTAGTGTCCCTCTATTGGCCTTGATAATGGGCATCTATGTCACATAGAACAATCCAAGATTTAGAAGTTCCAACCTCTTTTCATCACCCACTTGATCCCAAAGCTAAAATATCTCCAATCCTGACTCCAAGATGTGTAGATAGGAGGTAATATAGCCTGAAGTCATCACAAAGTCATCATGTCAATCTATAGTCTTCATTCAACCTATTGGACCTAAGTTGAGCATGTCATTTTATCTTAAATTGAGGAAATTTTTTCATCAATCAATTGTGTCGTTATGCTTGTCACATGCATCACCAAAATTCTAGGCATCACTAGTTTAGCACATGCATCACACAATTGCAATTGCATCACAATCATCATTTAGTGCATTTCCAGGGTCAATTTTGGTCAACCCTTTGTCAATTGTGTCATTTATTTACAAATGTGTCAGTCCCACTTAAATTTACATTGCTAAATCTTGATTGTGTCATTTTTGGCCACATATGCGCCTCAGAAAGCACATGCAATGCACCATTTTAGATGTGTCACACCACAACCATCCCTCCCCTATCCTATGCAATTGCATCACGACAATACAATTGCAAAAAACTACATTACCTACACCATTCGTGCATGTAATTGCGTCACATGTCATGCGATGCAATTTTCTGCTAAATTTTTCCTACCTAAAAATACATGAAAATCAAAAAATTGAAAAAATGGGTTTGGAGTACATACTAGGTCAGGCACTCCCTCAAGATGGTGGAATGTATAGATGTGATAGCCTCTATGTAAAAAGTATGGAATTGGTGACATCTCCTCAACTTCTCTCCTTTAGAGCTCCTAATATTTCTAAATTGGGAATGCACAAATGACTATTTTTTTAATTAAGCTCCTATTTATAGCATAAAAATTAGGGTTTTTCCCTTAGCATGTGTACTAGGTGCACTACTTTGAACCTAAATTTTACCTCCTTAATGACCTCAAAAATCATTTTTGTCACCACCATTGAACTCATGGTTGTCAAATTATCTTATTAGGACAATTTAAAAAAAATGATTTTTTTTTAAATTTGCAAAATTTTACTGAGGGGGCTACCTTCACCTTGCATTTACTGGGGCATATTTTGAATGAATTTCTTTGACACAGTGCAATGAATTTCATTATTTCAAAGAGGGGTAAAATTTAGACACTAACAAATGTCTTGGTCTACAAGTGTTATTTTCTTGGTCTTCTTCTCTGTATAATTAAATAATTTTAATTATTTAACTAATTCATCTCTTGACCTTTATTCTACTACAATTAATTAAATAAATTTTATTGCATCACTAACCTTCTTTTCTTCAATAATTAAATAAATTATTATTTATTTAATTATTTACATCATTTATCTATAGTGAAATAATAATTATTAATTGTTTACCTATTCATTCATCTTTTAATTCTTCTATAATTAAATAATTATTAAAATTATTTAATCATTTCTCAAAATTTCTCCCTTATGAAATAATTAATCTAAATTAATTTTTTAATTTTTTTCTCTATTTCCTCCTATTTAATTGAAATGGTTGCATAAATCATTTTCATTAAATGCCCACTTCATTTTTCCTCAAATAAATAATTTCAATAAATTATTTATGCCTCCACTTGGTCAAAGATTCCTTTCTCATGAATTAAATTATTTTAATATTTAATTTCTCCATTATCCCTCCACTATCTCATTTTTGAATCTTAGTCGTTGATTGACTTTAGTCTCTTCTCGATCTTGACTATTCATTTCGTAACTCCCATTCCTCTATGTTGCATGTCTTATTGACCATCGATCTTGGAATCCTTATAGAAGCTCAATTTTTTCCTTTCATTCAAATGGTTGTCTATAAAATAAGATCTTCTCCTCCATTTTCAATTTAACAACTTATCTTCAACTTTCATGCTTACTGTTTGTAGGTATTTGCACACAATTAGAATAATTTGAGAGCAACTTGCAAAGGCAACTTGAGGAGAGACAAGAGAAGTGATTCGGATTTAATATGGGGAGTGTTTTCAATTTGAATGCTTTTCTTATTCCTATTTGATTGTTTTCTCTTGTTTTAGATTGGGTTTTTGGCTTATATAGTGTTTTGGTTGTCACTTAATCTATGCTATCTAATTTTTCCCATCGTACAGTAGCAAAACTTACCCTAGTTAAAAAAAAAATTACAATCAAGTTTGCCATGATTAGTTATATCATGAATTCTACACTCGGTGACCCTACCAAAGGTGAGAAAACTCAAAGGATAAAGCCTCTAGTTAGGGATTTTCTGGAGCTTATCAATGTCCATTTTACTTTCCATTACCATCTTGCTTAGACTTTCATCTCACAAGCAACTTTCCAACCTGAAACTAGGACAACAATATCAATTCTAGATAAAACTGGAGGATGGCCCTTCTCTTGCTACTAGTTCCTATTGATGATGATGTTAGTCGCACACCAATAGTGCGGATAAAATATGCCTTGACACATCGTGGGGAGCATATCTTAGTTGAAATATTTCACCTAGATAACCTAAATCTTATGCTGACTCAACTTAATCCAAAGGATTGTTTATGTTAGGTTTTGACCATACTAGGTTCACATTAGGGTTTGTTGTGATAATGTTGTTAATCATGAGGGATAAATGGTTTTTTCAAAATTTTAAAGGAATTATAGGAATAGGAAAAAGATAATCTCAATCTGATAATTTAACAAATTCATGAAATCAATAGATTTGTAATAACATTTCATAAATTTCAACAAATTTCTTTCACTTAAGTAAATTTAGCTTTAAGAATTCAACAATATCATGGAATCAAAAGATTTGAAATAAAAAAATCTCCATGCATTCATCTCTTTTTTTGGAAAATTTTCCAAAATTTAAACATTTATTCTAAAATAAAACATCAAAAGTACAAAAAAAAAAAAAAATTCTCCTAGCTACTATCCAAGCATGCCTCAAGAATTAACCAAACTAGAGAAAACCATTCAATACATCACCAAATTGCTTCACAACTAAGTACAAAAATATGTTAGATTTTAAAGAGAGGGGGTATCTTTTTCCATCAGATAGTTTTAGTATGCACCCTTAAATAGTGCAACACACAGTCTTGTTTGATAAGAACAGACAATTAGCTACGTAATATTTCATATGAGGAGATAGCTTTTAAATTAGCTCTGATATTGATTAAATTATATGAAACATACAAGTTTTCAATCTAGAATGGAACAAAAAATAGGAAAAAGAATAAAACTTAAAGAAGTTTTGGTTCTCTGACATCCACAAATTCTTAACTTAACCTAAAATGAAACATCTCCTAGGCTTTTATAAGAACAAGAAACTTGGAAAATTCAATCAACACATGAGAGGGAATCCAAGAGACGAATCACAACAAGGCACATGGAATATGGCAACTAGCAAGAGAGTTGTTGAATAAGTCAATGGATGTCAACCTTCTCCAACACTTTAAAATTTTGGAATCTTCATCTTTAAAATGATTAAGACCTTAATTCAGATTGAACAAATCTGCCAAATGAAATGTAGGAACTTCCCATATATTCAGAATGATCAAGTGGACATTCTATTCCTACACCCACATTTGGACTTATCCTTAACACTCTTGGAAGTGAATCACACTAGGACTGAGCACACTCCTTCATCGCATGTGTGATACCAAGATTCTTGGTTTCCTAGTATCCAGTGCTTCTTTGCAACAAACTTTGTTCCCACATGAGATTTCAAAGTGCACTATCAAACTTGGTAACACCATCGGATCTTCTTGCAACCCAAATTTTCCCGACCATCCATACCTGGATACTACATCATAATCTATTCCTCTTGCAAGTGAAAATTCCACATATTAATCCCTTTTAAAATATTCATAAAACTCTCATGAAAACAAAACCATCATTAATAAATCATCATTTTAACCAAATCATAAATATCATGCTTTAAATGCATTCTCAATTAATTATCCTTTTTAGACTAGTTATCAAACCTCTTGAACCCCTAGGAAAACATATGCATTTAAATTAAAACTTAATAGTATTACCCAACACCCAGTACCTAACAACTTTAGCTTTACCAGAATAAAACTTTCCTAGATCTTCACTTCTAAATTCTACTAGAACCTTCACATTTCCTAGACCTTCCCTTTCAGATTGGAACACTTTACCAAACCTTGCATTAATATTTCAACACTCTTGGCTTTTTGATACATAGTACCTAGTACTCAGTAAATTTGAATCATGAATTACTCCAATAATTTCCTTTTAACTATAACTTCCAGTGATCCTCCTTACTAACCAATAGTTTCCATAAGCATTAATTTTTCACTTGGGTCCTCAAGTCTTACATTGTTGGGAAATGTTGTGATACCACACAAAAACTTGTAACCAATAAAACCAAATTCAAAAGAAATCCAAGATCAAATCACTCGCTATAAATTATAACTTAAATACATAGTTTCCAACAATAAATTGTAACCTTTATCTGAATTCTAGCATAAAGACTATAAAATTTCTCTGGAAAGTATCAATGTGTGCTTTGATTAATTCCAGTTTGTGGACCTTGGTGAAAACACTAGTTCACTGACATTGAACTACATAATTTAGTTATCCTGCAAAGCCAACCTTGGATAGAGCCTTACTGGCAGTCAAGTGTCCATAGCCCCAACAAGGTTATCTCTGTAATTCCTTAAACCATAGCTCTACTACTAGATAGGAGTCCATAGCCCCGGTAGAGATATTTGGATATCCTAAAGAGTTGATTTTTTCTTCTTTTGATATTTAATTTGATAGTCATTTTTTCTTTTGATATTTCTTTGTAAGCTCACTTGCTTCAACTTGCAGGAAATTAAGCCTACTATTAGGTAGCGAATTATAGTGCTAGTGAAGGTTAATTTTTTATTTTTCATTCAATGCAAATCCTTCATTGTTTCATAAATTCTCAAAATCTCATTTAATTATTCCCTATATGTGCAACTTTCTAGCTAAACTTTACCATCCTTATGCCAAATTCCAGCTAATTGTAATTTTCTATCTACCAAAATAAATATGCATAAGTTAAAATTTAGCAGCAAGTAATACAATCAAAAAATTAGTTCTAAATTTAGAAATACTAGTTACCACCATTCCATTTTATTTTATTTTATGGAAACCGCTAAAATAAAATTGGTTAGCAACTCTGATTTGATGGTGGTGCACTAACATTAATGCATCAAATTTTTCATGATTATACTTAAGTCTGACCATAATACTCTATAATTAATTCACACACCTTAACACACATGTATTTATTCCATTAATTTTCTAGATGCTGACATTTTCCACCTCATCTTCTTAAATTTCCCTTCTACAATGCACACACGGAAACCTTCATAATTAATACGGCTTGATAAAATACACTAAAATTACCACCATTAAATTTTGAAATCTTCTATTTGCTCAATTCGTGATCTTTGTACTAGAAAACTTCAAAGCAATGGCCACTAATCTATGAGAATTTATTTGATTTAACATTTATCTTTGGAGAAAATTGTCTTTTTGCCACCTCAACTTGCAATTCCCAAGATTTCAATCTAGGCAACTATGTACTATTGATTTCTCACGACTTTCTATAAATTCCACACTTCTCCCTCGAATTCTTCACATCTTTTTAGCTTACTTCAATTTTCTTGGTTTTTCACCCTACTTGTGCTTTCTTGCTTCCAAGCTCATGGAAACTCCCATCTACTTGACTTGTATTCATCGCCAAAATGGATTCCTGGGTCAAATTACTACCCAGAGGCTAAGTAAGGTTTTCTTTCTCAAAACTCTGACCACCAAATCCAATTTATGCCTAGTCCTTGGGGAAACTTATGTGGATTCTAGAGTGTATTATAGGTTGGATTTAGACTTTTCTTCACAGTTCATAGTGTAGACATGTAAAATATACTAATTGATCTCATGCACCTAATCCTGATTTACTTACACCATTTCATCCTGAATCATCAACTTTACTAACCATTTAATCGAATAATCTTTATTTGATTAAATTCATCATATTTCATCTTTTAATTAAATAAATCAATTTTATCTAATTAAATCATTATCTTCTATTAATTAAACAAATCATTTTGTTTAATTAATCATAAGGTCCCTCTTTTAATTAAATAATTCATTTTATTTAATTAAGTTCTAAAGTAATTTCCTTTAAATTGAATAAATTAATCTTTATTTAATTTAAGTATAACATCATCTCCTTTATTTAAATAAATCAAACTTTATTTAATTAAGTCTAACATTCATTATTCCTCTCATTTTGATTTATTTAAATCCAGAAATCTAAGTCAAAGTGTCAAATCAGCTAATCTCCATGTGAATTAATCAAATCATGATTAATCCTAAAACTAACCCCTCAAATCCTCTATATTTTTCAACTTGTGCATGTAAATCAATTTAATTGATTTATTAATTCCTTCATTTTCATTCAAAAAGGTATCAAGTTCGAATATTCTTCAAATTTGAATTCTCCCTCCCAAATGTCTTATCCTCCAACTTGGCATTTATTTCTCTTACAAGTCCTTTTGTTGAGCCAAGTGGCATTAACTCTTCTATCATATCCCTCCAACATGTCACTTCTTCAAATTCAAATATCCACCTAATAGCATTTATTTGCATATTCATCAAAATGTGCTCCATCTCTCTCCATTCACATGTTGACAAGTGGCATTTTTCTTTTGGTTAATCTTTTATCCCACATTCATCCTTGTTTCTCATTCTTTCATCCTTCATTCCTATAAATGGAGGTCTCTTTTACTAATTTTGGATTCACAAATTTATGCAAAGTCATTATCTTCATGTTTTGAGAAATTTCATCCATTCTCATTCAAGTTTCATAGTTTTCATCAATTTCATAGCTAGGTTATGGAAAATTTTATCAAGGGGCATCATTGATCATCACCAACCTTGCAAGGAATTGGGAGAGGGCTATTTTCCACATCAAAATAGCACAAATTCCCCCATGGGATTGAGATTTTAAACATTTGAATAAGATTTAGATTGGGGTGGGTAAAAGGCAGATTTCAAGTTATTTTTAGCATTTTCTTTTTGTATTTGATTCATTTGAACTTTTAATCTATTTTGTGGCTCTATTTTCTATGGATTAACCAATTTTTGTAAGTTGGAGCAATCAAAAGGGAAAGGAGGAAAAGACAAGGGTTCTTATGGCATCTTTTTTCTATTGTATCAAGTATTTTTAAACACTTTGGGGAGAAATTATAATCCCATTTGTAAGGAATTTTTCATCTTCAAGTTTTTTAGGACTTAAAATAATTTTCATTTGGGCTTAAAAAGAACAATCAAAGGGATTAAAATGAACTTTAGGAACTTACTAGAGTTGGTTTTTGGATTTTAAAATTGAACAAGAAAAATTCACACTTCATCTCAGTGCTTAAAAAGAATCCATTCTTGCTTTAAAGGTTAAAATGAACATGTGTATTTTGTGTTTTGTAATTTTTTTTACAAAGTAATATCATTTAAAATGTGTATGCACTTCTCTCGTGCTTCATGGTGATCTTGAGAATCAACAGTCTTTTGGTGATATTAAGTTGTATAAAATATTGCCTCCACACTTCAATTGGGCTTTTAAAAATTGAACAAAATCTTGCTAGTGTGAGCCAAGTATATCACATGTATTATCTCTTTGTTCACACAAACAAGGATCGATCAAACTATGGATGTGCTTGCTTGCTTTTGTTTACCCTTAGAGGGGGCTACCAAAGAGACATCCAAAAGGAGAACTCGAAGGAAACTCTAACTAATTTTTCACTTGGGTTGGTATATAAAAGGATAAGACTAAATTATCAAGTCCAATGGTATGTAGGACTTAGCCTACAGTCTCTTTTAAAATGGGGTACTACCTTAAAAAGTATAAGATCTCCTAGTAGTATTTATTAATTGCTTTAGTGGCTTGTTGGACACTCGCAAGTTGCCATGTCCTCGATCACCCTGACTAAGAACCAATTTGTGTAGAAGCCAAAATACATACTATTTATTGGTGTAAGAATGGTTGTTTTGAAGCCATCCAAAATTCTTGTGGTTCTTGGTAGATATGAGAAGTATTCCATGGGAGTTTCATGGGCACTAAAGCTGGGCTAACCCGTAGAAGTGAGTGTTGTCGAGGGGAGCCAGTGTGGTCAAGCTTTTAATTATCTGCCAAGAATAAGTGCAACTAGATTTATCCAAGTGGGAATTCAACAAATATTGTGTCTTTCTATCCATATGGTTGTGCATTATTTTGGAATCAAAGCACTTTTCTTGGATCTAAAACATTGGAAAAGAAACATTCAATCATGATCATAAAATTTCAAACCCTTTAGAGAAAGAAAATGCCTTTGACAAAATTCAAGTTCTAATGCTTTCCCTAGGGATTCTATCCTTAGAGGCTTCTAAGAATTTGAATTGAAATCTCAATTTTCTCTCACTGAAGTCAACATTAGGGGAATATTGCCTTAATTTCCTTGATTTCCACATAATGGACTTTGTGGGATGAGAAGAAATTGGGACATTATACATTTAGTTTGAAAACTTAATCAAGAAAGTGTTTGTGGTAAAAAGGACTTGTTAAGCAAAGATAAGAAATAATTGAACCCCACACATGTGCTCTTCCAAATGATTTCCCAAAAGATCAAAATCTGAAAACCAAATTCCAAAGGTCTTAGTCAAAATGCTCACAAGAAACGTTTGTCTATGCTTTATGAATTTAGAGAAAGATTGACATTCAACTTTTACAAATGTGCATCAAAGAACAATCCAAATTTGTATTCATTTTACTATTGTCAAAATACAAGAATTTTAAAAAGGTTTGAGTATCTCACATAGGAAGTATTAGCATGTTCTTCAACACCTAGGTCTAGTAAACAAAGTCCCTCTAATTCTCTTAGGATCAAAATAAAAAAACCTTCATTCATCTTCAAAACATCAAAATCAAAATAATCTCACAAAAAACTCTTGGGAATCTTGAAAAAATCCTTCATGCTAAACTTTGGGAAAATCATTTGAAATCTAAGTCAGAATCATCTTGTTTGACTAGGTGTGTGTCTATGAATCCTCCTTTACACACTTAGTTAAATTATCATCTTGTGGACAAGTTTACTCTAGGACAACATCCAACCTCTTAGAGTTTATGAGTTCATTATCCAATCAAAAGCAAATCACACCAAATCAAAATAAAAGAATTCAAAACCCAATGAAACTTCAAACCAAAAGTCCTAAAGTTTAGTATCCTCTTCAAGGTTCCTTAAGAGTTCAAATCATTCACCAATCATACATCTTTCATTTTCTCATCATCATTCTTTGATCCTTAATATCTTAGACTTTCTTTTTTGTACCTAAAGTTTAGATTAATCCAAGTGTTATCTCTTAAACTTTCACCCAAACTGAGTTGTAAAACTCAGTTATCTAGAGAAGCATGGGAGCATTCTTGAGTTTTGGGTCACCCAAAATGAGAATGAACCTCTAGATAGGCCAGCTTCCTAGCTGGTAATATCACTTAAACTACTAAATTTTTAAGGAAAAGGGAGAAGAATAGACTAAAAATGAATAAAATAAAATCATAAAATGAAATGATATGCCAAACCTAAAGGGAGACAATGAAACTCAAAGCTCTACACCTGGTTCTAATATAAAAAAATTTCAATTTACATAACTTGTTACAACAATGTTCATGCATAAATGGTTCACTGAAAGGTAAAATACTTTGACTTGTAGAAGGGAGAAAAACCTCACAATAAGCAAGTGGTTTTAATAGACACCATTAGCAACCTAAACAAACATACTAATTACATAATAGGTATAAGGCATGAGACAAAATGATAAAGAAACTAAGCAAGTTTACAAGACAGTTTGATCAATCATAAAGCATACATTGAACTGCAAGAACAAGATGGTGAGAAATCTAAACTAAGCAAGTTTACAAGACAGTTTGATCAATCATAAAGCATACACTGAACTACATGAACAAGATGGTGAGAAATCTATTACTGGAAATGGGCAAGGTAAACTTTTATTCATTATCTCCAAGAGTTATAAAAGATGCAAAAAAATTGTGCCAAAGGATTGTAAAAGTCACTATGCCTCCAACTTGCATAATCAGAACTAACTCAAAAATGAGTTACAAAAGCAATATATGCATCCCCAACTAAAATCCACCAAAATAGGACCTAGAAGCTCCATGCATTGGATGAAAAAATAAACCCTAAAATCCAACATGCAAATCTTCTTCAAAAAGCCTCCAAAGTGTTTGAAAAGGTCAATTTTGGCCAAGTCAAACATTAAAAACTCCCCAAATCTCTACAAGATGCCTTAAAAAGCCTTAAAAAGGGAAAAAAAAAATCTCTATATGTTTTCCAACTGAAACAAACATCCCATATATGCTTGCAAAAGCATAACTCTTCAAACTTATCCCTTTGACTCAAACTTATAAGCATGACTTTATCATTTGCATTTAAAAAAGCAATTTTAACTAAGTGTTTTATAATAACAACACTTAATTAAATTTATTTACATTTATAATTTATGAAAAAGAGGGGCTCGACCCTTGTGAGAATTTAAAAGAAAAAAATAAGTCTTAAAAGACTTAGTCAACATTAGAGAACATAAGATTTAGAGTTCTATCCCCCACCAAATATTAGTTGCTTGGAAATTTATTAAATAGAAGGAAAAAATGCCTAACTCTCATTGGAATATGATTAGGGTTTTAAACCCTAAACAAAATGAAAGCCAAAACATTGAAAATGTATTTCGTTTTTAACTTTTAAGCTTTCTAGAAACTATGAGTGCTGCCAATAGAGGGTTTTCCTTGGAGATTTTCTAGAATTCCATGGCGGATTTTGAAGCTTCTATCATGAAAAAGAAAAAGAACGAGCTGAACAAAGGTCTCTGTGGAAGAAAAGCTAAGGATGACCTAGTAAGCTTTTCATTTGGAAAAAAATTGGTCTTTTCCTCTTCAAATTTGTAGATAAAATGTGCTCTATTTTGAGTTTGCAAAATATGAACATATTCTATATAATGTGCTTTCCTCTGCAAGAAAAATATATGAACACTTTTTGATTACTAGAGCCGCAATCATGCTTACTCTTGTAGGTATTTGATGCTTGATTAATTCATAGCTTTTGAATTTTTTAAAAACCATTTTGGGCCCTTCATTGTTCAGAAAAAGGTGAAAAATGTATGTCTCTTGCATCTCCTTTTCTATTGTCTAGATGTAAGCCCGTGCCCTTCTATATAGAGCTTTGAAATTTTGGTATTCAAATTCAAGAACCTTTGTATATAAACATATTGCTTGCTACTTCTTTATGAAAAATTTGAAGGTTTAAAGCAAAGCCACAGGCTGTGGCTTCCTTTTTGTTGTTTCTGACTATTTTCTATGAGAAAATTTTCTGTAGAATTCACAAGTTGCAGCCATATAATTTTGTCCTATTTTTTTTGTTCCTACATTTTGCATTTCTCCCTATTAGAAGTGAAGGAAAATCCCACCTCTAGGCATATATTCATTATGATGATAAGATCTTATATGATTACAGTATGAATGAGAGAAGGAAAGTTGTTGAAACAAGGACTATCTCAATCAATGTTTTCATGTGAAGAAACGTAATCTTGTAAAAGATTCCAAACCCTTGCACAATATGGGTATAATTCAAGGGTTCGATGCATTTTTCAATTACTTCATGAACACTACCTTTTCACTATATGTAGGCCATGGGTTCTATTGTTACATTTTATGTAGAATTTGTCTCTATTGGTGACTGCAAATCTCCATAAATTTAGGTTGACTTAGGTACCTTGTACCTACAGTGAAACTCGATCCATAGGGTAATGATGCTAATTTCACCCTATACTCTCCTTTGAGGGTTTTTATAGGCCAAGTAAGTCTACACATTTTCTTGATTTGCAAATCAATAGTTACCTTAAAAATTAAATGATTCAATCTCTAGGCCTTCAAAGGGTTAGACTATAATCTTATTTTCTCTACCCACTTGAATCAAAAGATACATTATATTCCTATTCCATAAACTTCTTAGTCTTTAATCTCTTATCACTATCTTTGATTTCCTGAACACCAGAGGAGAAGAAGCCTAAACAAGACAACTCTTCCATAAGATCACCAACACTAGAACAAATAAAACCATCTGATAAACTGCTTAATGAATCTTCAATTGCAATAAACAACATCTTGCTATGGACTATAATGTCATCTTATATGACTATTTTGACTTGACATACTAAATATTGCAAGTTGTACCTGAATTTACCATAAAAAATTTTAGTACTATCCCCTTACTATGACTATAATAGCTCCTTCTATTTAATCATAACATGTCATATGATTTCCCAAATCCTATGCAAATTGTGATCTCCTTTTGAAATCATTTTTATCATGATTTTGAGTAATTATCATTCCTTATTGATATTTCCATTGTTCATATTGGCCCTCATGTGCATTATGTTTCTAAAAAACCACCTTGTGTTTCCCTATTGTCACCTACTACATTTCCATATCATGACAAAATGCATAAATCTACACTCTTCCCTATGAATAGTGATGATTCATTCAGGGGCTCATAATATCATCAATATCTCATGTTGCATTTTATAGTTCTTCATGTTATTACAATCTAGAGACTGTCACCTTGTGACTATCCATTAGTCTTGTATGTTTTCTTGATGAATTTATTTTTCCTTCAAATTTGTTGTCCTTGAGGAAATGATGACCACAAGAATCTATTAAGTGTTTCACATAGGTAAGTATCATTTGAAATAAAGCATTGCACTCATAATAGTAACTACATACCCTTGACAAAGATTATTATTGTCAAGGGGTAAGTGCAGGATCACCATGCAAAAAATAGGCCCTTAAGTGGCAAAAAATTCATAAAAATCAAAGTTAGGCAACTTGATGTAAAAATTTAAATAAGTTATTTATATTATTTTAAAAATATGTAATAATAGAATTTGTAGAAAATTGAATGTAGTTTCTAAACTACTAGGTTTGTTTAAAAAAATATATCTATTTGGAGAAAATTTGAATGTTCAATGTAGTGGTACTTAAATTTCAAGAAAAAAATAAGAAGTAGGTGTCTGTCTAACCACCCTAACCACAATAAAATGATAATATTTTTTATGAAATTTTAGGTATAAGTAGAGGAATCATGCCTCAATTTTATGCATATTTTTTGTAATATTTTTCCAAGTAAATAATTAAATATGAATTTTTATTACAACCTTTAAAAATATAAAAACTCGTATGTCGACAACCTTAACTTGGTCAAAACTTCATGAAATTCATTTTTTCATTTTTTAATCCTATAGTATGCGAAACATAGAATGTGATGCATGTTTTGGATTCAAAAAATATGATACCATTTGAAAGCTATAGATGTTTTTCAATCAACCTATCAATTAGGACTTTAGACGTGGTTTGAATAGAAAATAAATAATAATTACTTATTAAATTCAAAGTAAAGAATAATTGATATCGGTGGAAAGTTGAGAATCTCCTTTAAAAACCCTTTTCATTTCATCAATTTTGGGTTAAAAAATAGTCATCAGCCACATTCCCATCATATTGCCACTTTTTGGCCCATCATGATCCTGCACATACCCCAAGCATTAGTATGACCACGTATGCTTTGTTTGCATTCTTTATATAAGTCAAACTTAGGAAATTTTTTATTCTATGTTGTCGTAATAAAAATTTGAAACAACATGCTCATGAATTATTGATGGCTAATAATCATGTTGTATATCATTGCCTTTGTGTAGTCTATTATCTTTGTGACCTTTCATAGAGTGAATACTTTTAATTTATAATAGTGAGATCTATTAACTCACAATCATAGGCAATGGAGACTTACTCAAAAAAGATAGACATGAAATATTTTACACTCCTACCCCTTTACAATGAACAAAGAGGAACAACATGCTGGTCTCAACCCTTGTGGGAGCCACATTTAACCCCACATGCAAAAATTTGATAAAACAGTAACATTGCTTTACCTATATATGCACATGAAGAAAATAAGTTAGGAAAAACATGTGTATGGAAAATATGTTTTCTTTTCCTATGTTTCTTAATCATTCTGATTATGCTAACTATTTTAATGCACTTGAAGATCACATTGTATGTTTATAGAGGTATGTGCATATCAAGATTTAAGACCTTTCATTGCTCTAACATAATTTTCTCTTTCAGATGCATGAAACTAGGAGCAACAAGGATAAGGCCACTGGATGCAAGAAAAGTAGAGAATTGAAGATGTAGAACAACTCCATTGAGACCAGTCATTCATGCAATGGTTGGTCCTTCTTCCTTTTATGTGCATTCCTTTTCTTTAATATTTATAAATGCACTCATTGCTAATATCATTAATCTTCATACAGTCAAGGTTTTTTCTTAGATCCCACAACATATTGTCAAACTATTGGATCAAAACCAATACACTTTGATAAGGGTGTTCTTGAGGCTAGTTATGTGAATAGTCATGTTGACTAGCATCAATAACCTCCTCTTGAGATTGATTATGATCATATATTGGTTGATACAAAGGTTGAGTAGGAGTGGGAGGGTAGGAGACATGATGGAAATGTTGGTAATCTACTGTTATAGAGTCATTTGACATAAAAACAACAGGTTTTTCTATATAATATGGCTCATAAGAGGACATATTTGCATGACTCTCATGGAATGGAGGTAGAAAACCACTAAGTTTTTGATAACTAGAAATTACAAAGATAATCTATGAATCATATCAAGCCTAAACAACAAACCTTATTAATTGCAAATAATTGGAGTGTTGAAACCAGTTGTTATGAGGTTGGAGTCACCATGGTGTTGTTCAAACTGCCTCCCAAGGTTGATAATACTTAGAAAAATGCTAGATTTCTCAATATTTTGAATTTCTCAATGATGCACTGGTACACATATTCACCATGATATGTTGATATTAACCTCTAAAAGTCTTGAAACTTACTAGTTGCATATCAAAAATCCATCATACACATGTAATTTCCAAATTGTCTATTTGACAGTCCCACTATGTGTGCCAAAATTGTTACCTCTTAAACTTGCACTTGAACTGAGTTGTGAAACTTAGTTAGCTAGACAGACATGGGAGCATTCTCAAGTTGTGGGTCACCCAAAATGAGAATGAACTTTTGGATAGGCCGACATCCTAGTTGGTAATATCACCTAAACTATTAAATTTTTAAGGAAAAGGGAGAAGGATAAATTGAAAATGAATAAAACTGAAAGCATAAAATTAAGTGATACACCAAACATAAATGAAGACAATGAAATTTAGATCTCTACACTTGGTTCTAATATGACAAAAAATTAATTTACACAATTTGTTACAACAATGTTCATGCATAAATGTTTCATTGGAAGGTCAAATATTTTGACTTGTAAAAGGGAGAAAAACCTCACAATAAGCAAGAGGTTGTATTTAATAGACACAATCAGAAACCTAAATGAAAATGCTAATTACAGAATAGGTATAAGGAATGAGACAAAACTATAAAGAAACTAAGCAAGTTTACAAGATATCGTGTGAGAAATCTTAAAGCATATAGTGAACTGCAAGAATAAGATTGTGAGAAATCTATTACCAAAAATGAGCAAGGTAAACTTTTATTCAATATCTCCAAGAGTTACAAAAGATGCAAAAAATATATGCCAAAGGACTATAAAAGTCACTATGGCTCCAACTTGCATAATTAGAACTAACTCAAAAATAAGTTACAAAAGCAATATATGCATTCTAAACTAAGATCCACCAAAATAGGACCTACAAGCTCCATGGGTCAGATGAAACAATGAACCCTAAAATCTAGCATGCAAATCTTCTTTGAAAAGGCTCCAAAGTGTTTGAAAAGGTTAATTTTGGCCAAATCAAACATTAAAAAATCCTCAAATCTCTCCAAGATTCTTTAAAAATCCTTAAAAAGGGAAAAACAAACTCACTATATGTTTTCCAACTAAAACAAACATCCCCTATATGCTTGCAAAAGTATAACTCTTTAAACTTCTCCCTTTGACTCAATCTTGTAAGCATGAGTTTATCATTTGCATTTAAAAGAGAAATTTTATTTAAGTGTTTTATAATAACAAAACTTAATTAATTTTTTTACAATTATAATTTATGAAAAAATAAAACAAAGTCACTCGACCATTGTGAGAACTTAAAAGAAAAATGCCTGTGTGTGAAATTTGAAAAGTTAGTAAATCAACACAAACCTTAATGAAACAAATTATATCAAAGATTCAAAGCAAAGAAGCTACTCTAAATTACAATTTAAAAAATATTTTAAGAATGTCTCATTGTCCTCTATTCTTAATTATTCCTTTAACCCTTTAGCCCTTAGATTTCTACGTGCACAAAGGCTATTAGAATGACACTTAAGAAAGGAGATTAGTATTCAACATACAAGCCAACTAAGTTCCTACATGCAACTATATGAGAAAAATGATGATGGATACCATGATCAATGGATGATGATGATTATGATGAATGGACAAATGGTAGTGGATACTATGGTAGTGATCTATATGATTCTATATATGATTATACATATTCTCAAATGCTAACTCTGAAAATGCTAATCTAAAATGCAACTATTATGCAAAGGATGACATAAAATGCAACTATGAAGCAAAGTGTTATTCTAAGATTTAACTATGATGCAAAACATGATATAAAATGTAACTATAATATTCCATAATGCTCCCAATATCAAATGATATTCTTTCATGATAAATCTATTCAAAAGTGGATTCAAAATACAATGCCAAAGGGTTGTATTTATAGCCTTTTCCAAGCATCTGGTGAAGTGGCAATGATCGATGACCCATATTCGAACAAGAAGAATGAATAGTGGAGATTAAGAAAATCGAGATGTTGTCCCCTTGACCAAATACAATATGCCATTTGGATGGAAGAATCTCTTGACCAATGGACAACACGCCATTTTGATGGAAGACTCAAGTGTGGGAAGAAAAGACCATGTGTTTAAAAGATGGTGGAAGTGTGTGAAGAATAATCCATGTGCTTTTAAAAATTGATTGAAGACAATTCTAATTAAAAATTAGAATTATTTAATTTCATGTGACCTTTGTGAGGTGGCACAAAAAGCTGTAGACATGTGCTTGAATTCCTAATTGAGATTAGTGAAGATTAATTATTTAATGAAACAAGCTTATGGAAATTTTTTTATTTAATTAATTTAGAAGAATATGATTTTAGATTTGGAGAATTTAGAAAATGAACGATATAAATAAATTAAGAATTTATTTATACTTAGTTGAATATTAATTAAATAACTAATATTTAATTAATTAAATGTGATGACCGATTTTAGGCATATACATTTTTCCCTTGTTAGAAGTAATGTGTTTACACATTGCTTCAAAGAAAAATTTGACAACAATGCCCAAAAAGGTTTTCAATGCCCCAGACATTGATTTTCAAATACTGGATATATGCCCCCTCGAGAGATAAATTGGTGAATTTTTGAATTTTTTGGGGTTTTTGGTTGGAAAATATGCCTCAATCTCACAAGCTAAAACCTCTGAGAAAGCATGGTCACTGTGACATTCAAGTTGTCTTGCCGACTGGCAGTTTAAACTTGTGTATTGCTCATGTTGCTGAGACAATACTTCTGTCTTACCGAATGGACCTATTGCTATGACATGGAGACTCATGGAGATCTCTTACTGACTGGGAGAAGTCTCGCCGATAGTTGGTGTCTATCAAATGTCAGGGAGACTCATGGCGACTGATGTTTTTGGGGAGACCTGGCCGAAAGGTTTATGTTTTGGTATGAGGTCTTACCAATATGAATGTCTTGTCGATTGTATGGTCTTTGGGTTCATTATGACTCTCGGTGAAAGACAGATCAAAGTAACATAAGGGTTTAGCAAGAAGTCTTGGTGACTAGGAGAAGTCTCACTGATAAGCAGGAGTCATCGGGGTGAATTCAACTCTTGGGAAGATCTCTTGGTGACTGAGGAATGTCTCACCAATGGTATACACTTGGTGTAAGTCAAGGATCTCGGTGAGAAGTCTCAGTGATGATAGGAAATCTTGTCTATATCGACATGACCTTCGGTTTGTCTGGTTGATGAAGAAATCAGTATGACTTGTTCCTACTGGCATGATCTCTTGGTGACTAAGAGAAGTCTCGGTGACAGTGTTAGGAGTCATCGGTGTAACATAAGGTGATCGGTATGAAGTCTTAGTGAAAGATGAATGTCTTGCTGATTATCAGATGTCTTTGGTGTGACTCTTGGTGACTACTCAGTGTTCAGTATAACATGAAGGAATCAATATGATTTCCTAGAAAATGTTGAATGTCTGGTCGATGGTAGGTCCTTGGCATGACTTAAAGGCATCGATATGATGTCTTGGCAAAGTGGAATTGTCTCATCGATGAGGCAGTTTGTTGTCGATATAACATAAAGGGCTCAATATGATCTCTCAGTGAATAACTAAAGTCTTGGCAACTAAGGAACACTTCAGAATGACTTATGAGCTCGGTGTGATGTCTCATTGAATGGCAATTGTCTCGTCAATGAGAATGCTGAGTTCGGTATAACATGAAGCTCATTGTGACGTCTTGGGAAAAGATGATAGTCTTGCTGATAGATGGATGCCAATAGGAACACAATGGGTTTTGGCATGACTTGAAGACTCAATGTGATCTCTTGGTGATAGCGATAGTCTCACTGATGTGCATGCTAAGGTCAATGTAACTTGTGAGCTCGGTGGAACCTCTTGCTGATGGAGACGACTCTTGGTGACAACGTGTAATCAGGTCTTGTGGCATCAAGAGACACTTCTAGTGTCTCACTGACATGCGACACAAGTTGATCACTGTTGACCGAGTGAAGATTGTCTGACGTGGTGTGATGTGGACCAATTCGAGAAAGCAGAAGTGAACCGTTTGCTGAACCGTTTCTATGTGGAAGTTGGAAAACAAAAGAATGAGGAAGTGGAAACATCTATGTTACTGAGCTTGATGATTCGACAATTGTGATCTGACAGTTAGAAACAAAATTTTTCATAGAGATGAAGATGAAGAGAAGCAAGAAGTAGAATAGCTGATGAGATGTGAAGGGCCAAGAGGTTGGTTCTATGGCCGGGGGCCTTAAGGCTGGAATAGAGGAGAAGAGAGGGCTTCTGATCATGAATCTAGTTTTGACTTCTCTTATGTTGATATGTACTATATATGTGATGGTTTTGGAACAGTGCAAAGATAATTTAGTTTGAGAGGGTGACCAAAACCTGTATAGGGAAATATGTTGTTACTAGTTGTTTCTAGAAAGAACAAGATGAATCTCTGAAGAGGCTATGAGCCTGAAATTGTATTGTAACCATTTGTTGCAAAATAATACAATGGCTCAATCTTTGGTGTGTGGGGTTTTTTATCTGAAAGGATTTTCCCCATGTAAATATTTGTGTTATGGTTTTCTATTTCATCTTTCATGTCTGTTGGTTCATGTAGTAGAATTTGTTAATGCTTGTTGTTGAATTTACATGTGTTTTTCTTAGATGGATCAATGTGGGAAATGAACTGTGTCTATTCCACATTTGGACATAGTTGTAAGTGTCTTTGAGGCAACCTAATCAAAATGAAAGTTACCGAAGGAACTACTATTTGGAGTTTTCACTAGATGCGCTCCTCGATTTCCTTACATTTGTTTTGAATTTTTTGAAAATTTTGATGATTTTTCAAAGATTTGATGATTATTTTTCAAAGATTTGATGACGATTTCAAAATTTTGTGCATTAGAATAGATTTATCTATCAAAAAAGAAGATTGAGACTACCAGATTGATTAATTGATGCCTTATGTTGCCTCCTTGTGTTTAATGTTTGATGATCACGTTCAGCTGATTTATTTGATGATGTTGATATGATAGTTGATCATTGACCTCATGATAGGTGAGGATCAATGATAGGATGATGATAATTGACCTCATGATAGGTGACGTTCAATGATAGGATGTTAATGATTGTCCTCATGATAGGTGATGATCAATGATAGATTGATAATTGACCTCATGATAAGAGAGTATCAATGATAGATTGATAAATGGCATCATGATAGGTGAGGATCAATGATAGATTGATAATTGACCTCATGATAGGTGAAGATCAATGATAGATTGATGGTTGATCTCATGATAGGTGAGGATCAATGATAGACTTTTGATTGACCTCATGATAGGTGAGGATCAATGATAGATTGATAATTGACCTCATGATAGGAGAGGATCAATGATAGATTGATGATTGACCTCATGATAGGCGAGGATCAATGATAGATGCTCACGATATTTTATCAAAATCTGATAGATTGATAATTGACCTCATGATAGGAGAGGATCAATGATAGATTGATGATTGACCTCATGATAGGCGAGGATCAATGATAGATGCTCACAATATTTGATCAAAGTCTCATCAGAGCCAATTAGATTTGATTGATTGATTTGATGTTGATTGATTGATAAGATTTCTGATTTGCGATATGTTATGATCATAGGAGGATTTTCGCATCTGGTGCAGGTGGATTCAAATTTGATTGGGAAATTTGGTTTGACTTCTCTAATTGATTGATATTCCATATTATAGGATTGATTAATGTTCTAAGACTTGATGATGTACCAAGACCTAATGTATACACTGATTCAATTGAGACATTATGATTTCTACCAATTTTGATGATGTATCTCTTTATATCTTTGGATATCCTTGTACACTTGACATTACAATTTTTTTGATTTTATATGATATGTGGCGATGATTATGATCTATGTGTTCTATATGTTTTTTATATGATGATCATCATGATGATTATCATGGATGCATTTTCTATTTTATGATGATGAGGTTATGACATGCTATGTATGCATTTTCTATTTTATTATGATGATCATGATGATTATGATGAAGATTATGGGATGCATGCAATGATGATGGGATGATGTATGGATTATGATTATGTGATGCAAATTACTGAGTTTCTATGATCTTAAGATTAAATGAGTGAATTTGTCCAACTTCCAAGAGCTATGGGAAGGTTGGTGTCAGTTTACCATTTATTAAGTTAAGCTTCACAAAACTTGACATATTTCCCAACTCTCTTGGAAATTTGAAAAGGCTCAGTCATTTAATATTGTGGACCACTTTCTTAATGCAAGTATATGAAATGATTTTGATTATGCAAATGAGATGTGATGCACATCTTTTTGTGTTTTCTGATGCAAGTATTATGATGTGATGTATGGATGAATGAATGATGTAATGTTTTCTAATGTATGCAAATGATGATGCAACTATGATGTCCAACTATATTAAAATGATGTTTTTTTTGGTAATGTAAAGTGTACTCAATCTATTGACAAGAGAGATAGCCTCACTTTTGTAGCTTTGGAAACCTTATATATACAAATGCAAGCTAACATGGAAGTAATCCACTCTAACCATACAAATCTCATATTCAAAAAATTTTTATTTGTAACAACTAATTTATTGTAATTTTTATCATCATTGGGCCTTTAAAATGTTGAAAATGAGTACAAGCATCGATGGTATATTTTAGACCATGATGACTTAAGTATGACTTCCATGATGTTTGATATTGTAGGTTAACACAAGCATCTAAGTATAATTAAACCGAGATGACCTAAGTATTGCTCACATAAATAGACAAGAGTTAATCATTTTCCTATGCAAATTTAGAATTTCATGAGTGATAATTTGTAGAGCACGTCCTGCGACAATTTGCACAGTAATAATGATCAACTCATAGACAATAGACTAACTCATATATAACAAAGAAAGAAAAATCATACTCCTTCCTAGATCCTCTAATTCAATACATCATCGAGATGCTCTGGAGATATGATAACAAAAATCAAAGTACAACAATTGAACATTTGTGTTTGGTGTGATAAACCCTTGATTCAAAAGGAACATCATCCATTTGAAATGTACTTGTGGTTTGATTGATTTGGTTGTTTGATTTTGGATGGTTGATGTGTTTCTGATGGTGTTTGATGTTTAATGTTTGGTTGCACTATGATCATGTTTTGGGTTGTGTTGTACTATTGTTGTTTGTCTGTTGGTTCAAGCTCAATGCTTATTTTCCCCTAGTGAGTTCATGATTTTGCCCCCAGTCTAGGGTGAGACATGACTGCAATCCTAGGATATGTACATGGTGCTTTTCAAGGATAGGTAGATGTATGGAAAAAGTGAATGGTGAAATAAAATGATCAACATGCTCAAATATATGGAAAAGCTGGCCTATCACAAATAGCACATATTGTCAGGTTTTCACTAGTTTTTATTGCACTTTGTTTTTTAGAATTTTATGATTTTTTTGATCTTTATTCTATTTTTCACTTTTTCTTTTTTTTTTCTCTCTCTTTTTTTTTCTCTTTTTTTTTCTTTTTTGTTGTTACCAAGATGCCTATTTGCTAGGTTTTCATCAAGGTAGCCATTTTTTCAAGATATTTTTTTGATTTTTTTGGTATTTTTCAAGACCTTTTTCTGATGCATTGGATGATTCAGGTGTAGAACTTCCTGAGATGCATGCTATTGAGGGGTTCATCAAACAAATCCCCTTTTGGTGTGGACAACTAATATGCTCCTTATCTGAAGGCTGACATAATGACAAAGATACCTAGCTAGTTTGGTTCAAATTTCCCCTTCTTCTCTCGATCTTGATGATTGTGGGGATTTTCTTTCAAAACTAAGTCACCAACCTGAAATGTTCTAGGCTTTACTCTATCATTGTAGCTTGTAGATATCATCTGTTGATATGTTTTTAGGTGATCCACTACATGTTGATGATGCTCATCCAAGAGTTCCAATTCATGTAACCTAGAAACTCTATAATCTGCATATGAAATGATCCCTTTTAGTGACAAATAAAGTGATGGTAGTTCAACCTCAATAGGTAGAATAGCCTCTAATACATAGACCAAAGAATAGATTTTTGCTCCTATTGGGGTGTGGATACTGGTTCTGTAAGCCCACAAAGCAGATTTCAATTGAACGTACCAATCACACCCAACCTCATTGACGGTTTTCTTCAAGATTATTAAGATAGTCTTTTTTGAGGCCTCTACTTGGCTATTTCCTTGGGGATAGTAGCATGTAGAAAATCGATGTTGAATGTGGAACCTCTCATAGAGTTCTTGGACATCCTAATTCTTGAAGGTTTTGTCATTGTTAGTGATGACAGATTGAGGGATGCCATATCTGTAAATGATATAGTTCATGATGGAGGAGGATATTTGTTTTCCTGTGATGGTGGTTAGAGGGATAGATTTGATCCCTTTCATGAAATACTCAGTGGCTGTGATAATGAACTTATGTCCCTTTCATGAAAATGGATGAATCTTTCCTACGAGGTCCAATCCCCACTGACAAAAAGGTTGCAACTATTGTGCTGGTGCATGTATTAGGTTCTCATGGATTTAACATTTTTTGGCACCTTTTAACATATTGAAATGACTCCTCCATATTTGGCTACTAATACCTTAAATGTAGGAGATTATTAGCTAAACTTAGGCCACTTGAATGTGTGCCACATACACCATCATGGACCTCACGTAAAGCGGTTTCAACTTCGATACATTCCAAACACCAAAGGAGAGTACCATCAAGGCCTCATCTATAAAGTACATTAGCTATTAAGGTGTGGTGAGTTTCTTGTCATAAGGTTTCATTTATGGTATCGGGACAAATCAGGTGGGAGTGTATTGTCTTTGAGGTAAGTGTAGACTTTTCCATAGATGGAAGCATCAGTTTCAACTAAATGGTAGATGACTTGGGACTCAGGGTTGTTATAGGTGGGGTCAAATACTTGTTCCACCATAAAATCATAATGGGATCACTTTTTTTGGTATTTTCAAGAGAGAGGCAATAGCAGCCATGGTATCTGTAGCTTTTTTGTCACTCCTAGGAATCTATTCAAACTTTATCTCCATAAAATAATTTTTTAGGTCATAAAAAATTATTTTATAGGACATCATTTTTTCATATTTTGTTTGATAATCATTTTTTACCCGGTTAATGACTAGTTGTGAATCACCATAGACATGCAATTATGTGATCCTTTATTTGACTACTACTTTGATTCCAATGATTAATGTTTCATATTTAGCTATGTTGTTGGTGCAAGGAAACATTAGTCTGTAGGAATTGAGAATGGTATGTCCTTGTGGTAAGATGAAAAAAATTCCTGTGCCTGATCCATGCTGGGTATAAGAGCCATCAAAGTACAATATCCATGATTGTGTAGATATCGTTAGGACATCAGTATCTAGAAATTCAATGCTCATGGGGTGATCATCTGGTAATGGTGCCTTGGTTAGTTGATATGCTAATGCTTGACCTTTTATTTCTTTTTTTTCCATGTATTGGATGTCAAACTCACTTAATATCATGACCCACTCGGCTAATATTCCTATTAGGGAAGCTTTGCTAAGTAGGTACTTCAATGGATCAATTTTAGCAATAAGTTTGATGGTGTGAATTAGGATGTAATTTTTGAGTTGTTGGGTAGAAAATACTACCACTAAACTATCTTTTTCAATGAAGGTATAATTGATCTCATAAAAATTCAAGGTCCTACTAATATAATAGATTTCCCTTTCCTTTCCTATATAATCTTCTTGTGCCAATAAATCTCCCCAAGATATCTCAGTTGTTGCAATGTAAAGTAACAATGGTTTCCCCTCGGTTGATGGTATTAGTATTGGTTGTGACATCAGATACTATTTGAGTTTATTGAAGGCCGCTTCACATTTATCATGTCGTTTGAAATTGATATTCTTGTGGAGAAAGTGATTAAAGGGATGAGTCTTGTCTACCAATTGTGCAATGAATCTCTTGATAGATTGGAATATTCCATGCAGTGATCTAAGCTAGCTAATGTTTTTAGGAGGGGGCATTTCCATGATGGATTTTACTTTTGTAGGATCCACCTCAATTCTTTTATCTAACATAATGTATCCCAAGATTTTGGTTTATATTACACTGAACACACATTTCTTGGGATTTAGTCTCACATTAAATTTCTCAAGTCTAGTGAATATTTTATCTAGAATTTCTATGTGTCCTTCTCTAGTATATGATTTTTCCAATAGGTCATCTACATAGTCTTCCCTGAAGGTTTGCATCATGTAATGGAAAATGGTGGTCATTTCTTTCTAATATGTGGCTCCAACATTTTTCAATCCAATAGGTGCCCCATGGGCATGTGAAGGTTGTCTTGTATTGATCCTCATAAGCTATCCTTATTTGATTGTAACCAGAAAAGCCATCCATAAGAGATAACATTTCATGCCCAACATTCAAGTCTATGATGATTTAAATGTTAGGTAGAGTGAACTAATCTTTAGGGAAAGCCTTGTTGAGATCCCTAAAATTTGTGCATATCCTAATGCTCTTGTCTAGTTTTGAAACAGGAACAATGTTTGATATCCACCCTGCATAGTCGATAGGTCTTATGAATCCCACATCCAGTAGCTTCTTCAGTTCATCTTTTACCAAGAGGGTGACATGAGCATGCATTTTTATTAACTTTTTATTTACTGGTTTAATTCCAAGTGGTAGTGATAAATGATGCATTATGAGATATGGATCGATACCTAGCATGTCAGCATAATACCAAGCAAAGTTGAACTAACTTTCCTCAAAGAACTTGGTGAAACTAGGTTTTTCCTCTTCTATCATGGACGATGTGAAGTGCAGGGTCTTCACAATTTCATCTATGCCAACATTGATAGATTGTGTCGGTTCAATTAGCAGTGAATATCTCTCTTGATAGTGTTTAGGGAGGGTGTCTAATCTTCCATCTCTCAGCACCTCGAAGAGGTTTTCACCTTCAGATACACTTTTTTATTTTTATTTTTTTGGATCTAATAGTGCCATCAAGTGGTTTTCACTATTAGATCTGATTTTGGTATTGATTTTGTAGCTGGAAGATGTAGCACTCCCTCATTGGAAGCTTTGTTATGAGTTTGGATAATGGAACATGTTTCTAGGTTATCAGAACAGAGGAAGTTTACAATGGCATCATTTTTTGAAAAGACAGGTATGTCAAGAAGCTTGTTTTGGTCCTAGTCAATCAACTCAGGATGTACTAATGGAAAGGGATCATTAAATTGGCTAACATCAATAGGGGTAAGTATTGTGATATTGATGTTTTCAAAACTTTTGATGTCAATATCATGGTCTAAAATGTTACTCTCTTCTGAAGTATCCATCTAGCTTGAAGAATGATTGTCTTCACTTGAGTCATCAATATTTAGTGATCCAATTTCAAGTGGCTAGGAACCCGATCTTTGTCCCTCCATATGCATTGGGGTATACTTTTGAATTATGCCAATTTCCTTATCCTAACAAGACTCTTTAGATAGTGAATCCCACTCATATTCATTAGAGTCTATTTCAAAACTATCTTTCAATTGAACGATTCTTTCAACAACCTTTTGTATGGTTTTTTCTTTGGATTATCCTCTATACCCCAGTCTTGTTTTATTTGTGGCTTGCATTATAACAAGTTGTATGGATTCGACGATGCCTTCCTTTCTTTTACCAATAGGACCTTTTCCCTCATATCCATTTTTTTCCAACATTGTCTTTCCTTTTCCATATTGTTTTGTCTATATATGGGAGGTTGATGCTTGTGAAGATTATTCATCTTTGTATAACCAATTTAAAACCTCCTTATCTTCTGATTCATCCACTAAGGTGCCTGCTCTTACAAAGGTGCCATCAAATACTGTGGTTGGTTGTGATGATTGTTGTCTTGATGTGGAGGGTTGTCCATATGACTTAGGATAAAATTAAAGTTGTGATAAACATAAGGATTTCTCAAATGAGTATTCCCCCATGCCTTTGTCTTTCATTTGGATCTTTTCAACTTGTTTTGATAAGGCATTGAGCTTACTTTCATGATTTGATGGAGTAGACTCATTGGAAGCTTTGTCTTTTAACTGGTCCTTCTCAACCCACTTTGACATAAAACTTGGTTTTTTTCACTGTTGGATGAGCTAGGTGTTAGGGATTCCCTGTTGTGAAGCATAAAAGTGTCTTGAGTTATTTTGAGGGTGTTGCAATACTAGGGGTTGTTGGAATCAATTGAGATAGTGATTTCTTGCCCATTGAAAGGAAACTTTAGAAATTGATGATATGTTGATCTAGTACCACCTACATATCATGTATCCAAGGACATCCCATGAGTATGTTGTATGTCAACTCTTTATCTAACACTTGGAAAATTATTTCTTGCACAACCAGTCCTACTTGAATGGGTAGTACAACTAGTCCTTGGGAAAATCTCTCCTTGTCATCACAGGCTTTGATTGTGATCTTTCTCCTAGCATTTGTAGAATTTTCAAAATATCCCAATGCATGAACAAGTTTCGAAGTACAGATATTCAGGCTAGCTCCTCCATCTACTAAAACATGTTTGACACAATTTTTGTGAATTAGGACTTCGATGTGGAGAGTAGCATTATGTGGATGGTTGATGGATACATCATCATGTTTGAAAAATGGGTGTGTTGTCTTTTTTCTCTCTAATTTTGGTAACATTGATTTGATGTGAGATAGTGTTGACATCATGGTAACGACTTTCAATTGCAATGATATTTTGTTCATGTTCAATGTTGTTATCATTGGTTGAGTTATCATTTGTAATAAGATCCAATTTATCATGGGTTGGATCATCAACCACCTCAATATGAAAATTGGTGGTGTCATACAAATAGTTTATGTTTTTTCCCTTGGTATTTGATGATGAAGACTTTCCTTTCTCATAGTTTGGTAGAGGGTTCTTGAATGCCCCATGATCATTATTTGTTTGGGGTCCTTCTACAAATATCATTCTATTGTCAATTAGATCTTGTATCAAGTGCTTCAACTGCATGCAGTCATTGGTCTTATGTCCCTTGTTGTGATGAAATTCACAACAATGAGTATCATTCCACCATCGAGGTTTGACTTGTGGTTCCCAATTTTTTTGCTCTTGTAGTGTTATGACCTTAGCTGTGAGAAGTTTTTTCAATGTGGATTCCAATGATTGTCCTAAAGGAGTGAAACTTCTTCAATTTTAGGATGTTTGATATGATGGTGTTCTAGATCCAAAATTACCTTGATTGTTGCCTTGGTTCACATTCTAGTTGTTGTTTTGGGTGTTGGGTGGATTGTTGCTATGATTAGTTTTGGTGGCAGTTGTTGTTAGGTTGAACACAGGTTTTGTATTTTGGTTTTTGACTATACTGTCATCATTACCTACATTCTTGTTTCATTGTCAAAAATTTGGTTTGTCATTAATGTTGTAATTGTTAGAGGAGTTTGATGAGTGGTTTTCATTGTAAAGCTTGATGACTCTTTTTACTAAATCCTCTTCAATTTTAATCCTATTTTCAATTAGTTTTTGGAAGGTTGGGGACATTACAATTCCAATCTATAACTCATCTCATCATTTAGGTTGCTAATAAATATTTCTATCTTTTCCTTTTCAGGTACGGGATGAGAATATTGTGCAAATAGCCTTCTCCATTTTTGCAAGAATACAAGGAATGATTCGCCCTTCTTTTGTTTCAAGTTTCAAAGATCTTTCATGGTGATGCCATCTTGGATGTTGTAAGAATATTTGGTGATGAACTTGTTGACTAATTCCTCAAAGGTGTTAATTGGTGTAGTAAGTTTGGAAAACCATTCAAGGCATTGTCACCCTAGGCTATGTGAAAATAATCACATCAAGTAAGTTTCCTCATAGGAAAATTTGAGACTCATGGTTCTAAATTCCCTCACATGATCAATGGGATAATTTTTTCTGTTGTATTTGTCATACTAAGGGAATACACAATGTTTTGGAAAGGGAATCATGTGAATAATTTGATCAAACAGATATGAAAATATTTCTTGGATCAAGTATCATTTTGAAGTTGCCCTTTGCATGTCAAGCATTTGTTGTTGGAGGTTCTTTACTGAATGAGTCAAGGAAACTACTTGTTCGGTATCTTTTTCAGGCTTTTTGGGAGGTTCCTTTAATTGGTTGACATCAAAGTCGTATAGAAATTTGGCACCTTGTTTAGCTAACATAAGGAGGTATTTTTCTCCATTTCTTTTGAAAATATTTTCTAAAAATTTGTGGAAATTGGGGTCTTGTTCAACATGTTGAATATCTTCTTCAGTTACTTCTTCCCCTTCAGTGTTGTTAAGTCCATAGAAAGGATTCTCTTCAGCCTCAACCATGGTTTTTTGTGTTTCACTATTTTGAGTTTCAGTGTCTTGAGTCTCAACAATTTGAGTTTCAATGGTTGGAGTTTCAATGTTTGACATTTCAATGGTCAGAGTTTCAATGTTTGGCTCTTCAACATTTTTATTTTTGAGTCCTCTTTCCTTGAGCTTTTGTTTTTGCAACCTTGTTTGAATGGGCATACAAGTGTTATAGTTTAGACTAAACTTTGATCTAAGTTTTGGAAAATTACCAAGGATTACACCTAAGTCAAATAAAATGACAAATTCTAATGAGACTAAGGTTGATTTGACTATATAGCTTAGTTTCATGATGAGAGGATGATAAATCCTAATGATGAAACTAGGCTTAATAATCAAAAGTGTGATAATTTTTATGTTTTTGGTACTTTGAGATGTTAGATATTGGTTTAGGTTTGAAAATTCCACTTGTAGAGGTCAATTTTAATAAGTCTAGATTCTAAGGTACACATAAGAAATGATTTTGGACTTGAGAAAGTTTTGGAATTTTGGTTCAAACTGTGAAACTGAAGATAGATTTTCTTCCTATACAAGATACTCAAATCTTTGGAAAAGTCTTTGATTTTGACAATAGTAAAATGAGTACAAGTTGGCATTGTTCTTTGAAGCTCTTTTGTAGAAATTGAAGACCAACCTCTCTCTAAATCTGTAGAGTGTTGAGAGAAGGTTTTGATGTTCTCTTGGACTAAGAACTTTGGACTTGGCTTTCCAGTTTTTAATCTTTCATGAAATAATTTGATAAAGTACATGTTCAGATTCTGTTGAACATAAGTCCTAAATGGTTGAAGACTACTGAGAATTCTCGGGATGAGATTGACAATTAGACAGGAGATGAATCTAGGTCACTTGTTTTGTGGTCTACAAAATGCACCAAAACAAAGGAAAATTGCATCAAGACTAGTGAAAACTATTCCAAAACTATTTAAAATTGTGCCAAAACTAATGCAAACTACTCCAAAACTAGTGTAAACTACTCCAAAACTAGTGCAAACTGCACCAAAACTAAATTGCACACTACTCCAAAACTAGTGCAAACTATGCCAAAACTATTGTAAACTGCTCCAAAACTATTGCAAAGTACTCCAAAACTATTGCAAACTACTCCAAAGCTATTGCAAACTATGCCAAAATAGGTGTAAAATGTGCAAAAACTATTGCAAAATGTGCTAGAAAATTTACAAGATGCAGCAAACTGGGAGAATAAGAACATTTCTTGGAAATTTGTTTGATTCTTTAGATTTTCTAGTTAGAGACTTGGTTGTGAATGTTTCTTTTTTTTTGAATCAGGGTTTTCACTTTCAACATGTGATGTTTTGTTTGAAATTTGTTTTGAAATCACTTTGATAAAGACACATCAAGCAATGTACAATCCTAGGGCTATGAAAGACTATACTCTTTTGGATTCCATGCAGGTTTTACCCCAACTGGACTTATTTGTAGTAGATGATTAGATTATTGACCCCACTGGCTCCCCTCCACAACACTCACTTCTTTGGGACAACCAAGCATCAATACCCATGAATATCCCATGGAATATTTCTCATCTCTACTAAAAACTACAAGAATGTGGATGCCTTTGCAATGACTATTGCTACACTAAAGAATAGATAAAGGTTTTTGGCCAAACTATAACAAGGGTTCTAGTACGAACATTCTATTCATGGGGCATAATCCATGTGGTGAGAGACTATTGCTTCCCTTCTCATTGGAACTATCCTTATGATACTGGCCTTTGTTCCAATATCCAAATTTATATACTAGCTAGAAGTCACTTGGCTTTAGCATGTTACCAGTTGGGTCATTCCCTTGGGTGATTACTTTTTCCCACAAGGCAGGTCCTTTAAGATAAACAAATTTGAGCAAGTATACCCATAGTTTGATCACTCTTTATTCCACATGAATAAAGAGAAACACACACAATATACTCCAATCACACTCACAGACAAACATGAATGAGTCTAGATTTTTGGTCACCCAGTTAAGGGGAGAGAATATGCCTACCATCTAATAAGCACAGAAGACATGGTGTTCATTAATCCTTTAATTAAGTTGTGTTCCTAACTTAACCAAAAGGAAACAATTAAATCACTTCCAACCCCTGCAATATGTCAGTAATTTTTGTTTGAGTCTTTGATAGCAAATCTAGGAAACCTGCAAAAAAAAAACATAGAGTATTAGCCTTCAAATTTGGTGAAAATATGGAAATTACAAAATGTGCTAGCACAGAGAAAAAATGTGCCAATCTAGAGGAAAAATGCACCAAAGAACATGCAAAATGCACCAAAACTAGTGCAAACTATGCCAAAACACATGCAAAATGTGCTAAAACTTAAAAACCATGTGTTTGGAACCCTAGTGAACTTTCCTGAAAACTTACAAAATGTGCCAAAACTCATGAAAATTGTGCCACAAAAACAACAAACTACACCAAAACTCACATGTTCGAACCTGTGAACATAAATTTTCTAGAATGTACATGGCCCCATGGTGGGCACCATTTTGTGTGTGTGTGAAATGTTGAAAGTTAGTAAATCAACACAAACCTCAATGAAATGAATTATATAAAAAATTCAAAGCAAAGAACCTACTCTAAATTGTAATTTAACAAATCTTTTAAGAACATCCCATTGTCCTCTATTCTTAATGATTTCTTTAACCCTTTGGCCCTCATATTTCTATGTGTAGAAAGGCTATTAGAATGACACTTAACAAATGAGACTAGTATTCAACATGCAAGCCAACTAAGTTCCTACATGCAACTATATGATAAAAATGATGATGGATACCATGATGAATGGATGCTAATGATTATGATGAATGGAAAAATGGTGGAGGATAATATGGTAGTGATCTATATGATTCTACATATTCTCAAATGCTAACTATGGAAATGCTAATTGGTCACGCCCACAAAAGGATATGAAAATCACAGTAAAACATTTCTTGGGAATTGGACATTCCAACAGGTGAATAATATCTCTCTATAGATGTTCATTTACTTGTTAAACTAGGGGATGTATACTTTAAATGGCGCAAAACAATATATGCACTAAGAACTAGTTTCGGTGAAAACTTAACAAAAATAAATACTTGAAATGAATTCTATCTATGCTACAGGAAGGAAATGTAAAGTTCTTTTAACTCAACTATGATTTGATTAAAATAGAAACCATAATAGCTATGACTGAAACACAAACTGTGAACTAGCCTTATGCTACAGGAACAGGCATAGGGATGGATTCCTAATGCTACAGGAGAAATACAAGACTGAGTTTGTATGAAAACTTAAAAAATGAAAGCTAACTGGTGATCAATAGAAAAGAACAGCTAACTAACTAGCTACAGATACTTACTAAGTGGGCCCCCTTAGCAAGCATCTACTGATTATGTAGGTGCTAAACTCAGAATTTCATCAAAATTTATTCATGAAAACAGAATGGTATACATTGCTTTGTTGATATAGAAACTAACAACAAACTCTGTCTCTTGTCAAATAGATTATGCTTTTCATTATCACACTGATTCTTACATGATATCTACTAACTTTCTATCACTATGATTCTATCTTAATCTAACTATCATCTCCTTTCTCCTCGCGTAGGAAGAGTACTTTATTTTAAAAATAGGAGAGCAACTAACTAACTAACCCTATCAAAGAAAGACATGGAAGTAAAGTGTATCCCATAATCAAGGAACAAACTTCATAAATGAATTTATGCGTTCAACCCGATCTAGAGAGAATCTACCACTCCACTCTTTCCAGATTGACTGTCATTAAAAATCTTTCCCAATGGTTTTGGTCAAAGAGTCTTCGCTAGAGCTTCCTCAAAGTCATGCAAGAAATAGACTTTATTGGAAGGCTGAGATCTGCTATGCTTGACTCGATCATTCTTCAACAATCTGTGAAACAAAAGGTAACAAATGCAAAAGAAAAGGCATATGGCACATACACAATATCCATTCATTAATCACACATTTAAATCTATTTCATCATTCAAAAATTATATGTGATATACCAGTCATTTAGGGAGTCAATAGGGTAATAAATGTAGTCAAGTCAACACAATAAGCTGTAGGAATATGAAAATATTTTGCTACAGGATATCCCAATAAAAGTTTTCAACAGAGTTTAAACAACCACAAATAACAAAATTAAATATATTATAAGTCCATCATAATATCCAAACTATGAGCACATTTTAAGCTCATCATTCTGCCCCCTAATTAGCCAAATGCTGGTCCTCCAGCATTAACTTTCCTGGTAGTTTCTCTGAAATCAGTGGTTGTGGCATGGCTCTGAAATGGAGTTCCAAACCTGTAATAAAATCCTCTGAAAGTCTGCCACCTCTCATACTTAAAAGCTTTTGAATCATCATTAAGATTTGTAGCCTGGTAAGGATAAAGGGGCCACATTAACATAGGAGGTCTCAATGTCAATGGAAACCATAGTTCAAATCTCTTTTGAAGTCCCAATTGTATATATCTGCTTGATCATTTAAGAGCTACTATGAAATTTAGGGTACTGTGATGTTCGGATCTTCTTAGCCCGATAGTTAACCTTTCCCACCTTTTCTCACTTCTAGTGTGTACCAGTCTCCAAAATGAATATATGACTATAACTGAAATTCATCATATACCTCTTTCCTGAGATCAAATATTTTCTCTCTGGCCATAGTATTGTTAATGCCATATGTCAGAGTAAACCAGGTTTTCAGCATTGCATGGGGGTTTGAACTTTGAGAGCGTAATGGAACACGCTCATTTTTCTCAGCTTCCTCATATATTTCCCATTGCCTGCCATAATTTGCTTTATTTGCTATCCATGACATAAATGATCTCAAATGGATATCACCAATATATAGAAGAGGGTTCCATTCTATTTCAAATGGAATTAAAAAGCCATGTAAATAAAATTCACACAGAAAATTTCTTAACCAATTAGGGGCTGCCTGGTATGCATCGTAAAATTCTTTAGCAGTGTGAAGTATAGGATCTTGATTTTTGGAAATTCTCATTAGTTGGAACCATAAGAATTGTTCCTTAAGGCACAGAGCATAAAATCTAGGTGGTGGTCTACATTCCATAATCTGACCAGTTACTTTTAACATTTCGTCCATTTTTGTTTTTAACTCAGAAATTTCCTGTTTCTGACTTTCAATTTCCTTTTTCAGTTTCTTCCTTTCTACCTCCCATAGACTTTGTCGCATGTCAGTCTGGGCTATGTGCCAAAAATTCGGGGTTTGTAATGTAACTATTTCCGAGTTAGCTTTAACATATTCCATAAACTCAATAAAAAATGTCTTCTTATAAACAACAATGGCTTTACAAGTTGCAGGGTGAAATATAGCTTCACTAGGCTCATTCAATTGTTTAGTCTGTTCTTGCTCTTACTGCAAGATGAATTCTTGTTGCTGCAGTGGAGAAGACTATGCTTCCTCTAAGAACTGCATAGCAGCGGTAGCCAAGTCATCAAGACTTGGTAACCCTTGCTCATTATGCCCAATTTCCTTTGTCTCAACTTGTTCCTCTTCAGGAATGAATGAACTATGTGTAGCATTTTCGGACACATTCTAAGAAACATCAAATTTAGACCCTTCTGAAATTACAATAACCTTTGGTTGAGGTGAAGCAGGGGAGGTCTTACATTGTTTCCTTGTGGAAACTCTTCTTGGCACTGGTGCGGCTGCAGGAGGTGTTCTGGTAGCCTTCCTTTTTCTAGTCTGCTTAGAGGGTTCTGCCCTACCAGAGGATGATGTCGAACTGGGGTTAGCAATAGTTGTTGTATAAGAGACAGCTGCAGGGGAAGGTGTTGTAGGAGAAGAGCATTTCCTTTTTCAAGAATAAGGGTTAGACTCTGGGGTTTATTCAGCCCCAGATGATTCACCTGCCTTTATTTTTCCCTTCTCTCTCCTAGTGGTAGACCTAGTTTGTACCTGAGCAAATGATTCTGGTGGGGGAGCTGTAGGACCAGGTGCTACAGGAGTAGATGACCCTTGCCCTATTCTACTGGTAGACACAATTTCTTTCTTCTTTTTTTGAGGTTGTGGGGTAAGTACCCTAGGGGGTTGTGGAATTTTCAAGCTCTTTTGGGCAACGAATTGTTCCCAGAAAAGAGGTGAGACATCTCTCAAAGAGTGTTCAATCAGTAATTTGATAAGGTCATGATGAGTAGCAAAATTATCTCTCCCTTGTTGGGTTCCATGGGCACTTTATTCTAGAAATTTTAACAGAAAATTCAAAACATTTACAACTAACCCATGCCTCATATGACTTAATAATTTGAAATGATAAGAATGCAGGTAGGAGAAACGACCTTCATAGGTTAAATACCTGATTATATAAGCAGCGTATTCTAAATAAGGAGGAGGCAATGATACCCGCTTGCATCCCTGCTTAGAGACTTCCAAAGGTCCATCAGTGGGCATTGAAAACTTAGCCCTTGTAGTGACAGCATCTGAAGAAAAAAAATTTCCAACAGCTAGAAGCTCGGTTACTTCAGCAATTCTATCTTCAGTTGCAACAACCGTTAGACCCCACACAGTTGCTTCCCCTTCAGAAAGGGTTCTCAAAAATTCTCCAATAGCCTCCTCATCAAAAGCATTTAAACTCAAGAAGTAGTTTAACCATCCATAGAGGCTGAATGGGTGGACTATTTGAGGATTTTGCAATAATAATTCATGAGCTACAAGCTCATGTTGCACCAGCTAACCACCCATGTTCACAGTTTTTCCCTAGCTAAACTCAATTCCTTGCTAAAAATTCAAATTCTCTATTTCCCTTTCTATTATGGTTTTTCTTTTGTTGTGCCGTCACATTTATTTCTTTTCCAAAAATAAACTTTTTGAACAAACAATTTTAATCGTATTTTACAAGAAAAACATGCAATAAAAAGGACATGCAATCATATTTGGAAAGTACCAGAAAAATAATAAAGAAAGGTTATTTGCGCAGTTATGGCAGTGACGAAAAGATAGGTTTTAAAAGGTGGATTACCCCACCCCCTTCTTAGAGTATGACATGTGTCCTCACATGTACTAAAGAATAGGCGAAGATCGGGTAATAATGGCTAGTACTGTCATAGCATTAAATGAATAGAATAAAATAAATCAAATATGCGATAACAAAAGATATGGCGTACCTTTGATAATTGCATGTACGTGTGAAGAAAGATGACGGTGTCTACATGAGTTGACAGTTGGGAGTGATATCATAAAAGGGTGATGCGGATGGATGAAGTGGATGGATGATGTGGGCAAATGAGATGAATGGATGGAATGGATGGATGGGATGGATGGATGGAAGATAAAGAAGTGGGATGGGGCGATAAATGAGAATGGAGAAAAATGGGCTTCCTTTAAAAAAAAAAAAAACCTTTATTATGAGCATGCTTTTCAAAATTACGATGAAGCTGCAGGAAAAAGGCTAAAGCCTTTAGCTACAAGAAGAGTAGTGGGAGCAACCTGAACAAACTGTTGCATGAATTCTTCTTTTGAGACTGGTTTATGGTACAACTGAAGTCGATGGCCATTAACTAGCAATTTGAAATGGATTAGATCAATTGTCATTAGCTGTACAGCTCCGTTGTCAAACACATTCTCAACTTCATAGGGACCAAGCTAGCGTGTTGTGAGCTTACCTTGGTTTTCTTGATATCTAGAATCATATAATGTTTAGAGCCCAATCACCAGCAGAAAATTTCTTAGTTTTTATGTGTTGATCATGCCATTTCTTCCGTTGCTATTGGACTACTTCTGTATGCTGCAAGGTGGCTTTTCTCATTTTTCCAAAGCATTTAGCTATAGGAGACAGTCCTTCTGTATTTTATATATTTCCATATTGAGTTCAAGAGCTGTCCTCAAGGTTTTGTGCTCAAATTCTATGGGCAACATGGTTGTTTTCCCATAAAGCAACTCAAAAGGTGTAAACCCAGTTGTTGTCTTCCATGTAGTTCTATAGGCCCAAACTACTTTAGGAAGTCTATTGCTCCAATCTTTTCTATGGAGCTGCACTATCTTTGTGAGGATCGATTCAATTTCCCTATTTGTTACCTCTGCCTGACCATTGGCTTGAGGGTGATAGGGGTTGGACTTCCTATGTTTGATTTTATAGTCATTCATTAGTGCAGTGATCAAATTCGATATGAACTGAGCTCCCTGATCAGTTACAAGCTCTCTGGGAACTCCAAATCTATTGAAAATTTGTTCATATAGAAATTTAGCAATCTTGTTATCTCGAGCATGAGTCATAGCTTTTACCTCAACCCATTTTGTTATATAATCTGTGCAAACTAGAATGTATGACTTGCCATTTGATGGTGGATCAATTGGTCCCACAAAATCCATTCCCCACTTATCAAAAGAGGTGACTATTACCTGTGGATATAGTGGTATTTCATCTGATTTGGTTGGTCTTCCCATATGCTGATATCTGTCACATTTCCTTCTATAGGCCACAACATCCTTGTGTAATGTTGGCTAGTAGTACCCTTTTGTAAGAATCTTCATTGATGTTCTCTTTGCTGTAAAATGTCCCCCATAGGGTTCATCATGGCAAGCATGCAAGATATCATAAGTCTCATCTTCTCTTACACATCTTCGCATCACTTGATTAGGTTGAGTATAAAACAAACAATTTGCAATCCATGAAAAGTTAAAACTTTTCTCTATTAACAATTTCTTTTCTTTTAGAGAAAAGTGAGCTGGTATTCTACTTGCTACTAGATAATTAGCAATGTCTGCATACCATGGAGTATGTGTAGCAATAGAAAATAAGTGTTTATCTAGAAACCTATCATCAATAACCTCGTGTTTAGTAGGTACAGCTATTTGAAGTCTTGATAAAAAGTCAGCCACAACATTAGCTCTTCCTGGTTTGTCAATGATTGTAATGTCAAATTCTTGTAACAATAGGAGCCATCATGCCAATCTACTAGAAATGGCAAGTTTGTTCATCAGATACTTGATTGCTGTATGGTTAGTATGGATGAATATCTGATAACCTGCGACATAATGCCTAAATTTATTCAAAGCATACACTACTGCGAGCAATTCCTTTTATGTAATAGTATAGTTGAGCTCAAGACCTTGAAGGTTCTTGCTGATCAAGTAGATAGCATGCTCAATTGAATTTTATTTTTGACTTAAAACTACTCCTATACAAAAATCAGAGGCATCAACTTGTATATGAAAAGGCAAATTCCATTTTGGACCTTGAAGAATAGGGGCTTTAGTAAGCAAGTCCTTTAGCTTCAGGAAGGATTTTTTACAGGCCTCTATCCACTCGAATTGAGAATCCTTAGTTAACAAGGCATAAAGTGGACTAGCAATTTACTGAAATCTTTTATAAATCTTCTATAATACCCTGCATGGCCAAGGAAACTTCTGACATCCTTCTATTTTGCAAGAGTTTGTAAACTTAGAATAACTTTAATTTTATCAAGGTCAACCTGAATTCCATTCTTTGAAATATGATGGCCTAGAACAATACCTTCTTCCATCATTAGAAAACACTTTTCACTATTTAAAGACAAATTTTGCTCTTTGCATCTTTTCAATACTTTCTCTAAATTCATCAATGCTTCTTCAAATATGACCCCATAGGTAGTGAAATCATTCATATAAATCTACATACAGTCATGAGATATATCAACAAAGATACTAATTGCTGCTCTCTAAAATGTTGTTGGTGCATTGTATAGACCAAAAGGCAAGACTGAGTAAGCAAATGTTCTCCATGGATAGGTAAAAGTGGTCATATCTTGATCTCCAGGGGCAATTTTTATCTGATTGTACCCACTGTAACCATCCAAAAAGGAAAAATATCCTTTTCCAAACAATGAGTCTAGTATTTGGTCTACAAAAAGAAGTGGAAAGTAATATTTTTTAGTGGCAGCGTTCAATTCTTTGTAATCTACACACACTCTCCATTTTCCACCTTTCTTGGGGACAATAAGTAATGGAGAAACCCATTGACTATCAGAGATTAGATAAATAAAACTAGCATTAAGCAACTTTTGAAGTTCATTTTTTAACTATTTCTGTAAGTGCTAGATTTACTCTTCTTTGAGGCTGCCTAACTGGTAAACAATCTTCTTTGATATAGATAATATGAGTACAAACTCGAGGATCAATTCCTTGCATGTCCCCATATTCCCATGCAAAAGCTTTATGCTAATCTTGTAGCATTTTTAATAAGGCAGCCTGTTGAGATTGTAATAGCTTGCTATTAATATTCAAACAATGACCTGGAGACAATTCTATCTACTTAGTGAGATTACTCATAGAATCTATAGGTGATGTTTGTACCTCTTGTGGAAGCAAGTTATGAAAAATTGCTATAAGTTTAGGCAGTGAACTCTCAGAATTTGGTTGTTGCAGGAAACATTGTAGATGGCTGCCATTTGGATCAGATGAACTATCTGTATCAAAGTTAAACTGCATAATTTGAAAAAGTAAAGCATCCTTATTCTGAAGTTGTGAGAATGGATCATTTTGAAGCATCATTAATTGAGCCAATGAATTGGCTTCTTTAGTTTCTTCCCCCACATCTGTCCAAACAAGTTGGGACAAATTTGGTTGAGGTCTAACAAGCGGATACAAATCCAATTTTTTTGTGGACTATCCATCAGAAATGGTCATATCTCTGGAATGACATCTTATAAAAGTATCAGTAGTGGCTAACCATGGTCTACCAAGGATAACTGGATACCCTCCTAAAGTTGCCTTAACTAATAGTATTGTGAAATCAGCTAGATACTCCTAAGATTCAAGAGTGACAATTACATCTTCCACCATTCCATCAGGTTTAACTGTGGAGCTATCTACAAGCTACAGAACTGTAGGTGTAGACCTAATGTTTGAAATGTTCAAGGAGTCTATAGTATGCTTTGTCATGACATTAATGGCAGCACCTAAGTCAATCATAACATTTTTCACAATTTGGCCATTTATATGTATCTGCACTACAGGACTTCCAAGGTCAATATACTTTGGGATGACTACATTTCCCAACATTATATCAGCCAATTTCCCTAATACATGAATTGTTTGGGGATCTTTTTCTTCTATCTAGGCTTCTTCAAACAAGCCTCTTTAATAGCCTAAAATAAAAAAATTTGAATCTGTACATTTTTGAGTTGATCCAGAATGTCAAAAGTGGGTTTTTCCATGGATTTAAATGCAGTACTTTGCAACCTCTGAGGAAAAGGTCGTTTGTCTTGGCTTTACAAAATAGGCTCCTTAGAAACCATATCAGTTATAGGCATATGCTCAGTAGAAGCAGCAGGTGCAGTAGATTCTTCAAGGGGAGAATCTGGTATTTTAGTAATTAGAGGTAGTTTTGGAGCAGGTAAAGTGGTTCCAGACCTCAAATGGATGTTATTAATGTTTAAGGCATAATCTTGATACTGGTTGGTTTCGGCAAGATACATGGGTTGTTATGGCTGTTGGTGTTGCTTATTATTGGGATTTGGCAATGGCTGGGCAGGCATAGGCATTTGCTTTGGAGGTCTAGTATTTATGGTAGTTGCTGTAGGAGGTGGCATGAGGGCCTGTGGTTGTGGCTGTGGAAGCTGTAGGAACCTAGGGGATTGGTTTTGCCATTGTTGAGGACCTCTCTATTAAGGATTCTACTGCCAATTTCCTGAAGGTGAAGTCCATTGTCCTTGTAGCTACTGCCAACCTCTTTGAGGAGATTGCCATTGCGGGGTCTGATAATTAGGCCAACTTGGTTGAGGTGGATTCTAGTGTGGTGGTGGTCCATATGCAAGTTGCCATTGGTTATTATAGCCAGAATAAGGATTACCAAAAGTTAAAGGATCTTGAGGCATACCTTGTCTTTGGGCCCATGGTCTCCTTTGTGCAACAAAGAACACTTGATCATCATCACCTTCTACTAGCTTGAAGTTAGTAGGTAGTTGCTTAGCTTCTAGATTAGCCACCATCTTGCATCTGTAGTCATGTTTCTTCTGTCTGCAGTATGGACAAAACTCGGCCAAGACTACCTCAGCTTTCTCATGTTTTTTCTGAGCTTGCATAGTGTTCAGTTGTGCAGCCATATTATTAATGATGTGTTTCTTGAAGTTAGACAGCAAATTTGTTATCTCCATTTGAGAAACTCCACCAGAAAAAAGACTTTCCCACTG
The DNA here is from genome assembly GCA_007258455.2 of Sequoia sempervirens. Classification (NCBI taxonomy): domain Eukaryota; kingdom Viridiplantae; phylum Streptophyta; class Pinopsida; order Cupressales; family Cupressaceae; genus Sequoia; species Sequoia sempervirens. Next base: position 377,536,618 of record VDFB02271358.1, read on the forward strand.
TAGCATGATGACCTCGACCTTTCTTAACTATTGCTTGAGAGTAGTTAATACATATTTTCTTTATATCATCCCAAGGCAGTTGGGTTATATCACCTCCTCCCATCAGGTCCAGGGCATCTATACAGGCATCACTGATTCCCCTCAGAAAGAGTAATTTCTGAGAGTCTTCATTGAGAGTATGGTTTGAGTTCCTTTTTAGTGAAAACAAGAACCTTGAAATATAATCTTCTAGACTTTCATCCTCCTTCTATTGAATTCGGAATATGTCATCACCTTTACTGGCACTCTTACAATATTCCTTATACTTCTCAAGGAATTTTGTTTGCATGGCTGCCCAACTATCAACAAAGCCTCTTCCCAGACTCATGAACCATCTGAGAGCTCCCTCTCTCAAGGTGTAAGGAAATAACTTTAGTTTATGAGCATCTGAGTTGTAGTCATAACTGTGACAGAAGACATCAAACTAAAATAGAAAAGTTTCTAGGTCCTCCATAACTAAGCCATAAAACTTGGGAAGCAATGAAGAGAGAATATTTTTAAGATTTTCAGTATCTCGCTAGGGAACAATGGGAAACTGAAATGCTAGAGGTGGATTAGGTGGATTATTTTCCATATTTGCTTGCTAGAATAGCAGAGCAAATAGATTTTCCTTAGGTTCATTGTCAGCTGGGTTAAATGGTAGTTCAACAAATAGATTTTCAGGGAGGAACCTTCCCAGTGCGTCTCTTCTTCTTCTATGCATGCAATACGATGAATGGTGGTTTGAAAGATTTTGAAAATTTTTGACTAACAAACTAAACTAATGCCAAAAATGACTTCTAACAAATCCTTAGCTTGATGCCATCCCCGACAACGGCACCAAAAATGGTCGCACCCACAAAAGGACATGAAAATCACGGTAAAACCATTCCTAGGAATTGTACATTCTAACAAGTGACTAATATCTCTCTATGGACATTCATTTACTTGTCAAACTAGGGGACGTATACTTTAAATGACACAGCACAATATATGCACTAAGAACTAGTTTCGGTCAAAACTTAACAGAAATAAATACTTAAAAGGAATTCTATCTATGCTACAGGAAGGTAATGCAAAGTTCTTTTAACTCAATTATGATTTGATTAAAATAGAAACCATAATAGCTATGACTGAAACACAAACTGTGAACTGGCCTTATGCTACAGGAACAAGCACAGGGATGGATTCTGGATGCTGTAGGAGCAATACAAAACTGAGTTTGTATGAAAAATTCAAAAATGAAAGCTAACTGATGATCAACAGAAGAGAACATCTAACTAACTAGCTATAGATACTTACTAAGTGGGCCCCCTTAGCAAGCATTTATTGATTATGTATGTGTTGAAATTAGAATTTCATCAAACTTTATTCATGAAAATAGAATGGTATACATTGCTTTGTTGATATAGAAACTAACAACAAACTCTATCTCTTGTCAAGCAGATTCTACTTTTCATTATCATACTAATTCTTACATGATATCTGCTAACTTTCTATCACTATGCTTCTATCTTACTCTAACTATCATCTCCTTTCTCCTCGCACAGGAAGAGTACTTTATTTTAAAAACAGGAGAGCAACTAACTAACTAACCCTATCAAAGAAAGATGTGGAAGTAAAGTGTATCCCAGAATCAAGGAACAAACTTCATAAATGAATTTATGTGTTCAACTCGATCCAGAGAGAATCTAGCACTCCACTCTTTCCAAATTGACTGTCATTAAAAATCTTTCCTAATGGTTTTGGTCAAAGAGTCTTTGCCAAAGCTTCCTCGAAGTCGTGCAAGAAATAGACTTTACTACAAGGCTAAGATCGAATGTGCTTGACTCGATCATTCTTCAACAATCTACAAAACAAAAAGCAACAGATGTGAAAGAAAAGGCATATGGCACATACACAATATCCGTTCATTAATCACACATTTAAATCTATTTCATCATTCAAAAACTATATGCTATATACCAGTCATTTAGAGAGTCAATGGGGTAATAAATGTAGTCAAGTCAACATAATAAGCTGCAGGAATATGAAAATATTTTGCTACAGGATATCCCAATTAAAGGTTTCAACATAGTTTAAACAACCACAAATAACAAAAGTAAAGATATTAAAATTCCATCATAATATCCAAACTATGAGCACATTTTAAGCTCATCACTAATCTAAAATGCAACTATGATGCAAAGGATGACATAAAATGCAACTATGAAGCAAAGTGTTCTTCTAAGATTTAAATATGATGCAAAACATCATATAAAATATAACTATAAGACTCCATAATGCTCCCAAGCTCTAATGATATTCTTGTATGATAACTCTATCCAAAAGTGGATTCAAAATACAATGCCAAAGGGTTGTATTTATAGCCTTTTCCAAGCATCTAGTGAGGTGGCAATGATCGATGGTTCAAATTTGAACAAGAAGAATGGAAGGGGGAGATGGAGAGAATCAAGATGTTTTCCCCTTCAACAAAGAAAATATGCCATTTGGATGGAAGAATCTCTTGACCAATGGGCAACATGCAATTTGGATGGAAGACTCAAGTGTGGGAAGAAAAGACCATATGTTTAAAAATTGGTGGAAGTGTGTGAGGAATAAGCCATGTGCTTTTAAAAATTGATTGAAGATAATTCTAATTAAAAATTTGAATTAGTTAATTTAATGTGACATTGGTGGGGTGGCACAAAAATTTGTATACATGTGCTTGAATTCCTAATCGAGATTAGTGATGATTAATTAAATGAAACAAGCTTATGGAAATTTGTTTCTTTAATTAATTTAGAAGAATATGATTTTAGATTTGGAAAATTTAGAAAATGAACGATATACATAAATTAAGAATTTATTTATACTTAGTCAAATATTAATTGAATAACTAGTATTTAATTAATTAAATATGATGACCGATTTTAGGTGTATACACAAAACATAAGTCTCAAAAGACTTAGTCAACATTAGAGAACATAAGATTTAGAGTTTTATCCCCCAAAAAATATTAGTTGCTTGCAAATTTCTTAAATAGAGGAAAAATTTCTAACTCCTATCAACTTATGATTAGGGTTTGAAACCTTAAACAAAATGACAACCAAAACATTGCAAAAGTATTTCATTTTTAACTTTTAAGCTTTCTAGAAACTGTGAGTGCCACCAATAGAGGATTTTCCTTGGATATTTTCTTGAATTCCATGGTAGATTTTGAAGCTTCTATCATGAAAAATCAAAATAACAAGCTTAACACAGGTCTGTGGAAGGAAAAGCTAAGGCCGACCTGGTAAGCTTTTCATTTGGCACAAAATTGATGTTTTCCTCTTCAGATTTGTTGATAAAATGTGTTCTATTTTGAGTTTGCAAAATATGACCATATTTTGTATAATGTGCTTCCCTCTATAATAAAAATATATGAACACTTTTTGATTACTAGAGCCGTAGTCATGCTTACTCTTGTAGGTTTTTGAGGCTTTATTAATTTGTATCTTATGAATTTTTTAAAACTTGTTTTGGGGCCTTCATTGTTCTAAAAAAGGTGAAAAATGTTTGTCTCTTGCATCTCTTTTTCTACTATTTGGATGTAAGCTCATGCCCTTCTATATAGATCTTTGGCATTTTGGGATTCAACTTCAAGAAGCTTTGTATGTAAAGATATTTCTTGCTACTTCTTTATGCTAAATTTGAAGATTTAAAACAAAGCTACAGGTCATGGCTTCCTTTATGTTGTTTGTAACTATTTTCTATGAGAAAAAAATCTATAGAATTCACAAGTTGCAGCCACATACTTTGGCTCTATTTGTTTTGTTCCTACATTTTGTATTTCTCCTTGAGAGAAGTGAAGGAAAATCCCACCTATAGGCATAGTTTCATTAAGATGATAATATCTTACATGATTATAGTATGAATGAGAGAAGGCAAGTTGTTGAAATGAGGACTATTTGAGTCAATGTTGTTTTGTGAAGTAGCATAATCTTGTAAAAGATTCCAAACCCTTACATAGTACGAGTATAATTCAAGGGTTCAATGCATTTTTCAATTCCTTCATGGGCACTACCCTTTCACTATCTACAAGCCATGGGTTCCATTGTTACATTTTATGTAGATTTTGTCTCTATTGTTAACGACAAATCTCTATAAATTTAAGTTGACTTAGGTACCCTATACCTACAGTGAAACTCCATCTACAGGGTAATAACTCTCATTGTTCCCTATACTCTCCTTTGAGAGTCTTCAGAGACCAAGTAAATCTACACACTTTCTTGATTTGAAAATCAATAGTTAGCTTAAAAATTAAATAATTCAATGTTCAGACCTTCAGAGGGTTAGACTGTCATATTATTTACTTTACCCACTATCAAAAGATACACTATATTCCTATTCCATAAAATACTTAGTCTTTAATTTCTTATCACTGTCTGTGATTTCCTGACACCAGTGGAGAAGAAGTCTAAATGAGACAACTCTTCCATAAGATCACCAACACTAGAACAAATAAAACCATCTGATAAACTAGTCAATGAATCTTTAGTTGTAATAAATAACATCTTTCTATGGACTGTAATTTCATCTTATATGATTGTTTTGGCTTGACATACTAAATCTTGCAAGTTGTTGTCCCTAAATTTACCATAAAAAATTTCTAGGACTATTTTCTTATCTAGAAATTGTCACCTTGTGACTATCCATTAGTCTTGTATGTTGATTTAATTAATATTTTTCCTTCAAATTTTTGGTCCTTGGTGAAATGATGACCATAAGAATCTGTTAAGTGTTTCATACAGGTAATTATCTTTTGAAAATCACCATTGCACTCATAATGGAAATTACATAACCCTTGATACAAATGATTATTTTCAAGCATTGATATGACCACTGTATGCTCCCTTTGCATTCTTTGTATAAGTCAAACTCAGGACATTTGTTATTTTGTGTTGTTGTAATGAAACTTTGAAACAACATGCTCGTGACTTATTGATGACTACTAATCTTGTTGTATATCATTTCCTTGGTGTAGTATATTATCTTTGTGACCTTTCATAGAGTGAATAATTTTCATTTATAATAGTGAGATCTATTAACTCACTATCATAGGTGATGGAGACATACGCAAAAAAGATAGCCATGAAATATTTTACACCCCTACCCCTTTACAATGAACCAAGAAAACAACATGTTGGGCTCAACCCTTGTGGGAGCCACATTTAATCCCACATGCAGAAATTTGATAAAATAGTAACATTGCTTTTCCCGTATCTACACATGAAGCAAATAAGTTAGAAAAAACATGTGTATATGCCAGATATGTTTGATTTTCCTATGTTTCTTGATCATTCTGATGATTGTAACTATTTTACTACACTTAAAGATCACATTGTATGTTTATAGAGGTATGTACATATTAGGATTTAAAACCTTTCATTGCTCTAACACAATTTTCTCTTTCAGATGTAGGAAACTAGGAGCAACGAGGATAAGGCAACTAGATTTAAGACAAGCACAAAAATGAAGATGTAGGACAACTCCATTGAGACCAGGAATTCATGTAATGGTTGGTCCTTCTTCCTTTTATGTGCATTCATTTTCTTTAATATGTATAAATGCACAATGTTTTCTTTCTTCTATTTTAAAATAGTTAGTCTCACAACTTGTGTGAGACCTTATGCATTTACATTGTTAATAAAGATTGCTTTTCTTGAAAATATTTGTACAATCTTTATGAATTTGTTTATGTAGTTGGAATATAATATAATAGAAGTAAAATGTACCTTAAACTTCTAAAACCACAAAGCACCACCTGACTGAGCTACTAGTGAAATTAGGTAACATGAAGGAGTTAAAGGTTCACCTCCCACATTCCTAAAAATTGAAACTTATTTTATGGTCAAAACTATATCTCAACACAAGAACATGGAAATGAATAGAGAAACATCTACTTCAAGTGACTTGAGTGAAATTGCTCCTAAAATCAATCCCATTGGGTCTACCAATCCCATGTTGAATCTTCCTCCACTTCCACAAGATTCTTAAGAAGAAGGTGGACAAGAGGAGGAAATCACCAAAAAAAATTTAGGGATGACTCAAGATGAAATCATTGAAATGATCCAAAATCATAACTCACAAAATTTTCAATGCCATGATGAAACTTAATCCTTCACAATACATGCTAGAATTGGAAAAGGAAGGGGCTAAAATCCCTTTTGACTATGCTGTGAGCACTCTTGTGGAGAAACCTCTTGGAATTATGCCACCGGTCTCGTTCACACCATACTTTTAAATCATCACTCAACCCATCCCACAAATCACATCGTCCATTACTCCAACTCAACCAATTGTTAACAAAGGGAGGTCATTACTTCAGGCTCTTCAAACACATCCCCTTGTTAACAACCAAGACTTGGATGCAAACACCATCTTGGGTCAATCCGTTCCTCAAAATTTGTTACACCTATATGTTCCACTCATCTTTCATGACCCCAATGACCCATCCTCTTTTTGTGCAACATTGATATATCCTCTCAACACACAAGTCTCTCTCCCCATGGCGTCACAAGGAGAGGGTGGATTATTTGGACAAGGGGGATTCTTTGATCCCTCATCATCATCATTCCCTCAAGGGAACATACTAGCCATCTTCCCATGATTTCCACCTCTACTATTAACATCCACACACTCCTAGTTTAGGGAAACCCCCCTTACCAACCATCAATCAAGAAAATTAAAACAAACCCCCAGTCATAAATCAAACCATCGTACCAAATCCCCCGATCATGCCATCAATATCACAAAAATAGGTGGAAACCATCTAAACAACACAAGCAATCAACACATCATCTACAATAACTCAAAACGTGGTCTCCCAAGGACCTATCACATCAATCGCACCATCTACCATGCAAATCTATATCATAAATCCAATGACACCTCTCATCACAACAACAAACACCATTTTGAATCTGCCACCACCACCACCACCACCACTATGAAATGTGGTGAACCCATGTAGCATCATATTACAAGCATCTCAACAAGCCTATAAAAAGGAACTTTAGGAGTTCCAAGATCACAAGCACAACAAAACACGCAAGCTACACAACAAGCTCCTCAACAAGTTCAAGCACAACAAGCCACACAACAGGTGCAAAAAGCCACCCAAGCTCAAGCCTTATTACAGCAATAGTAAGCCACCCAAGTTGGCCAAGCTGTGTAATCAGTTCAAGCTGCATAAGCAGTTCAAGCTGCACAAGCCACACAAATTGCATAGGTTGCCCATCATGCACAAGCAACCCAACAAGCTCAAGCTCAGGCACAAGCCCAATATCAAGCTTAGAAAGTGCAAGCACAGATAGAATACCAAGTAGCTCAACAACAAGTATATTAGCAAACCCTATAACAATATCAAGCACAACAAGAAGTATCCCAATTACTAGCCCAACAATAAGCATTATTGGCACAACAATAGCAAGACCAACAACAAGTGTTATTGGTACAACAACAACAAGACCAACAACAAGATTTGTTGGCACAAAAACAAATGTAGGCATATCATCAAGCCTTGATCGCATAGTAGAGATTGAAACAAACTCCCACAAATGTGCAAAACACCTAGCCTATCACTCAAACACTTCAACTGCCTCAAAAAAAATTCACTCCACCTCCTGACCTACAAAAAGACGCGATGACACAAATCAAATTGCTCTTGCAGCAAGTGTTAGATCTTCAATCTAGGAAAAAATGAAAACACCAAGCAATTTGTGCCCCTATTCATTCAACAGGAGCCTTGCAATGGTACCATTCCCAAAGGGGTTCAAAATCCCCAAATTCAATAAATATTGTGGGATAGGAAACCCTAAAGATCACATCAGGGAATTCCAAGTACATTACATGGAGGTTGCATACAGCGATACATATCTAATGTGGCTATTCCCTCAAAGTTTGGTGGGTCCCACAATGGAATGGCTCTCTTTCCTTCCTCTTGGAATTAAAAAGTTCCAAGAAATTGTGGATGCATTCATAAAGAACTAGGCATTTAATATTGCCATGGATGTGAGTCTAGATGAACTATCTTTTCTTAAACAAGCTAAGGGATAATCATTTGCTTCCTTCTTACAATGATGGTGATCCAAGGCCAACAGGAGCAAATGGACCATGCTAGAGGAACAAAAAAATTTCACTATCATTTCCAATCTTGAGAAAACCTTGTCATTCCACCTAAAGATACAATGTATTGCCACATACAACCATTTGATCCCCAAGGAACTCAACATCAAAAGATCCTTCATTGCACAAGGGGGGACACCCACATATCAATAATATTAAGATAGTCACCCATCCACTAGTTACAATGAGAAACCTCACACATGGGTGAAGAACAAAAACATCACCAATGATGGTGTGGTGGATGCCAAGGTCATAATCAGTGCTACAAAAAAAACATGCAAACATACCATCAACTCCAAGGAAACAATCAAAAAAACATCCAAGCTATTGTGGTATGACAACAACCACCCAAAATTCAAGTCAATAATTTGAATAATCAAGGGGGAACACCCCCATAGAACAAACAATATCCCCCCAAGTGAAAATACACTACCCTTAGGGAATCAATTGAATCCATTATGAAGAAACTAGTAAATGTGAATCTCATCAAAATCCCAATCTATGAGAATTAAAAAGAACCCCAAGTGAAACCACCATGGTAAAATGAAAACCACCTTTGTGATTTTTAGAAAATCAAGGGAAAAACAACGACAAGTTGCATGAGGCTAAAAAATTTGATTGAAGACCTCATAGATGACAAGATCATAAATGTTGAACATCCAGTTGGAAATAAAAAACTTAAAATATACATGAATCTGATGTTGTATCATAACAAAGGGAACAAAACATGGGAAGACCAAGTATGCCAATGTGAACCATGTGTATGATCATGTTGTCACATCCCTAGATGAATGGGTCACTATTGTTAACATCAAGGAAGCCAAAGTTGATTGTGGAGTCACCACACATGGTGGTAAAGTTACCATTGTAGGATCATCCTAGCCACCTAGAGCATCCACCTCAAATCTAAAATTGATTTCCAATGGATACAATCTCTTGGACCAACTAAAAAAAACCCCCACTCAGATCCCTATCATGGAGTTGCTGAAAAATATCACCCACACATAGAAAAATCCTATAGGAAGCAATGGCTTCATCCACTATCTACATGGATCTTGATGCTGGCCAATTCCAAGCTATGGTCAGACACATCACCACCCCAAATATCCTAACATTATCTGAGTAGATATTTCCCACCCAACCATCTCATAATCATGCACTCATCTTGAAGTCCTGGTTCATAAAAACAAAGTCAAAAGGGTCTTGGTGGATGGGGGTGTGGGTCTAAATATCTATTCACTCAAATTAATAAAGAATCTGGGATTCTCTAAGTATTCCATTGAAGAGGGTAAAGGTATCACAATCAGAGCATATGATGATCAAGAAAGAGTGTCTCAAGGCACTATTCAACTCTATATTCAAGTAGGGCCAACCATCATGGAAACCACATGCTAGGTCCTTGACCTTGATTTTCCTCGTAATATTCTTCTGGGGCATCCGTGGATCCATGAGATGCAAGTTGCTGCATCCACTTTTCATCAATGCATCAAATTCACATGTCAAAACCAAGAGGTCATAGTCCATGGTGACCCTGAGCACTTTTATTACTGCAAGAACTTGGAAGCAAAGTACCTTAAAATCCCTCAACTCCCAAAGAATAATGATGAAGGCCCTACAACTCAATATGTAAACCCAACTACTTTAGCCTCCACTTCTAAGACAAAGACACCTGCCATTCCTGATATCTCTAAAATCAAGGTCATTATCCAAGAAAATGGGTGTGGGGATTATAGAATCAAGAAAAGTGTTTTTCCAATAGGAAAGTTACCTCAATCTCCTAGTTCTTATGGGAATCATCATCCCAAACATTCAAAGCGGACCCCTCTCGATTAAAATGTTGGGGAGATCTAAGTTGGGAAGTGGTAGATGAAAAATGCATATCAAGTTTGTTGTACCAAGATGAAAGGTCTGTGCCTAATCTTCCCATGGATGAGAGTAGCAAAGGACTGCAAAGGATGCTTGGTACGGGCTATAACAAAAACAAGAAACTTGGACAAAATGATAATGGTCTTTTAGTACCTCTCATTCTAGAGAAGCATATGAGAAATATTGGCCTTGGATGTACCCCTCCGATGGTAACCATACTTGGAAAAGGTACCCTAGTTAAAAAGGTCAAAACTCCCCCTTAGTGATCAACATCTGCCCTTCAGTTACCAATATCCACAAGGTGAGTCATAGGTAACTTTACCTTTGACATAACCAATGTGTGTAGTGATGAGGATCCCATAACTAATTTACCCATGCTATTAGAGGATTCCTCCCTTCTCATGATTAGTACCCTATCTTTTGAGTCAACTAGTCAAAACCATGAGATAAACTTAGTCTATCCCCAACTCATCGATTATGACCAACAAGGACTACCAATTTTGGATACATTCGAAAATGATAAGGCACTCTTAGAATTCATTGAATTATGGGATACTATACCATTTGGAGATCACAAAGCTAGGGTTGACATTGTGTTGGACACACATGCCTATTATGGGGAAATAATTGAATCCTTTAGTCATAAAAGTTAAAAATTGAGAGTAATCTCTAGGTCTTTTAGTGAAAACAACACTGTGGAACTCTCTAACCCAAAAATAGTAAAAATAAAGGACACATCCAATGGTGAAAAACTCTCTGAGACACCATAGGATGAAGGATTCAATCATCCTCTTAGTGCAATTCATCAAGAGAAGTTAGCAGTCTTAGCAAAGAGGTGCAATCCAGTCAACTTGGGAACAGAGGAAATGCCACATGTCACCTTCTATGCAGAATCACTTTTGACAAAAGAGCAATAACTCCTAGTTCTGTTCCTAAAAGAAAGGAAGATAAACTTTGAATGGACCTATGCTGACATGCCTGGGATTGATCAATAAGTTGTGGCTCACCACCTAGCCATATATCCTAAAGTAAAGCCAGTAAGACAAAAGCTAAGGAAGATGCATCCCTAGATAGCATTGTTGGTCAAAATGGAATTATAGAAGCTCCTGGATGCGGGATTCATACAACCAATTGATTATCAAAAATGGGTCTCAAATCTTGTACCTATTTCAAAGCCCACTGGGGCCATCCACATCTACACAAACTTCAAAGATTTGAGCAAAGCATGTCCCAAGGATGACTTCCCACTTTCAAACATTGACATGATTATAGATATGATGGCAAGACATGAAATCTTATCACTAATGGACATATTCTTAGGTTACAATTATATCATAATAGCTAAGGAATACAAACACCAAATGACTTTCACTTGTCCATGGGGGACATATTGCTAGAATATGATGCCATTCAGGTTAAAAAAATGCACGAGCTACCTATCAAAGGGCCATGACACTAATCTTTCATCATATGATTCAAAAAACTATGGAATATTATGTAGATGATATATTGGCTAAATCAAAGAAATGTTAGGATCACATAATAGCTCTAAGCTCCATCTTTGACAGGCTAGAAAATTACAAGGTTTGACTGAGTCCAAAAAAGTTTCTTTGGGGTACAATTAGGCAAGCTCCTAGGGTACATTGTATCTATGAGAGGAATCAAGGTAGACCCCACCAAAGTCAAATAAATCCTTGAAATGGAGGCACCAAAAACATTAAAATAGCTAAGAGGCCTACAAGGAAGACTCCAGTCCATCTTCTGATTTATAGCACAACTAGCAGATAAGGTTATCCCATATTCTCATCTACTCCATAAGGGGTAACATACAAGTGGGATGAGAAATGTGATTAGGCCTTGAACAAGATCAAGGAGTACTTACTCACAGCACCAGTTCTCATGCCACCAATTCTAGAAAAACCCTTGACCCTTTACATATTAGCAACAATAGTAGATCGTGGTGCTCTCCTAGACCAACATGATGAAAATAGGAAAGAGAGCCATTTATTATATCAAAAGAACTATGGTGGCGCATGAACTGAATTACACATCCATTGAGAAAGCTTGCTTAGCAATCATGTTTTCCACCCAAAATTTTAGACATTACATGCTAGCACATTAGATAAAACTCATTGCAAAGATAGACCCTCTCAAGTATCTACTTTCTAAAGCAACACTCATAGGTGAACACACACAAACAACTAAATGGGTTAAGATCCTGATAGAGCATGACATTGAGTTTTTGGAATGCAAGGCTATTAAAGGACAAGCAATTGCAGATTAGCTGGAAGAGACACTGATATATTCAGAAAACCCACTTGTATCAGAGTTCCCAATGAGTCCAAATTTAACTTAAGTTTGGAAGATCACTGGAAAATGTACTTTTATGGATCCTCCACACAATATGGGTCAGGATCTAGAATCTTCTTCATCACACCACAATGGGATTGCAGACCGAAATCATACAAGCTGTCATTTCCTTGCACAAATAACCTTGCATATTTTGAGGCTCTTTTTGTAGGGCTCAGAATTGTAGTATAGTGATAGATCATGGCACTCAAGGTCTATGAAGATTCACAAATTATCGTTAACTAGGTAAAGAATGAATATCAAATGAAGGACAAAAATTTGACCCTGTACAAGAAACTGGTGGAAAGCCTCAAAGAGTTCTTCATTGATGTGACATTTGAGTAGATACCTAGAGAAAATAACATAGAAATGAACACTATGGCTACAATTGGATCACTATTGGATATCCCACACAACATCCTAAATCAAGAATTCCTCATAGAGCAGCTTCTTGTACTAGCATTCAAGGTACCAGAGTTTGAATTTATTTGTGAAATCATTGGTCTTGGTGATCCCTGGTATCATGATATGTACACCTACTTTAGAATAGGATTCCTCCCCACTGATATAACCTTGAATCTTAAAAGAACCTTTGTCATAAAGTCATTCTGTTTTGTCATCCTAGGAGATACCCTATACTTTAGAAGTATTGAAGGAACCCTTTTATGATGCCTAAACACTGAGGAAGCTTTGATTACTTTAACCTAGGTGCACAATGACATTTGTGGTATGACCTTTGATAAGAAACTATTGAGGACTGGGTACTATTGGCCTACAATGGAAAGGGAAGCTCATGATTATGTTTGAAGGTGTTTGGAATGTCAGTAGCATGGGGATCTCATCCATGCACTAGGTCAGGAGCTCCACCCGATCATTACACCTTGGCCCTTTTCACAATGGGGGCTTGATCTCATTGGAAAAAAGACCCCCACCTCATCTAGTGGACATAATTTCATCATCACTACCACAGAGTACTTCACGAAGTGGGTAGAGGCCATTCCTATGACCTATATCATAGGAAAGCTAATATCCAAGTTCATCTTAAACTATCTAATTTTCTGCTATGGTGTCCCTCAAGCCATTATCTTAGATAACACGACAACTTTCAAAAACTAGGATGTTCAAGACCTATGCCAAAATTTCAATATCCAACATCACTTTTCCACTGCATAATGCCCCTAGGAAAATGGCCAAGTAGAAGCTACCAATAAGATGATCTTGAAAATCCTCAAGAAAATAGTTAATGACATTGGTCATGATTGGAACCTACAACTAAATCCTACCTTATGGGCCTACTAAATGAGTATCTACACACCAACAGGTGCAACCCCTTTTTCCTTGGTCTACGGATCAAAATCCATACTACCCATGGAGATCTAGCTCTCATTCTTAAGGATATCATTGTAGAATCTCATTACAGATGAAGAATATTGAGTATCATGATTGAATGAGCTAGAACTACTTCATGAGCAGCACATGGATGCCTTAAACCATTTGCAATTCTACCAAAACCATCTCAAGCAAAGCTACAACAAGAAGATAAGGAGTCATACCTTTCAAGTTAGAGAACTCATGTTGAAATACAATTAGAAAAATGTTCCAAATCTAGATAGCAAGGGAAAGTTTTAACCCAATTAGTTAGGACCCTTCATCGCCACAACAAGCTATAAGTCAAGGGCATATCAGTTATCAACACTTCAAGGAGAAGCTCTACAGGAGCCCATGAATAGCTCCCATCTCAAAAAAAATTATGCCTAATCTTTCAAGGTGTAAATCCAAAAATATGAAAAAATAGTAAAAATATAAAAATCCAAAAAAAATAGAAAAAGGAATTAAAAATAGTAAAGAGAAAAATTGTTCTCTAGTGAAAACCACTTTGGTGGTGCTTTGGGCAAGTACCTTTGTGAAAACCTAGCAAATGGGTGCCTTGTGTAAATAAGCACTCTCCATCCACCATGATCCCTACATCTTGTTCAACACCATCCATTCATCACACTTCCATCACATCCTTTTGTCACCCATTCGCATCTACATCATAGCTTGATCTTGTGTTTGCATTATGATCCCTCTGAGTATTACTCATCCCATGCCCAAGGTCAGTTTGTCCTACCTATCTTACAGTAGTCTATTGCATCACACTAGGGGCATGTTCTCATTTGATTGGATTCATGTATATTCTTTAATTCTTCCCTAAAATAAAAAAATCTAGAAACATCAAAACATCATAAAATCCAAAAAATCCAAAAACATCAAAAAATTAGAAAACATTCAAAGCATGTCAAAACCAAAAAATAGGTCAAAAAATCATTTGAAAAGTCCAAAATATATTCATCTTGTTGAACTATAGGTCTTTGAGCTCTAAACGTAGGCAAGGTTGATCTTGGATCATCCCCCAAGACACTTAGGTCAGTCCTTTAGGAGTCCATCATAATAAACTCAAAATCCATTTGTTCATATCTCATCAATAATAGAGTCTATGTCAGTCAACCTACATGGTCTCTATGTATCTTTTTAGGTGTCTTGTTGACCACATAGGAAGGATTTCTTTTCTATTCTTTGGTTTGAGCTGCCTGGAATATCTTAATTGCATTTTAAATGAGGTTTTACATGTCAAGTGTGAACATGAATACTCCTATCTGATTCTCAAGTAAAAGTGCATCACACTAGGTGCAATGCCATCCTAGTTCTTTATACCTTGATGCATTGTGCTTATGTGTGTTATCAAACATAAGTATCCATTTTAAAATCCTAATTCCTGACAAGCAAATCATCATCATCATCATCATCATCATCATCATCATCTCTAATAAAGTCTCGTAGATCATGAACTTGTTGGATCCTCTTGTCTTCATCTCATTTCCTCTTTCTTCTCTTTGTGCTAACATGGTACCATGATAGTTAATCAAGAGTATCATTAATGCATCCATCTTGCATCCACAAACCATCAACATGCTGCATATCATCCATTTCATATCATATACAAAACACTAATCATCTCATAAGCATTGCATTTAATCATCATAATATAGATTCATTATTATAAGCATGTCATAAACCATACATTTGCATCAATTTTATAATCATATAAGCACTATAATGTCATCCACATATGCATCATCATATCATCCATTGTATAATCATAAAATCATCATCATATGCATCCATATATTCATCATCATACCAAACATGAAAAAGGTACTGAAAAAGAAAAGGAATATGTCATAACATCTCATACATCTCATCACTAACATATATCATCATCCATTACGAGCATAATATAGATCTATTAGTCTAAGAATTTTTAAGTCATTTGCATATCATAACATTTGCATCTATATCATTCATACATCATCATAAAACTGCATGGAAAAGATACTGAAAAGAAAATAGATCCATCCATCATGCATGGGTATGTGCAGGATCATGATGGGCCAAAAAGTGGCAATATTATGGGTATTTGTAGGGTATGTGGCTGACGACCTTTTTTTACCCAAAATTGATGAAATGAAAAGGGTTTTTAGAGGAGATTCTCAGTTTTCCACCAATATAAATTATGCTTTAATTTGAATTTAATAAATTATTATTATTCATTTTCTATTAGAATTATGACTAAAGTCCTAATCGATAGGTTGATTGAAAAACATCTATAACTTTCAAAAAATATCACATTTTTTGAATCCAAAGCATGCATCACATTCTATGCTTCACATAATATAGGATTAAAAAAATAAAAATTAAATTTCAAAAAGTTTTGACGAAGTTAAGGTGGTGAGACATGTGAGTTTTTATATGTTTAAAAAGTTGTAATAAAAAATTCATAATTAATTATTTACTTGGAAAAAAATTACAAAAAAATATGCATCACATCTGGACATGAGTCCTCTACTTATATACAAAATATTATTAAAAAATAATTATCATTTTATTATGGTTAGGGTTGTCAGACAGACACCTACTTCTTATTTTTTCCTTGAAATTGAAGTACTACTGCATTGAAATTTCAAATTTTCACCAAATAGATTTTATATATTTTTAAATAAACCTAGTAGTTTAAAAACTACATTTAATTTTCTACAGATTCTATTCGTACATATTTTTGAAATAATATAGATAGCTTATTCAAATTTTTACGTTAAGTTGCCTAACACTGATTTTTTGAATTTTTTGCCACTTAAGGGCCTGTTTTTTCCATGATGATCTTACACATACCCGCATAAATAAAATAGGACACATCTCATAATCGAACTAATCATATCATATATATCAATAATGTAATTGTCATGATACAAAATTAGGATAAAATGTATATGTATCAATCAAATGTATATAATGCCCATGGGCCTATAAAAAACACAACCCATGGATCTAAAAAAGAATAGTGATGCTAATAAAAAATGTGTGAGATAGCCCTGATGGCTACTCACCTCACCTGCTTGCCTCTCAAGTTGATCCTACCTGCTAGGAGAACACTGGCACCCAAGCTGCTAGAGGCACTACCTATTGATAATGAACTCTGTAGTACTCATCCTCTCTAATGGATTCATGCTACATTTGCATGAGTGCTTTCTTTCCATGTGTCACAATAGCCATGCTCTCTAGCTATTGTCATTTTCCCACCTCTTGTGCTAACTGTAGCTTGATAGCCTATCTCTCCTACCTCTTCTAATCATGCTCTACAATAAGGGCCTAAACTTGTTGTAAGGTCTAGTCCCTCTCTATCATTAGTGTCTTTCCCTATGCTTGAAGCTATTTATAATAGCATCCCTCTAATCAGGCTAGGGTGGCGGAGGTGGTGGTGGCAGTGGTTGATCTCTTTGTGGGGGTTGTTGGTCCCTTGAGGCATCCATCTATAGGTGCCCATTTCCTTTGTCTCTTTTCCCTAGCTGGTGGGGATGTGGTCCTCCCCCTCCATATCAATCTCCATCTCCATCTCCTCCTCCTCCTTGGCCTTGCCCCCTCCCTACTGTCTGGACTCAGGTTCTCCAATGTGGTAGTACTATCCATGGCTCTATCAATCAAAGTGGTGTCCTTAACTAGTCAATGTAGGCCTATGTGGTACCTAGGTCTACCTGTCCCTAATCATATGCCCATGTCCTAGCTACCAGCTATCTCAATCAATCAATTGCATCCTCTAGTGGGATTGTCCAACCCCATTTCATTTCCTTAGTAGTCCTGGAAAATATGGCTACATACTAGTCATTAGGGCTATTTGAACATCACCAAATTGTCTCGCTACTTGATTGGGAAAGTAGGACTCAATCATAGTGTGCTCTCATCCATGAATGAGTTTGTCTTACCTAGCATAAAAGAGTTGTTGTACATCATCATACCATGTTGACATCTCTAGCCAAGGTCTCCATCTAAATGTGGTCATCTCATCAATGACCCTTCACCAGTGTGGGATGCTACCCTGTCCTGTGTGCATGAAGGTAAGGCTATCCCTATACCACCAAACTACTCAGTCTTTAGGCTCCATGTCAACCACTATGACCTATGGGAAGAGCATGACAATGTGCTCCTAGGCCTAGATATTTAGAAGTGTAACCCTAAATCCAAGGGATCTACTATTGCAATATGTGAACTTGTACAAATCATGGTAAAGTGAGGCCAGTATCACTGGTCCCCACATAAAGCAACACCTCCTAAAGAGCATTTTCTCCAAAGCCAGACCCCATCCTGAACTGAAATACCTACCCCACCAATCTAGAGCTACAAGTCCTGAAATAATGGCTACCACAATCAGCCAAAATGTTGACACCTGACCTTTGTAATGCTTAATATCAATCTATCCCTTAGTGAAGAAAATTTCATCCATCCCCATGATCACATAGTACACATTTGTGTCAGCATCCATTTCACATATCACCCTCTTGCCATGGATGGGCAATCGTAAAATCCTCTAGACCTCCTCCAATGTGATGGTCACCTTGCTGGTGGTAAGATGAGAAGATGATGTCTTAGTGTGCCATCACTTGGCTAGTGTGGCCATCATGCCTAGGTGTGTCCTGATGGCAGGTGCATATGTGACGTACCATAGATGATTCACTCCAAGGTGCTCTTGAAGAAGCTCGTGTAATCTAGTCAATCTACTAAGCACTCGGGATCGGTGCTCACGTGAGTGTATAGGCTCTCTAACCTCCTACACCAATAAAGCCACAATGCCAAGTTTCATAAAAAATATAGATCCCATTTCAAGTTTTTGCAATCAAAACAACAAAGGCATCATTGTTTGGAAACTCCAAACTATGTCACTAGATGCCCTAAATGGCAAACTGAACCACATCATTGTTGTTTGACAGTGCACTTATTTGACCTAGAAACCCTAATGACCTAATTGGACTACAACAGTACAATTTGCATATGTGTTGCCATTTGGAGTTTGACCCCTAAATCTTAAATTGTGATGCGACATCTTAGGTTGCAATGGTAGCGCAGTTTGAGGAAGAGCAGCACCAATTCTACCATTTCAATGGCACTAAATAGTCAGCTAGACAAGTTTTACTTTCAAACCCTATTAAATGTGCATAAAAATAAAAAATGCAGGTTAGGTTAGGGTCATATACTGGTGGTCCTATTTCTAAAAGTTGTTGGTAGACTCACACTCGTTTAGAAATGTTTTAGGAAAACACTCTTTGTTCCATCTCACACAAAGGTTAGAGCACAAAAACTAGGAAATTTTAAAGGCTAAGTATGCAAATGAATTGAAAATGACCCCTCTAGGGCTATTTAAGCATGAAAATTAGGGGTTTTTTTACCCTACTTAGCTGTCAAACTAGGGTTTTTCCCCCTCGAACTTGTTTTTTCCCAACCGAAGCTCATTTCAAGTCTTTTTCTCACATTTTAGCACATTTTCAACATCTTGGAGCCTTTCTAGACTTGTCAGGAACCTTGTCCTATTTTTTTGAGATATTACACAAAATTGCAAATTTTTGTCCGATCTCTTGAGGGGGCAATATACCATTGTAATTCTTTCATTGGGGCAGCAGTGGAGCATCTGATAAAAATAAATCAATTTTTCTTTGAATTTTGATCTCTGCAAGTTTATTCTTTGAACCAACACAACAGGTACATTGCTTCAAAGAGGGGAAAAATATAGACATGTAAAATATACTGATTGATCACATGCATCTAATCCTGATTTACTAACAATAGTTCATCCTAAATCATTTCTTTTACTAACCATTTAATCCAATAATTTTTATTTGATTAAATTCATCATATTTCATCTTTTAATTAAATAAATCAATTTTATCTAATTAAATCATTATCTTCTATTAATTAAATAAATCATTTTGTTTAATTAATCCTAAGGTCCCTCTTTTAATTAAATAATTCATTTTATTTAATTAAGTTCTAAAATCATCTCCTTTAAGTGACATCATCCCATTTATTTAAATAAATCAAACTTTATTTAATTAAGTCTAAAATTCATTGTTCCTCTCATTTTGATTAATTTAAATCAAAAATATAATTCAAAGTGTCAAATCAACTAATCTCCATCTAAATTAATCAAATCATGATTAATCCTAACACTAACCCCTCAAATCCTCTAGATTTTTCAACTTGTGCATGTAAATCAATTTAATTGATTTATTAATGCTTCATTTTCATTCAAAAAGGCATCAAGTTGGAATATTCTTCAAATTTGAATTCTCCCTTCCAAATGTATTATCCTCCAACTTGGCTTTTATTTCTCTTATAGTCCTTTTCTTGAGCCAAGCGGAATTAACTCTTCTTTCATCTCCCTCCAACATGTCACTTCTTCAAATTCAAGTATCCACCTAATAGCATTTATTATATTCATCAAAATGTGCTCCACCTCTCTCCATTCACATGTTTTCAAGTGTCATTTTTCTATATGTTCATCTTTTATCCCACATTCATCCTTTTTTCTCATTCTTCCATCCTTCATTCCTATAAATGGAGGACTCTTTTACTAATTTTGGATCCACAAATCTATGTAAAGTCATTATCTTCATGTTTTGAGTAATTTCATCCATTCTCATTCAAGTTTCACAGTTTTTATCAATTTTAGATAGGTTATGGAAAATTTTATCAAGGAGCATCATTGATCATCACTAAGCTTGCAAGGAATTAGGAAAGGGCTACTTTCCACATCAAAATAGCACCAATTCCCCCATGGGATTGAAATTTTGAACATTTGAATAAGATTTAGATTAATTTGATTTTTGTTCTTTACTTTATTTCTTATTTTGCATGTTTCAAATGAATCTTATGGGGAATGATGGTTTTGATTTGCATAATTGACTAATATTGTGTTTGTTGTTTATATTTGTGTAGGTCTAGATCCACCATTCACACATAGCCTAACTCTTGGACCTTGTGCTTTTTGTTGTTGAAGTTCATGGAGTTGCAAATATGATAGAGTAGCCTAATTTTCTAGGGAATTTGGACTATTTCCTTTCTGTTACACAACTAACCGTTAATTCCCTATTCTAAATTATTCCACATTTTTTGGATTGAGGAGAATTAATTCGCTTCTACCCTTTTCTAACTAATCTTCATACCCCTGACCTTGATACTCACAGGGACAACACTTACCTTAGATATAGTGCATTATGGAAGAAGCAGCCTAAATTGAGTGATTAGCCACCCTACTACTTTTAGCTCAACTCCTCATTTTTCCTTTCTGGTCCTTTTACAATGAGAAATTTTGTATTTCCATATACATATGAAGTATACTGAATTTTTTTTTCTTTTCCATACATTAAGCATGTATTTAGTATTTATGGTTTTTATTTTTTCTTAACTTCAAAGTACAATTCTTTAAGAATTTTAAATTCTCTTTCATGTGTGTTTTAAATTAAGAAGAATTTGTTAATGTCAAGAACAAACCCAAATACAAAAAAAAACCCCACAAAAGAAAACTAACCTAACTAAAAAAATACCTTAATTAGGTGATTAACCCTAACTAAGAAATTCACCTTAATTTTTACTATTATCATCATGGTTTTCTTTGTATGAATTACAACAGGATTTTCTTTAAATTCACTTGAATACACTTCAAATATCCTCCTGTAACAATGAATTATTTTAACAAAATTTTTGTTTGAAAAATGTAAATTCAAATGCGTACTTACCAATGAATTAGCTCATATGTATGTAAACAACCTCATTAAAGGTCGATTGCACACACCTTTGTTTTTTTCTCAATACTCTACCTTCTTCTAGTCTTGGTTCATGGTTTTCCTCTTCACTTTGCTTTGTTCCATGAATGATTGCACTCATTTCTTGATTCTCTTTCTCTCCAAATTTTTTTGAGTCCTTATACCATTCTTCACTCTCAATAATACTGTTCACTTAAGAGAGAAAGTAAAAACTTGATATTATGTATTATACATGAAATCAAAAATTTCTTCCCTTTTAGATCATGGATTTTCAGTTAGGGAAAAAAAGAACGCATCTCTCACTTGTTCTCCCTACTCTTCTCTTTCATTTTCACCTTCCATGTTGGAGAATATTGATGACTAATCACTTTGACTTTCACACTTTACACATGTTTTTTCTAAGTCTTGATGTCCTTTCCTTTTTTCTTGCAAAATTTTAGAAATTTCCTCATGACAATAATAGTTAGTGCATCCATTTGATTTAGCAGTTAATTTTCTAGTATTTCTACTTTTGCTAGGGTTAGGCTTTTCCTTAAAATATAAATTCCTTTTCCTTAATGGTTCCTTTCTTTTAGTAGTTAGAGACATTTCCTTTAACGATATCAAGTTTCCACAATCCATCTTGTTGTTATCAATAATTTATGGATTTGATTGTGTTTTCATTTTTTATCAATATTTCAAATCACCCTCTATGATTCATCATTAAGATAAGAGAGCTAAAGATAGAAATGATTAGTTGTAGACTAAGAAGAGCTAAAAAGAGAGAGGGGAGAATAAGGAGGACTACAGTTCGAGGACTAGGGATGATTAAGACCAAAGAATACAAACTAAAAGAAGAAAAGAAACTAAGAGACTCAAAATAAATGAAATGCTGAACACAAAACTAGAAAATCAAAATTAAAAAATCATTATTATAAAAAGAAGAATAAGAATGAAAAAAATCAAGACCCAAAGAATTCAAGAAGAAAATGAAAATACAATAACACCAACTTAGAATATAATTATTGATGCAGGAGCATCTAGTGGTGTAAGGGCAATCTTGCATCACCCAAAAATAGTTAAATGTCAAGTTTCTCGGTTTTTAGATGGTTTTACATTTTTGGATACCCTTTTCGTCATAATGAAATTCCCAATTTATGGTTTTTATTTTCTATTCTTGGGTTGAAAGATATTGCAGTTTTAGTTTCCCAGATTTGCACCTAAAAATCTTTTGAGTTGGATTTGAGGCACTTAGAGCTCCCAGAATGGCCCTGAAACTTGCCAAAATTGGCATAGTAAATTTTGAGCACATTCTTGACTTCGATAAATTTCCAACGGTTCAAACTGTTCGTGAATCGGAGCCCTAGATCAAAAGTTATGGCCCCGAAAAGTTGGCGCACTTTCTAGAAGATACAATTGTAAATTTTCTTTTGAAATTTGAACTTCAAGTTGTAATTTTTGGCACCAAACTGCCTAAACTCAAATTTTAATTTTGTTTTGGCTCCAAACTAAAGAGGAGCTCTATTTATGGGTGGGTTTCTAATTTTTTTGGGTAACTTTTTGGGGACAAGCTCTCATATTGCGAAAGGGTCATTCTGTAGCTTTTTGTAACTTGCATGTGTTATATAACTTGGGGATTTGAGATCCTCTACATGTAAGAAGCTCCATTTTCTAAATAATAAAATTATTCTCTTATTTATGGGTTATTTTTGTGTCTCGAGTGCCCCTCAAAGTGGTATTAGAGCGGTTTTTGAGCATGTGGATCGCCGATTGTGGGAATTCGCTACTAGGACCCGTGGTTGTGGGTGAATTCAAGAAAGATGCCTCCAAGAGTGATGCCGGTAGGCATGAGGTGCCGAGGTGGTTGAGGCGGCAGAGATGCTGGTGGAAGAGATGCACTAGTAGCCCTCCAAGACAGATTGATGCGTTACAAGAGCAATTGAGAAGAGGGTTAAACCTAAGGGAGGGTGGAAAGTGAGGATGAAGGAGGAGAAGGTTCAAATGGAAGAAGAAGCAATTGATCAAGACCAAATGTGGCTAATAAGGGCCATTTCGAAGATCAAGAAAAGACCTAGAGTAGAAGTCCCTAGTATTCTAGAAGTTTGAACCCAGGAGTTGATCGATTGGATCCAAGCGAGTTAGAATATTTTGAGTATGAGGAAATAGAGGACCCGAGATCGGGTTAAGTTTGCAAAAATGAAGTTGAAGGGCCATGCCAGTTTGGTGGAAAGAGGTCCATTGGAAAGAAATTGAAGAGGAAAAGTCAAGATCACTAGATGGGATCGCATGGTAGAGAAATTGAAGAAGCAGTTCATACCATGGACTACGAGTTAGATCTGTTGAAGAAATTGCAAGGGTTGAAGCAAGGAAGCAGATCTGTGAAAGAATATACTAAGATTTTCACAAGATAATCATGAATGCGGTCACATAGAGGCCAATAAGGAGAAGGTAGCCTGATATCTTAATGGGTTATGATCGAGCATTCAGGAGGAGTTAAGCCTAGTCAGAATAACCACCATTGAGAATGTGTATTAGTTTGCTTTGAAGGTGGAAGAGAAGCTGAACAAAAGATTTGATGGCAAGCAAAAAGAATGAGGAGGTCAAAGTGGAAGGGGCAATGGAAGACCTTCAGGAAGCCGAAATGATGATGAAAAGAAAAGTGAAGATGTGGGTACTAGCCAAAGCCAAAAGAATGAAAACTTCTACCACCCTCATGATCAAAACAGTGGTGATCAAAGAGGCAAAGGACGAGGGAGATATGGACAAGGATCTGGAAGAGGTGGTTTCAGAGGAACGTGTTTCCAGTGTGGTGAAGAAGGGCATTGAGCCTATGAATGTCTACAACACCAAGGAAGGGTAGACAAAAGGCCAGAAGGTCATGGAAGGGTTGCGCATGTAGATGAGGAGGCCCAATCTGAACATTCAGATGATGTTGAAAGGGGAGAAGCCCTGGTGATTAGGAGAGCCCTAGTGAATGAGGAAAAGGAACTAGAACAGAGGAAGAATCTGTTTCACACAAGGTGCAAGTGTGAAGGAAAATGTTGTGATATCATTATTGACGGTGGAAGCATTGATAATATGGTGTCTGAGGAGATGGTCACAAAGTTGAAGTTGAAGAGGGAAAGGCACCCGCATCCATATCGGATTGCCTGGTTGTAGAAAGACCACAAATTTTTGGTCAATGAGCAGTGCCTAGTAAATTTCAAGATCAGGAGCTACCATGATGAGGCACTCTGTGATATCATACCCATGGATGCATGTCACATGTTGTTGGGGAGGCTGTGGTAGTTCGATAGGTGAGCTATACATGATGGCCATGCAAACACTTATTCCTTGACAAAGGATGGGGTTCGTCACAAGTTGAAACCCCTGAAGGAGACCGAAGAAAACATATGCAATAGTGCTAGAATTTGTTATGTAGATGGAAGAAAATTTTAGAAGGTATGAAGCATGAGCATGTGTGTTATGCATTGATTCCTAGAGTGAGTAAGGAGGATAGTGAGAAGATTCCAGAAGAAGTTTCTAGGATGTTGGATGAGTTTGAGGATATTGTTTCTAATAATGTACTGAGGGTTTACCACCAATAAAGAAGATTAGTCATTAGATTGACTTGATTCCTGGAGCCAGTTTTCCAAATAAGGTAGCTCATAGAATGACTCCAGCAGAAAATGAGGAGTTGAACAGACAAGTTCAAGAGTTGTTGAGAAAGGGTTTGATATGAGAGAGTTTGAGTCCATGTGTAGTACCTACAGTACTAACACCAAAGAAGGATGGGGAGTGGAGGATGTGTATAGATTCTCGAGCCATAAAAAAGATAACAATTAAGTACAAATTTCTCCTACCAAAGATGGATGACCTAATGGACTATTTGAGTGGAACTCGGTACTTCACAAAGATTGATTTGAAGAGTGGATATCACCAGATCCAGATTTGAGAGGGAGATGAATGGAAGACTGCCTTCAAGACCAAAGAGGACCTATACGAGTGGTTAGTCATGCCTCTTGGGGTAACCAATGCACTGAGCACATTCATGCAGCTCATGAATGAGGTACTAAAAGAATTTCTGGGAAGTTTTGTTATTGTGTATTTAGATGATATTTTCATTTTTAGTAAGACGTTGGATGAGTATCTGATGCATATTCGGAGAGCCTTTGAGAAGTTAAGAGAAGAGAAACTATTGATTAATCTGAAGAAGTGTAATTTTGTGAAGAGGGAGTTAGTGTACCTGGGGTTTGTTGTCTCCGCAGAAGGTCTCAAGATGGACCCAGAGAAGGTGAAGGCTATTCTGGAATGGCCTACCCCAAGAACTGCTACTAAGGTGAGATCTTTCCATGGTTTGGCTAGTTTTTATAGAAAGTTCATTAGAAACTTCAGTAGTATTTGTGGACCCCTGACTGTAACAATGAGAGGGGATAGAAAAGAATTCAAGTGGAGCACTGGAGTGGCAAAAAGTTTTGAACTGTTGAAGCAGAAGGTGATAGAGCAACTTGTTCTAGCCCTCCCAGATTTCAACAAGGTGTTTTAGGTGGATTGTGATGCCAGTGGTTGTGCCATTGGAGGAGTATTGAGCCAAGAAGGTAAGCCCATTGCCTATTTTAGTGAAAAGTTAAATGATTCCAAGAGAAAGTATTTTTTATATGATCAGGAATTTTATGCAAAAGTTCAAGCATTAAAGAAATGGAGACATTATTTATTACCAAAGGAATTTGTTCTATATACTGATCATCAGGCCTTGCAGTACCTAAATAGTTAGGGAAAATTAAATTAGAGGCATATGAAATGGGTAGAGTTTTTGTAGAGTTATACATTTGTTTTTAAACATAGGAGTGGGAAGTCAAATAGGGTTACAGATGCCTTAAGTAGGAGGCATACATTGATGACAAAGATGTAGATTGAAGTGGTTGGGTTCAATGAACTCAGGACACTATATGCAGAAGATCCTAATTTTGCAGAGGCTCTGAAAGCTTGCAAGGAACCTGTTATAGTGGACAGGACAAGGTGGCCGGATTTCATAATCTAGGATGACATGTTATTTAAGGGAAGTCAATTGTGTATCCCGAGGAGTTCCATGAGGGAGAACCTAATAAAGGAGAAGCATAGTGGAGGAATGGCAGGACGTTTTGGTTGTGATAAGACCATTGCCATTATCAGTGAGCATTATTATTGGCCTTAGTTGTCACAGGAAGTGAAGAAGTTTGTACAAAGTTGTAGGGTATGTCAGATGGCTAAAGGAGTGAGCCAGAATACAGGCTTATATCAACCCCTACCTGTACTAGAGAGGCCATGGGAGGATATAAGTATGGACTTTGTTCTTGGTTTTCCAAGGATACAATGAGGGAATGATTCAGTCTTTGTGGTGGTTGATAGATTTTTGAAGATGGCACATTTCATTCCATGTCAGAAGACCCATGATGTAGTCCACATTGCTGACTTGTTCTTTAAAGAGGTGGTGACGCTACATAGTCTGCCGAAAAGTATTGTTTCAGATTGTGAAACCAAATTTGTGGGGTACTTTTGGAGGACCTTGTAGAAGAAGCTGAAGATAGAGCTAAAGTTCAGTTCTGCACACCATCCACAAATAGATGGGTAGATAGAGGTTGTTAACAGGAGCCTGGGTAACCTATTGAGATGTTTGGTAGGAGATAAACCCAAGGGATGGTACTTGATCTTACCCTAGGCAGAATTTTCTTAGAACAATTCTATCAACAGAAGCATTGGTAGATCACCATTCCATATTGTGTATGGAGGTAGCCCCAGAACAGCTCCAAAATTGAGGAAGATGGACCAAGAGAAGAAAATAAGTGTTGAAGCCAAAGATTTTGTAGAACACATCAAGGATATACATGAGAAGGTAAGAGAACATATTAACAATATGAATATGTAGTATAAGGCTAAGGAAGATCAGAAGAGGAGGTATAAGGAGTGTCAAATTGGCAATGAAGTAATGGTCCACTTGAGGAAAGGAAGGTTTCCCATGGGAACCTATAATAAATTGAAGATGAAGAAATTCGGTCCCTGTAAGATTTTGAAGAAGCATGATTCAGGGAATGCATATAAGGTAGAGTTGCCTGATGGAATCAACATTTCCCTTGTGTTCAACATTTCAGATTTGACAAAGTATCATGAAGCTGGAACAGAGGAAGCACTAGCAATAGGGTAGTATGATATTCTAGCACCTACTTCAGAAAGGGAGGAGATTGAAGCAATCTTGGATAGTCATGTGGGAAGGAGTACCAGAAATAGACAATATGAAGAATATCTGGTGAAATGGAGAGGAAGGCTTGTGGAAGATTCCTCTTGGCTATCTAAGGTAGGGGTTGACCAGTTGGGTTTTCCTCAACCATCTGAGACGTGACGGGGTCACTTCTCAAATTACCTTGGGTGTTTGATGCAGGAGCATCTAGTGGTGTAAGGGCAATCTTGCATCACCCAAAAATAGTTAAGTCTCAAGTTTCTTGGTTTTTAAATGTTTTTACATTTTTTGATACCCTTTTCATCATAATGAAATTCCCAATTTATGATTTTTATTTTCTATTCCTGGGTTGAAAGATATTGCAGTTTTAGTTTCCTAGATTTACACCTGAAAAATCTTTCGAGTTGGATTTGAGGCACTTAGAGCTCCTAGAATGGGCCTAAAACTTTCCAAAATCAGTGTAGCAATTTTGAGCATGTTCTTGACTTTGAGACCTTTCCAACGGTTTAAACGGTTCGCGAATTGGAGCCCCGGTTCAAAAGTTATGGCCCCGGGAAGTTGGCGCACTTTCTAGAAGATACAATTGCAAATGTTCTTTTGAAATTTGAACTTCAAATTGTAATTTTTAGTTCCAAACCACCTAAACTCAAATTTTAATGTTGTTTTGGCTCCAAACTAAAGAGGAGCTCTATTTATGGGTGGGTTTCTAATTTTTTTGTGTAACTTTTTGGGGACAAGCTCGCATATTGTGAAAGGGTTATTCTATACCTTTCTGTAACTTGCATGTGTTGTAGAACTTGGGGATTTGAGATCCTCTGCATGTAAGAAGCTCCATTTTCTGAATAATAAAATTATTCTCTTGTTTGTGGGTTATTTTTTGTGTCTTGGGCTGCACCCTCATCAATTATTCTTATAATTTAATTATTAATAAATTATTTTGAAATTTCTTATTTTGATATAATTAAGATATAATAAAGAGTTATGCAAAATTGATTATAAATGCAATAATATTTACTAGAAAAATTTCAAAAATAATGAATCAATAGAAAAAATATTAATACAATAAACTATAAGATTAATAATATTGATAAATAATAAGGTTCAATATAGTAATAAGAATTTTAAGAAAACTAAAATTTAATTTTAATATTAGAATAAGTAGATTAAAAGAAAATAACTTACTTTATCTTACACATTAAAAGGTTTAAATTTTAATTTTAAAGAAACAAGGGCAAGGTATTAAATATTTTATAATATTATATTATACACTAAGAAAATGAACAAGAGAAAAAGAAAACAAACATGAATTATTAGACAACAGAAAGGTTAAAAACCAAATTGAAAAGAACTTAAAAATTGCAAAAAGAGAAAAGGAGGAAGAAGAAAAAGGAGGAAAGAAAGCAATCTAACTCACAAAATAAAAGAAAAACTTAAGAAAAATAGAACAAAGCATCACAAGAGCTAAGAAAAATTGAGCAATTGAATAAATAGAGGGGAGAGAGGACAAGAAACCATAAAACAATTTTGGGGAGAAAGGACCAAAAAACCAACAAAGAGAGGATCAAAGAAACAAAGGCATGTTGATAATTAATAACATATGGAAAATATTTTAACTTTCCTTTTATTTTTCAAGTCCACTCTTTGAAGTTATTTTTGTCCTTTCTCCCCAAAAATCTTAGGGAGAAAGGTGGTAAAGAATTAACTTCAAAGAGAGGATGTGAACAACAAAAAGGCATGTTAATAATTATTAACATATGGAATATTTTAAACAATATAATCCATTTGTTATTAAGTATAAACAAGAATCAAGAGCTCAAGGAAAAAAAAGGAAAACAATGGAGGAAACCAAATTAAAAGGACGAAGAAGGAAGACAAAGAAAATAAGAAAGAGAGGAATCACGAGGGGTTGGGATGGTGGTTTCTCAGATTGGATAATAAAGGATGCCAAGAGGGACTAAGATTCCAACCATCATCTTGATTAAGGTTGATGGAATGAAAACTAATTTGTATGGCTTCCTTGAGTTTCCTTTTGAAAAATTTGTACTCCTTGCACTAGACTTGAAAGTTTTCTAAACAAATGTGGTGTTTGGTTGAAGCAGAGTGTTTGGTAAGAGAAATTTTTAGGACTCACTCATGTTTTATGTTTGCACTATGTTCTTTGATACAAGTGCACAAAGAACAACTTGTTTCTCCTATATAGGGAGTACTGCATGAGGAAAAAGCCTTGTAGACACCAAAGTAAAGAAGGATGTCCTTAGAGTCCTTAAGTGGAGGGATATGGTTCTTCATAGTACAAAATGGTTTGAAATCACATCAGAGACCTATTTTGAGGAGGATCTTAGATATTTTGTGGGAGATGCCTTCAATATAAGGAATGGAAGCATAGGAGGGGAACTCAGGTTTGTGGGAAAAAGAAATGGAAAAGAAAATAGCCTTGGTTTGGTTGACGGCTTTAGAGATTTTCTTGCTCATGTACCCATTCAAGATGAATACCTTGCAAAGATGATCCAACTCATGGTCCAAGTTATCCTCATCACTAGCCACAAATCTTTGCAATGTCTTCATCTTAAAAACCTCTACATTTTAGAAAGCAATTTTTAAGTTCCATATGAGCTAACTTAAGGTGAGAAACTTTAATCTTAAAAATAATTGGGGGAAAAACAAACTTGGGTCATGAGGCATTTTTAAGATTATCTTGTGCCCCAAAACCTGAGTTTCTCATCTTCACTTGGTCATGAGTTTGGTCATATGGAACTTGGGTTTGGGGGAAAATTAATTGGAAAATTAAATGGCCTTGGTTTGGTTGAGGGATTTAGAGATTTTCTTGTTTGTGTACCCATTCAAGATGAAGACCTTATGAAGACTAGCCAACTCATGGTCCAAGTTATCCTCATCACTAGGAAAAAATCTTCGTAAGGTCTTCATCTTAAAAGCCAAATTAAAATGAACTTTAAAATTTCAAAAAGAGAAAAGGAGCAAGAATAAAAAGGAGGAAAGAAAGAAATCTAACTTATGAAATAAAAGAAAAAAATTAAAAAAATAGAATAAAGGACCACAAGAGTTAAGAAATATTAAGAAATTGAATAAATAGAGGCGAGAGAGGACAAGAAACCATTAAAAATTTTGGGGAAAAAGAACCAAAAAGTGAACAACCATTCGTAAGAAAGGGTATGTGCAGGATCATCATGGGCCAAAAAGTGGCGATATGATGGGTATGTGTAGGGTATGTGGCTGATGACTTTTTTTAACTCAAAATTGATGAA
The DNA here is from genome assembly GCA_007258455.2 of Sequoia sempervirens. NCBI lineage: Eukaryota > Viridiplantae > Streptophyta > Pinopsida > Cupressales > Cupressaceae > Sequoia > Sequoia sempervirens. The sequence continues at coordinate 377,567,562 of VDFB02271358.1, forward strand.
ATGAAAAGGGTTTTTAAAGGAGATTCTCAACTTTCCACCGATATAAATTATGCTTTACTTTGAATTTAATAGTTAATTATTATTTATTTTCTATTTGAATTACAACTAAAGTCCTAATTGATAGGCTGATTGAAAAACATCTATAGCTTTCAATCGGTATCTCATTTTATGAATCCAAAACATGTGTCACATTCTATTTTTCACATACTATAGGATTAAAAAAAAATGAATTTCATGAAGTTTTGACCAAGTTAAGGTGGTTAGACATATGATTTTTTATTTTTATTTTTAAAATTGTAATAAAAAATTCACAACTAATTATTTACTTGGAAAAAATTACAAAACAATATGCATCACATCTGGACATGAGTCCTCTACTTATATCTAAAATCTTATAAAAATAATTATCATTTTATTGTTGTTATGGTGGTAAGATAGACACCTACTTATTTTTTCCCAGAAATTTAAGTACTACTGCATTGGAATTTCAATTTTTCACCAAATAGTTTTTTTTTTTTTAAATAATCATAGTAGTTTAGACACTACATTCAATTTTCTACATATTATATTCTTACATATTTTTGAAATAATATAGATAACTTATTCAAATTTTTACGTCAAATTTCCTAACTCTGATTTTTTTGAATTTTTGGCCACTTAAGGGCCTGCTTTTTCCATGATGATCCTACTCATACTTGAAAAACAAGATGGATTGTGGAAACTTGATATCTTTAAAAGAAATAGCCTTCCTAGTCACTAGTCAAAGAAACGATTCGTAGGTTTTCTAGATTAAATAGTAAGAGCGGACCTAGAAAACAAAGGTGAGCAAACTCATGGGTCACTAGTCCTCTCTTAGTTTCATATTGACAACAGAGACATTTTGGTTAACGAAATCACATTATAGGTAGCCAAATTCTTTGATTTGTAGGGAAAATTTACCTTGGATCTAGCTTCTTGGTTTGATAGGCTTTCATAGCAAGGGTTTTGAGGAAACCAATTTTTGGCTAGGGTGGTGATGAAAATGATGGAGGTATAGGTGTTTGGACCACAATATGAGAAGATTTTTGAGATGAAGACCTCAAAAATATTTTTTGTCTTGTGATGAGGATAGCTTAGGCCATGAGTTGACTCATCTTTGCAAGGTCTTCAACTTGAATGGGTACACAAACAAGAAAATATCTAAAGCCCTCAACCAAACCAAGGCCATTTTATTTTCCAATTTTTCTTCCCCTAGACCTGAGTTCTTGTCATGTGCTTCCCTTCCTTATATTGAAGGCATCTCCTGCAAAATGTCTAAGATCCTCCTCAAAATAGGTCTTTGATGTGCTTTCAAGCCCTTTTATACTATGAAGAACCACATCGCTCCGATGAAGGACTCTAAGAACATTCTTCTTGACTCTGGTGTCTACAAGGTTGTTTTGTCATGTGGTACTCTCTATTTGGGAGAAATAGGTCATTCTTTTCATACTAGAATCAAAGAACATAGTTCAGAAATCAAACATGATCAAGTCTTGAAATTTGCTCTGATCGAACATTCTTCTTCAACCAAATACAACATTTGTTTAGAAAACTTTCAAGTCTTGTGCAAAGAGGACAACTTTTTCAAAAGGAAACTCAAGGAAGCCATAAAAATTAGTTTTCTTCCCATCAACCTTAATTACAAAGATGGTTGGAATCTTAGTCCCTATTGGCATCCTTTATTATCCAATCTATGAAACCACCATCCCAACCCCTCTTGATTCCTCTCTTTCTTCCTTTTTTTCCTTCCTTTTTGGTCCTTTTTGTTTCCTTCATGTTTTTCCTTTTCTTTCCTTGAGCTCTCACTTCTTGTTTGTACTTAATAACATAGGGATTATATTATTTAAAATATTCCATATGTTAATAATTATTAACTTTCCTTTTTTTTGTTCACATCCTCTCTTTGAAGTTAGTTATTTTCCACCTTTCTCCCTAAGATTTGTGGGGAGAAAGGACACAAATAACTTCAAAGAGTGGTCTTGGAAAATAAAAGGCAAGTTAATAATTAATAACATAGGGACTATATTTCTTAATATTTTCCATATTTTATTAATTATCAACATGCCTTTGTTTATCTCATCCTCTCTTTGTTGGTTTTTTGGTCCTTTCTCCCCAATTTTTTTAATGGTTTATTGTCCTCTCTCTCCTCTATTTATTCAATTTCTTAATATTTATTAGCTCTTGTGGTCCTTTGTTCTAGTTTTTTAAAGTTTTTCTTTTATTTCATAAGTTAGAATTCTTTCTAAGATGTGAAGAGTTGGCTCATCTTCACAAGGTATTCATATTGAATAGGTACATGAGTTGGCTAGTGATGAGGATAAATTGGACCATGAGTTGGCTCATCTTCACAAGGTATTCATATTGAATAGGTACATGAAGAAGAAAATATTTGCAAGGTCTTACAATGTGAATATTTTTAAGATAAAGACGTTGCAAATATTTTTAAGATGCAAATATGAGCCAACTCATGGTCCAAGTTATCCTCTAGTTTTATGTGGAATCAATATTTTTGTCTTGGTTTTGGTTTGGAAAGTTTCTAGTGAGACAAAAGTCTAAGAAAGGTGGGAATGGAAAGTAAAATGAATGTTTATAAGCTCCCAAAAATCCTTAACTTGAGGGTTTATCCTTTGAGATTTTTCACCTTTGGTAGGGTCACTAGGTGTAGAATTCATGATACAACCAAACATGGTGAACTTGATTATTGATTTTTTTAACTAGGCTAAGTTTGGCTACCTATAATGTGATTCTGTTAACAGAAATGTCTCTATTGTCAATATGAAACTAAGAGATGACTAGTGACCCATGAGTTTTCTCATATTTGATTTCATTAATCATGGACCATGAGTTGGCTCATCTTGAATAGGTTCATGAACAAGAAAATCTCTAAATCCCTCAACCAAACCAAGGCCATTTTATTTTCCAATTCCTTTTCCCCCAAACCCGAGTTCCCCTCATGTGCCATCCTTCCTTATATTGAAGGAATATCCCACAAAATATCTAATATTTCCCTCAAAATAGCTCTTTGATGTGCTTTGAAGCCCTTTTCTACTATGAAGAACCATATCCCTTTGCTTAAGGACTCTAAGGATATCCTTCTTGACTCTGGTGTCTACAAGGTTGTTTGCTCATGTGGTACTCCGTATATAGGAGAAATAGGTAATTCTTTTCACACTAGAATCAAAGAACATAGTGCATACATCAAACATGAGGGAGTCCTAAAATATTCTCTTTCCGAACACTCTTCTTCAACCAAACACCACATGTGTTTAGAAAAAAATCAAGTTTTGTGCAAAGAGAAAAACAAATTCAAAAGGAAACTCAAGGAAGCCATAGAAATTAGTTTTCATCCCATCAACCTTAATCAGGTTGATGGTTGGAATCTTAGTCCCTCTTAATGTCCTTTGTTATCCAATATGAGAAACAATCATCCCAAGCCCTCTTGATTCCTCTCTTTCTTCTTTTCTTTTCCTTCCTTCTTGGTCCTTTTTGGTTTCCTTCATTATTTTCCTTTTATTTTTTTGAGCTATTGCTTCTTGTTTATACTTAACAACATAGGGATTATATTTTTTAAAATATTCCATATGTTAGTAACTATTAACTTTCCTTTTTATGTTCACATGCTCTCTTTGAAGTTAATTATTATCCACCTTTCTCCCTAAGATTTTGGGGGAGAAAGGAAAAAATAACTTCAAAGAGTGGACTTGGAAAACAAAATGAAAGTTAATAATTAATAACATAGGGACTATATTGTTTAATATTTTCCATATGTTATTAATTATCAACATGCCTTTGTTTCTCTCATCCTCTCTTTGTTGGTTTTTAAGTCCTTTCTCCAAAATTTTTTTATGGTTTCTTGTCCTCTCTCCCCTCTATTTATTCAATTGCTTAATATTTATTAGCTCTTGTGGTTATTTTTTCTAGTTTTTTTAAAAAATTCTTTTATTTATCAGTTAGATTGCTTTCTTTCCTCCTTTTCTCTTTTTGCAATTTTTAAGTTTAAAATTGTGAAGATGCAAAGACTATCAAAATGAGACATTTTTAAGATTATCTTGTTCCCCCAAACCCAAGTTCTTCGCAATGAAATTTTTTCCCGCACAAGCTTCCAAAGTGCACTACCGAACCTAGTAACACCATTGGATCTGCTTGCATCCTAAATTTTCCTAACCATCCATACCTAAATACTACATCACAATCTATTCCTCCTACTAGTGCAAATTCCACATATTAATCCCTTTTAAAACATTTGTAAAACTCTCATGTAAACAAAGCCATCATTAATAAACCATCATTTTAAACAATTCATAAATATCACACTTTAAATGTATTCTCACATAATTATCCTTTTTAGGCGACTTATTAAACCTCTTGAACCCCCAAGAAAACTTATGAATTTAACTTTAAAACTTAATATTTCTACCCAATACCTAGTACCCAACAACTTCAGCTTTACCAGAATAAAAATTTCCTGGATCTTTACTTCCCAATTCTACTGAAACCTTCACATTTCATGGACCTTCCCTTTTGGACCAGAACACTTTACCAAACCTTGCATTAACATTTCAACACTTCTAGCCTTTTGATACCTAATACCCGGTACATGTGAATCATGAATTACTCCCAAAATTTCCTTTTAACTTTAACTTCTAGTGATCCTCCTTGCTAACCAACGCCTTCCATAAGTGTTAATTTCTCACTTGGGTTCCCAAGTCTTATGGTCTTGGGGTGTGTTGTGAGACCACACAACACAACCAGAGAAATTTTTTCCTCAAAATCTATACCTTTAACTTGTGATTAACCTTTACACACAATTCTATCCTTTTTCCTAACAAATTTTCTATCTTCATTCAACTTGTTTTGGAATACCCACTTTGTAGAAATCACATTCTTGTTTGCTGATCTTGGGACCAATTCCCAATTTAGATTCTTCTCCATTTTTTCTAATTCTTCCTTGATTTCTTTGATCCACTTCTCATCTTTGCATTCCTCAATCAATATTTTTGGTTCCACCTCAAAAAGTTAAAAAAAATTATTGTTCCTCTATTAGAGCAAGTTTTCTTCTTATTAGCACACCTTTTCTCTTATTGCTAATGATTTAATATTCTAAATGATTCTTTTGCACAAAATTAGGATTCTTAGGATTCTTTTTTGGAGCTTCTTCCTCTTCAACTATCAAATATTTTCCTTTATCTTTAGCCTTTTCTTCTTCACTGCAAGGGGATTCATCATATTCATATCCTTCTATTATTACTGGACTTTTATGTTTTTCTTCATCCACCTTGATACTTTCACTCTTAACAATATTCTTCAATATTTTATTGTAGCACCAGTAGTCCATGCTTCGTGTAGAATATCCAAGGAAGATTCCTTCATCAGATCTTAAATCAAATTTTCCTAAGTTTTCATCTCTTCTGATATAGCATTTTCTTCCAAAAACTTTAAAATATTTCATAGGAATGGGCTTACCATACCATAAATCATTGGGGGTTTACCTATGCTAAGAATGTAGAATGTAGTATGGATTGCTTCTCTCTAATAGAAATCTAAAACATTAGCTTCCTTCATCACTGTCCTAGTTGCTTCCTAAACTATTATCCTTTTCCTTTCCACAACTCCATTCTGCTGAGGAGTTCTAGGGGCTAATAATTGCCTTCTTATTCAATGATCTTCATAGAAACTGTCAAACTCATTTGAATTAAACTCACCACAACTATCAAATCTCAAACATTTTTTTTTTAAATAAGAGGCATATAGCCTATATATTTATATTAATAAAATTATAACAAAAAATTATCAAAAAAAATTTATTGTCATATGAGACTTGGCAATGCACTTATAAAAACTATAATTGATAGGGTCCCCCTACCCTGTTACAATACTATTACCTTCCATTACATACATATTAACCATTTCAAAAAATCCTAGATAAAGATCTAGGCCTAATTCATTTGCTAAAACAACCCCATAATATGTATACTAAATACTGACAAACAACTTCCCCATTAGCTATCGACTAAACACTATAATTACATAATTAGCAAAATAGAACAAAACCCCATTAAATTTCCTTGTTCCATGGTGATTGGCTAATTTTCACCTTGGCTTTCAGTAGAGGTTAGCTTACCCATTTCTATGGCTCTCTTAAGCCCTATATAAAATTTCATACAAATGTCTCTACTCGTACCTCCAGCTGCTATGACCATATCCCCTTTGACAACACAAACTGAATGTGAATTCTTTCTCAAAACCTTTATAAATAGATGATCATTTCTACCCTATAACCCTATTTTCATGGCTCCATGTCTCTTTCAACACTTAGAACTTTCTAAGTAGTTTGTGCTAAAAAATCCTTCCTAATAATCCTTTTCCCTTAAAAAAGAAGTACCCCGAACTATTAAGAGCATGATTTGACCATGAAAAGACTAACTCTTAACATATTTTTGTGCAACTAATTCAAGTGCCTTAAAAGACTGGGAAATGCCAAGACAATTTGAAAAGAAAATTAACACTTGAGAATGAAGGATCACCCGATGTGAAGCAAGTCTAATAATCTCCATCCCAATTATGGTCCAAATACTCTCTACTACATTGGGGCATTCCATAGTGAAAATTAAAGAAAGGTCTTCATCTAAAAGGTTTGCTTCAAACAACTTCTCCTAAGTTTTTGTTTGAATGGAGACAATAAGATTATAGGGATGCACCATGTGTATGTATAAAATCCCAAATTCTATCACCGAGAGAGGACACAAACCCTGCTTACAAAATTTTCCATGCTACCATAACCACCTGCAATGTTTACCAGCTCATAGAAAAACTAGGAACTAGACATGTTTCCCTTACACTGACGTAAATAAAAGGGTCTCCACCCATAAATACCATCTCAAGTAATTATTAAGAATGAAATGATGGAGAAATAAGGATGTCCTTCCCACTACAAAATGAAGGCACATTTCCCTGAGCACATCACATCAAACCTCCAGCTAGGTTATGTTTCATGATTACTCATGTACCTGCTTGCATACCTACACAATGAACCAAAGTGAGGAAAAAAATTTGATGAATAAGCAAAAAATCCTATCCATCATGGAGGGCTTAGCCACTTTGTGCAAGGCATTATACTAACTCAACCTTTCATTACCACACCAAAGAATATGGTAGCATTGAATAGCTTATTTTCCCCCCTTGCACCTTGAGCCTTGTTACATTTAACAAGTTTTTTTTTTCAAGCAATAGATCATAAAAAAATGGATCTTCTCTTGCTATCCCTATCAAATATTTATGCTTGAACTCTCTTCCTTCACATCCTAGATTGGCCAATCTATCTGCAACTTTATTTCCTTCATGATAAACATGAGAAATATACACCTCTTGAATAGATTCTATCAATGACCATGATTTTCATAAAATATAACAAAGATTTCAATTATAAATACTTTTCAATTTACATGCATTTATAATATTAAGTGAATCCCCTTCAATATGCACCTTATTGAAACCTAGTTCCTTTACCAAATGCAGACCCTGAAGTAGAGCCTTCACCTTTGCTATATTGTTTGTATCATCTTCCAGTTTGAGAGCTTGGGCCATTAACAAAGAACCATTTGAATCACGAATACAAATTCCCGCCCCCGAAACACCTAGATTACGTTTACAAGCACCATCAAAATTCAATTTAACAAATCCAAAAATAGGAGGTAACCACTTAACTTTGGATCTATCAACTTTAATCAAGCATTGATCCTGATTAAACCCAAAAATTGGCTTGGATATGTGCTCCCAATGACTTAAAATCCAATTATCCTAGTTAGTAAATGTGGATGAGTGGTTTTTATTATTTCTAACATAAGAAATGACTAACTTTGAAATCTTCTTTTCAATTTTGAAAAGTTGCTACACTAATTGAGATAGTTGCCTGAAAATTCTTCAATTCCATTCCCACCAAATGCACCAAATAACCAAAGAAGGCATTGCTCTCCAAATATAGGCATAAATAGAAGATTTATATAGTATAGGCCAACTCAAAAAAAATCCAATAAATTACAAGGCAATGGAAAAAGGATATTAAGTTTTCCTCTCACAAAATCCCAGCATTCTTGAGCTACTTTGCAATAGACAAAAAGATGATCCATATTTTCAATAGATTCTTGACAGAAAACACAAGATGATCTGATATGCCCAATTTATGCAGTTTATCACTTGTTAGAATCTGCTTCTTGAGTGCTAACCATGCAAAACTTCTAGCCTTAGGAAGTGACATAGAATTCCAACAAAAAGAGAAAGCTCTGTGAGATTGGTACTAAGATACCCTTACCATTATTGATTTATAACCTTCCTTTACTGAGTAATTTCCATCTTATGCAAGAGCCACAATAATCTGTTTGCTTTCCTTGAAAAATAAAACTTCCCTTTTACCCAATTCCCTCATTAGAATTGACTCTTGAAAAGGATTAATACCTAAAATAGAAAATTACTTCCATATAGCTTTATGAGAATGAAGATCAACTGTAGCTATATAGTCTATTAGCTTAGTACCCCATACTTCCAAAAAAACTTGTACCAAAGGATGCAATTCTAATAAAAAATTAAGAGGTGGAAAGCCATTCCATGAATCCATCCATAAGTGAATTTTCTCCCCATCATTCACCTCTCATGTCAAGTAAGGAAGGATAGTATCATGACACAGAATGATAAAATTCCACATGACTGAGCTAGTAGGTGGATCTTCTATTGTAAACACCCTTTAGGGATTGCTATTACCTAAATATTTATCTTGCATTATGCTACACAATTTGAGATCAGGTCTCTTATACATTCACCATGATAATTTTTCTCCCAATGCTAGACTTCTTGTATATAGACTATGCAATCTAGCCCTACCATCATGCGTATTTATACACATTGCATCCAATGAAATGACAACATTGCCTCTCCATAGAAAGCCCTTAATAATTTTTTCAATACTTTTAATAACACATTGACGTGCTTTCAAAATAGTTAGGAAATAGTGTGGAATTGAGGATAGAACTATCTTAATCAGCATTATCCTACCCAATAATGACAACCATCTCACTTTTCAAGTTAGAATTCTAGACTTGAGCTGATTGATAACTTTTTTCCAATACTTGGTTTTATCCTAAACCATAAAAAAAGGAACACCTAGATAAGAAATAGGTAACTCTACCAATTGAAACCCTAGAATTTCAATGATTCTCCTTGAGATTGAGGAACTTGTATTAAAAATGAAGATCTTGGATTTCTCTGCATTTATTTTTTTCCTTGAAATCAAGCAATAATTGTCAAGAGTTAGATTTACTTTGTGAGCTTCTTGAATAGTAAACCTCCCATATAGCAGAGTGTCATCTACAAATAATGAATGTGTACAAATAGATTTAGTATTAGGAATTTTTATCCCCTGCTAGAGTCCTTGGCTATGAGGCCTACATATGAATCTACTCAATGATTTAGCCATTAAAATAAATAGATAGGGGGATAAAGGATCACCCTATCTAACCCCTTGAGTAGCACTACAGAAACATGATGGTGTTCCATTTACTAAGATTGAGAACCTAGCTCCTACTAGACATGATCTAATCCATTTTTACCTTTTGTTATTAAAACCAAACCTTTTCAAAACATGAATTAAGAAATCCCATTTAACTCTATCATAAGCCTTCATCATTTCAAGCTTGATGATAAAAGAAGGTATGTTGAAGGATTTTATTGAATGTAAAACTTCATGTGCAACTATAGCACCTTCTGAAGTTTCTCTACCAGACACAAAACCACCTTCTTCTAGAGAAACCACTCTTGATATGAGGGGTTGAATTTTGAAGTAGATTGTTTTTTAAAATATTTTATAAATAGTGTTGCATAATGAAATTGGACTAAAATCTGCAAATGTCTTTAGAGACTACACTTTGGAAATAAGGGCTATATATGTTGTATTAAACTTATTTAGTATTATACCTGACTTCCTTGATTCTTCCAAGGCCATAAAAATATCAACACCTACAAATTCCCAACGCTTTTGAAAAAAGAGTGTCGTGTATCCATCAGTTCTCGATGCTTTATCTGAAGCTAAGGAGAATACCACTTTCTTTATTTCCTCCAATGTAAATGGCCTCATCAAAATATTGTTATCTTCCTCATAGATTAGATTTGGAATACACCCAAGAAAATATTTCTCCTTGTCTTGAAAAGAGTTACCATTAGCACATGAACTACTTAGAAGATGTGAGAAAAATCTAACTTGTTCATTATGAATATTTGTTGCTGACGTAAGTAAATCATTTTTTTTTCAATGGTGAATTGACAAATTTTTTGTGGATGCTCTTTTAAGCTGCGTAGACATATGAAAAAACTTTGTGTTTTTATCTCCTTTTAACTATAATTCCCTTGACTTTTCATGCCAAAATATTTCTTCCCTTGCCACTAGCTCATCCCATTCCAATTGTAATTTCTTTTGATGCTAATATGTTACTGAATCTAGGCCTTGTGCTATAATCTTCTCATTTATCTCTAAAATTTGCTAGAAAACCAATTCCTGGTGAAAAATATTCTTAAATACATTGCAGTTCTATTTTTTGATATTTATTTTTATAAACTTCAACTTATTCCAAAGTTGTAGGAAAATGCACTTCTATGTCTAAGGAAACAACATAGTAATCTAAAGCCGTAGTAGGTAGGATATGAGAAGAAAAAATAGCTTTCACCAAATACCAATTTGATGAAGCCAAAAATATTTCTAACTATTTTGCAATCTATAAGAAGTATTTTCTCCTATTATTCTGTGTGAATAAACCATTATCTTGTAGGATATCAATTAGAGAATTATCATTTATGAAATTTGATAAATCCTCCATTACTCTTAGAGGGGCACAAATACCTCTTTTTTTCTCCTTTAAGGATGCTATAACATTGAAATACCTAGCTATTGTTATTTTCTCATCTCTCATATTATCCAAAGCATTTGACAGGCTTTCCCATAATTGTTGCTTATCAATGGTAGTAGTAGGAGCATATAGATTTATAAGATGAAAGTGAAGATCAAAGTGTGAGATCTGCACGAGTTGCCAATGTTTCTCATTAAATAGCAAATGTAAGATAATTGTCTCTCGATCCTACAAAGTGTTAATACCACTCAATGCCCCCTATGATGGAAAATGAACTAATTTCCATAATTTCCATTTACCAATAGAAGATTCAAAAACCTTTTCAAAATTTTTAGTTTCCTGAAGTAACACCACATTTTCTCTGCAAGCATCAATTTGTTGCTTGATTTGAGCTTTCTTGCCATGGGCATTAATGCCCCTGACAATCCAATGTTGCTTGCAATCCAATTGCTACATCTTCTTGCATTTTTGTGGCATAATATTTTCAGCCCCTTTTATGTGGAGTTTTGATTGGGCTCAGTTGATTAGATGGGTTTTATGTAATTGATAGTGTTTGTGAATAATCAAAACTCCTAGAATGCCCAGGGTTATTCAAGCCATCTATAGTATTTACTTCCCATTTTGATTTAGTATCTATAATTCCTTATAATTCTTCCATTGAGACCAAATCCCTTGCAGTAGACTGTCCCATGCACATGTCCTCATTCAATACTTCATTTGCAATCTCTTCTACTAGTGTTGTCTGAACATAAACTAAGATCTAGTCTACAAAATCTTCTAACTCTAAACTGGTAACTAATTCATTATGCCCCATTTTAGTGCATTTAACTTGCTCATTTTTTGTTGAGATAGGTGCAATAAACCTTACTATTCTATTATCTCCAAACATTAATTATTTCACTATATCCTCTATCTGCTTCATGGGTGAAACAAAGATAGATGGGTTGGATAAATGCAGAGATTTAGATAGGAGCTTATGAAAGATAACTTTTCTCGAATCATGTGCTTTGAATTATGAAACAAAAAACTTATCTAATATCCCCCCAACATCCCTAGAAATATCTACGCTTATAGATTTGAATAAGAAAATTTTCTCATTTGATTTAAGAATAATAGATTTAAATGGTACTAGCTACTGCCTTGACATATCAATTTGTGGTTAACTCAAATATTTTCTTTGGAAAGTGGACAATTTACCAAGTTATGTACCCATCTACCAAATTTTGATACCAGCTGTATTTGAGAAGGAATGTACTTATTTACATCCAACAGAACACAAAACCTAACTGGTTTAGTAGGATCTTTAAAGAAGGCTTTGTCGTGATAAAGAAAAATGCCAATTTGGTTAGCCATTACTTCAATTAGCTTCAATTCTATGTATTCCCAATCCAAATATCTCATTTTTATCCATGCAAGACGAAATTTGATTACCAAGTCTTGGGATTTAAAATTGGGTACCCATGGCTATAAATACAACCCAGATCCTTGAAATACCCAAGATTTTATTTGGAAAACTACATCTCTACTTTTTTTATCTAAAAAAAAGACAACAAAAATACCCATAGGCTTGTCTAGATAGAAAACTTGAAGAAACCCTTCCCATTTTGTATAAACTAAGTCTTTCAAAGCAATTAAATCCAAATTTAATTTCCAAAACTTACCTATTAAGGCTTTTTGATGGAGATCTTAGATTTGGGGCTGCAAAGAATTATCAGGAAAAGAGATTTCCACAAATTTTCCATGGATTTGCATGAGAGATCCATTTTTGGCTTCCAAATGTTGCAAATCTTCATTTGATTGTTGATTTGTTGGAACTTATGTTTTCCTCCATTGCAAGGTTGCTTTCTTTCGAGAATTAGTTGTAGAAGTTGTCAAGACCAACTTCAGAGTCCAAGAACACCTGCATGTAAAGAGATACCTATCACAAGGAAGAGAATGGAGAAAAAAGAGAGGGTTTGAAGCTCTGTAATATGAAAGATATATTAACAAAAAATATAATAATATTATTAACAAAGATCAATACTTAAAAGGAGATCATGCAAAACCTAAAAGCTAGAGATTTAATAATTACAAGAATTATTAAATTTCACAAATATGTAACTAAAGTGAAATCTTAAGAAAGGAATAAAGGTAACTTAATTAACATAATTAAGTTAAAACCTTTACTCTAACACCCCCCTTAAGATGAACAAGAGTGCAACTACAAACATGTGCAAGAAAGAAAAGGTAACTACAATGCATGTAAGAAAACAAGGGTCCCGACAACTAGGCTTGATCAAGTACCCAAATACAACCAAATCTCTGTAAAGTAGAGTCAAGGAGAAAACCTACTGGGAAAAAAATCCTCTCCAAAAAGAGATGAAGAAATATGCTAAAAAAAAAAATGAAGGCCTTAAAGAGACCCCCAAGGAAAACTTCACCTCGAGCCTGGAGTACAACTGAAGATAGCACAACAACGCAAAAAGTTTAGTGAAGATGTTTGCAACCTTATCCTCTATAGGAATGAACTCCAAGATGAGATACCCATCCTGAATCAACTGCCTGATGAAGTGCATGTGGATCTCAATGTGCTTAGTCCACTAATGCTCCACTAGGTTGTGGGAAATGTGAATGGTACTCTGATTGTCACACCAAAGAATAGTGAGACTATTAGGAGGAAACCCATAATCTGTCATCAATTGTCAAAGCCATAAAACCTCCTGAGTGGCTAACACGGTTGCTCGGTACTCAACTTCTATAGATGATAATGCAATAGTATAATGCTTCTTGCAAGACCATGTGATAGTACCAAAACCAAGGCAAAAAAAAATCTAGAAGTAGACTTCCAATCATTGACATCACCAACCCAATATGAGTTAGTGAAGCCAATAATGTGAGGGGATCCTAAAGTGTAGTGAATGCCATAATGATTGGTGCCCCAAATGTAGCCCAAGATACATTTGGCTACTTTCCAATGGATCTCGTGAGGATCATGTAAGAAACTAGAGACAAGGCCAACCACAAAGGAAAGATTAGGATTGGATTGTGTCAAGTACAAAAAACTACCAACCAACTTCCTGTATAAGTAGAATCCATTGAAGGAGTAGTAAAAGTGGAAGACAAAACAACACCTAACTAAAATGTCATGGGGGCAAGCTTGCAATCAAGCATGCCAAATATTTGGAGCATATCAAGAGCATACTTTTGCTGAAATATGGAAATACCATCCAAAGATTGAATAACCTGTAGACCTAGAAAGAAGTGCAAAAGACTGAGATATGTCATCTCAAACTACTTCATCAAAGCTCTCTAAACACTCTGAATCATGGAGGATGAGCTTCCTATAAGAATGAGATCACCCTCATGATGTTGAATGTACTGTGTGATTGAAATGACGTGTAAAGTGATAGGAAAGCAAGAAATAGTCCATCTTCTCATACCAAGCCCAAGGGGCTTGTTTGAGACCCTATAATGAATGCTAAAGTCTGCAAACCAAGGAAGAGTCCTACACAAATCCCTGAGGATACTCCATATAGATCTCCTTATGTAGGTCTCCATGCAAGAAGGCCCTCTTCACATCCATCAAAAAAATTAGCCATCCCTGTGAAGTTGCAAGTGAAAGTACAAAGCAAATAGAATTCATCTTGGTGAATGGAGCAAAGCTCTCAAAGTAGTCAGTACCCTCTACTTGAGAAAACCCCTTCACAACAAGACATGCCTTATACTTATCAATCAAACCATCTACAACATAATTGGTACGGTACACCCACTTGCACAGAACCAACTTTCTTCCCTTAGGAAGAGGACAAAGATCCCAAGTATGATTCTTCATCAAAGAAGAATACTCCTCATCCATGGCCCTATCCCACTCAAGGTGACATGTTGCCTCTAAAAAATTTTGAGGATCATTTGAAATGGAATGATTAAAAATACTAGAACTAGATGTTTGAGCATGAGTATGATGATTATCTGAAGGATCACCTACCAAAGAACCAACCGCCTCAACAGTAACACAAGCCCACCTAGGAAAATGTTGAGTGGCTAGTGGTGGTGGAGATGATGGATCATCATCGACATCATCCTCAAGAGATGAAGAGAGGGGAGTAGGTAGTGAGGGAGAAGTTGGTGATCGAGAATCCATCAAAGAAAAGTGCTTATCAAACTTGACATCCCACAAAAACAAGACCTCTTTGGAATGAACATCAAACAAACTGTATGTCTTAACATCCTCATAGTAACCAACAAATATGAGTGGTCATCTCTTCCTCTCCATGGCTTTCCGCTGAGCATCAAGAATAAATTCTCAAGCCTTACTACCAGAAACTTGGAATGTAGAAGCATCAGGCTTGATAGGATCCCAAGCCTCGTTAGGAGTCATATGTCACAATGCCTTATGAGGCATCTAATTCTGAATATAATTGGCACAATTGATTTCCTCAGCCCAAAATGAAGAACTCATAGCTCAAGATTGTATCATACAATTTTTCATCTTCTATAAGGTTATGTTCTTTCTCTTAGCAACACCATTATGTTGTGGGGTGTAAGGTACTGTCAACTAATGTTGAAAATGATGCTTGGTGCAAAAATCCCTAGAAACTTGATTAGCATACTACCCCCATTATCTGTGCATATCCTCCTAATAGAAAATCTAGATTGCTTCTCCATAAATTTCTTAAAGATCCTGAATGAATCAGAGACATTAGATTTGTAGTTAAGAAAGTACATCCATGTGCATCTAGAGAAGTCATCAATAAAAATGAGCACATATCAGGCCCCTAAAAAAGGAGTCAGAAAGGACATAAGATTAGTGTACCAACTCTAGGGTTTCCTTAGCATGTGTGGCTCAACCCTTAGGGAAAGGATCCTGATGATGTTTTCCAAGAGCACAACCTCGACATACACCATTAGTATAGGAAATCAGAGGAATCCCAATCACAAGTTCCTAAGTACTCATTTGTTGTAGATATTTGTGGTTGACATGGCCAAAATGCTCATGCCAAATCCTGCTTACTGAGTCTTCATGTGCTATAAGAGAAGAACTTGAATTTTCTAAACTCTCAAAGTCATCAAATCTACAAAAGTGAGATGCAAAATCCACACTCCTAGTAGCTTCAACCAAATCAGGATCATGAAGGTCTTGAATAACCACATCATGTGGTGAGAACTCAATTATCTTTCCAGATCTAGAATGGAAAGTCTGATAAATGGAAAGAAGTTTTGTCGAAATGTTAGGAACTAGAAGCACATCTTGAAGACAACCACCATCCAATAAAATAGTACATAAACCCTTAGCTAGAATTTGTGCTGAGTCACCAACTACAATGTGTGTAGTGCTAGTAGGGACAAGTGTTGTGACCAAATCCTCTCTATGTGTCCTATGGTGAGAAGCACCAGAATCTAGAATCCCAATGGACCTTGAAGATAATGCTTGTGCAGAAAGAGCATGAACTTTCCCTATGGGTTGGGAAGGAGCCTAAGGTGAGGTGATATTATGCTCCTACATGGCTTTCTCTAAATCCTCTAAGCATTTCCAATATCTAGAAACTAGATGTCCTTCCTTGGCATAGAAACTGCAAGGATCACCTGATTTCTTCTTAGTCTTGGAGGAAGACTCACCAGAATTCAAAGATTTTTCTTGTTTTGAATCAACCTTAGGAGGTGGCTTGGAGGAACTCTCACTACTAGCTAAATTTTTCTTGGGCTTTGGTTTCTACTTCTTTTTCCCTTTAGATGACTGAGCTACTAGTGCTTGGTTATTAGATCATGTGAGAGCATCTAGCTGTGATATCTTGGCCTGCTCTCGTGTCAACCGATCATAGAACACCTCAAAATTAGGCATGGTAAAGTAGTTTCCTAATGCATCCATGGTGGAATAAAATGTCGAAGATAATATCTAAAAAGAATCTCGAAGCTTAGAAAGAATCAAGTAAATACACTCTATATTAGTCTTAACCTTACCACAACCCTATAGAAAATATTTTCGTTGTTTGAATTTCATCAAAAATTTCTCAATAGAGGGAAAAGAATTAGGTACAAGTGAATTCAACTTTTCCTCAATCTATAGTGCATGAAACTGATTGATGGTACCATTTAACTTGGTCCACATTTCAAGAGGACTGTTACATCCATCAAGATGAAACAACAAGCTATATGAAACGTGTAAGGAAATCAAACCCATAGCCTCATCCATCTTATTTCTATGTTGCATAACCTCAAATGGCCATGTCAAAACTTGTTGGATCACATGTAAATAGGACCACAACCCCTTTTATCTGAGAAGAAGTGTCATGAATGCCTTCCATGCATGATAGTTATGAGATGTGAGAAGTTCAACAAAAGAAGCATTTTTGGCCATGTTTCGAGAGGTTTAATAAATTTTTAATTTGAAGATTTTTTGGTTTTATGAAGCAAATGATAGAAATCAAGAAAAAAACTTCCCCCAAAATGCAAGAAACCAAACCCCAATAGTGATTTTTCAATGAAAAAGAAGGAAAAAGAAAAAAAATATTTAGACTAAATCTTGTGTACTTGATTTTTTTTTGGAAAAAATAATAGATCTACATAAAGCATGAGAAGAGCTTTCTAATGCCTATTTGTTTTTGAAAAATGGAACAAAAATGACAAAGTTATGCCCCATGGAGTGCAAAAAAACATTAGCTGACTTTGAATACAAAAAAAGGAAACCAAAATACAAAATTTTGAAAAGAATATTTGACCATCATGATGGGCTTGGAGCTAGCTTTCCAATGCTTATATTTGTTCAAAAATATGAGCTAAAACACTTGAGATATTCCTATTTTACTAAAAGTTGGTTAAAAAGGCACATGCAATGGTCTTTCAGCCCTTAGGGGCTAAAAATCCTTGGCCCTTGGTTCTTTTTATGACCTCGGTGTTGTAGATTAAAGCCCTCAGGGGCTGTTAGCAGGGTGTATGTCACCCTTATGACCATAGGGATGCAAGTTAATCCTACGGGGGCTTAGGCTAGAGTCAGTGGCCTTGGCTGGCAGTGTTGTTGGTCGAGTGGCCCTCTAGTGGTGGCTAGGCAGCACCGGGGTGGCCACTTGGTGGCGGTCACCTTTCATAAGGGAAGCATTTAAAAAAAAAAACCTTTAAAAAATTAATTAAAAAAGATTTTTTTGAATTGTTTTAAAAAATGACCTCAAAATTTGTGCCTTGAGATCATACGGCCTTGGGGCCAATTTTTTTTTGCCTCTCTAGTTAACAGTGGCCAAATTGGACAAGCTTTATATGAAAATAGGGGTTTCTCTTTGCTACCAATTCAACGGTGAGGTCTGTTTGGGCCCAAAAACAACCCAAAGAATGAAGTATGCCAAATCCACAAAAAATAAAACTAAAAAGCTATGAAAGCTAGATCAAACCTGTGTAGATCCAAATTATTCAAAACAAGAATAGGCTACAGTAGGTCCATGCTCTGATACCATGTAGAAGTTATCAAGACCAACTTCAAAGTCTAAGAACACCTACATGCATAGTGATACCTATCACAAGGAAGAGAATGGAGAAAAAAGAAAGAGAGGGTTTGAAGCTCTGTAATCTAAAAGATGTATTAATAGAAAATAGAATAAGATTATTAACAAAGATCAATCCTTAAAAGGAGATCATGCAAAACCTAAAAGCTAGACATTTAATAATTAAAAGAATTATTAAATATCACAAATATGAAACTAAAGTGAAATCCTAAGAAAGGAATAAAGGTAACTTAATTAACATAATTAAGTTAAAACCTTTACTCTAACATTAGTTTTGCCATTCTGAACCCATTTGCATTTTTTCTTTTTTGCAATTTTTTTCTGAGTTGCATTGCTTGTAGGTACTTGTTGAATATTCTTCTCTATAAGAACAAAATCCTCTACCTAATTCTGAACTTTTCATTCCATTTTCCCTTGACTCTTGTTGTTAGAACGATTCACCTCTACCTCTACTTCATTTTTCCCATTTGGGAGGCTTGCATTTTCTACTTGTATGCTTGAATTCTAAGGCAACTTTAGATTGAAGGAAGTGCTTGAAGGGTGACTCCCCTTCGTTTTGGATTTTGAATCTACCTATGCTTTCTCAAAATGCTTGTTTAAAAAAAATAAAAATATTGCTCTAGGTTTTTAACATCCCTGGAGTTTTCCCAATCTTGTAGAACACCCCTATCATCTTCATATAAATCAAATATTAGCTATTTACCATGCACCAATCTCCTAGGGTGATATGGCTTCTAGTTAGGTTTAGAAAACCTATATCTGACTAGACCATATAATTATTTTTCATGCCATTTGGGATTGTTCATGGGTCCTTGATGAATAATATTCCTATTCTCTTGACCTTGAAAGTGATTCAGATCCCTGTCATGCAGAGCTTGACCTGTATTAGAAATTTGACCATTGGACCTCCATGAGCGAGCCATTTCAAACTTCACCAACATTTGTCATCAAATCTCAAAAATTATATTTTTAGATTCATTTCATTTTCAACCATATCCTTGAATTTTTTAAACTTGTCTAGAGATTTTGATATTTCTTTGAAGAATGTAACCCAATCCCTTCTAGAATAATCATCAATTCATAAAATGAAATACCTATCACCACATGAGCTTCTAATTATGGTAGGTCCATATAGATCTGTATGCACTAATTCCAAGGGATATATGGTAGAATATTCTTTTATCTTGAATCTTGACTTTGTTTTTTTTTTAAATTTGCATTCTTTGTGGATTGGATTGATAGGCTTTATAATCTTTGGCAAGTCTCTCACAATATCAATAGAACTTATCCTTACAAGGCTATCAAAATTAATGTGATCCATTCTTCTATGCCATAGCCAAATATCATTAATTTGAGATATAAAGTACTTTACACCACTACATTTGAGTTGATAGACATTACCTCCTATCCTTGTTCCAGCAACAACCATAATACCAAAGCTTCATTTTCAAATTTCATAATCACCATTCTAAAATACATTATTATATCATTTTCTACACATTTTTCCTACAATTAGAAGATTATATCAGAGGCCCTTGATATAAATAACATCATCTCATTATGCTTTCCATCAAAACTAGTTGAACCATTTCCATAGATCTTATGATGTAGAGCAGGGGTGGAAAACTAAAAAAACCTAAATCAACCAATCTTGAAACCCTAAAACATCACTTGGTGGGTTTTTCCTCACAAGTCTTCAATCCTTAAAGCCTTAAACATGGGGGCAACAAATTGGGTTTTTTGGTCATGAATTTCGTTGAAGACATGATATAAAAAATGTAAACATAGTTATAGATACCCATTTTGGCTTTATACAACATACAAAATTTTTATTGGTGGTCACTTTCTACGAAACCCTTCAAAAATTGGTTGTTCTCTTATTGAATAAGCCTAAAACATGAAAAGATCAGACTTGGGGCATCACCAAAACATGTACCAAAAAAACCCTAAAACTTAAATTTTTGAGGAATGAAAATATACACAATGATAAGCCATTCCTCCAATTTTTAGGACTTTCTACTATAAGAATGGAAAGAAATGCATTTTACAAGACCACTAGGAACCCTAGGTAGGGTTTCAAACCGGTTTCACTAAAATGCTCATATCTTTTCACAAAATCCATAAAAAAATGATCACACAAAAACAAAATTGAAGTTAAAAGTTCCCTTTACATGCATAAAATAAATTTTGAACTATACAATGCTCTGGAAGTTCGTACAATTCCATGTAGTAGCAAAGAATGTTCATAAATGTGTAGAAAATAGGGTTTTCATTGCTCAAAACTTCAAATATCAACAAATCAACCTTATGGTCCATGATACAAGGAATTTTAAGGCATTTCTAACCATTCCAAAATGGTTACAAACTAATTTTTCATCTTCCAGTGTTTCAACTTCCACTTGACAACAAAAATGCAAAGTTGCTTTGTGTAACTTGGCAACATTGACACTTTTTTGCATTTAAATACTAATTCACCTCCTAATGACTCAAATCAACCTAGACACCTATGAAATGGTCTTATAAGACCTTATTACATTAAATTTACTTGAACACAAAAAACCTTTACTTTTTGACCCCTCTTGGGGCATGAAATCCTAGGTGTCCCTACACCATACTCCTAGGGAAGAAAGATTCAAGCTTTACTTGAATGGAAAGTAGTAACATTAGAACTATGCTTGAAAGCTCTTGGTTGATGTATTTAGGTCCTTTCATATTACCTTCTTTGAAATAGTCCCATGCTTGGTTTATCTTAATTGTATGTTTGTTGAACACTTGGAAAAGGTAGCTATATAAACTATGTTTAAGAGCCAATTTGCACCCTAGGCACAATTCCCATTTTTTCCTTTATACACTTTAGAAATCCAAGTTTGGAGGCTTAATTCCACTTAATACCACTAATGGTAGTCCACTTAGTGGTTGTTTTGTGTGTCAGTGGGGGTGTTTCTGTCAGGGATGCCCATACAGTCTATAGATGTCCTCATGGCGTGCTTACATCCCTTGCAGTTTCTTGTGGTTGAGCTAGTAGGGCATTGCTCTTCCCATTGGTAGTGAAGTTTTAATGCCTCCTTCAGCCAACCAACCCAAATATGGGTCTTTTCTTCCTCATTCCTCCATATTCAGTCTTTGAACTTGCATTTGGGGGTTTGAAGAATTCTTAAACAGACTTAGCTCTCATACTCTCACTCTCACAAGCTCAGTCTCACTGACTTCCAAGGACTACATAGTAGCAAAGCAACACTCCATCACATTAGTAGAGAAAGTTTGGGACCATTCTATTGTAGCAGAGGCTTGAGTTCCTCTCATTTGTCCCCCAAGTGGCCTTGAGTGCTCTTGCTGGAAGTGGTAAGGTTACCTCTCCTCTCCTCTATCATTTGGTTGAGTAGCATAGTACTATTTTATAGTGCTTGTATTTTTTGTTACTTTCTTTATCTTGTTCCTAGGATATCCATGGAGGTGAGAACACCTAAATGGGGGTCTGACTGAGGTAGACCGCTATACAACCACCCAACATTCTCTCTCTTTTTTATGTGTAGGTGGACACACTTCATGGGGCTAGCTAGCAAACAAGGTCTTCTACGAGATTGTCTTCATCACCTTAGCTTTAGTATATCTAATCTATCACCTTTGTTTGGACTTCCCATATTTTATAGCATTGATTTTTTCTCTTAGGATTTATTAAGCTAGGCTATTAGTCATTTTAGCGAGTCCAATCTTGTCTTTGTTGTAATCTGACTGTATGAACTACAATGCATTTCTGAGACACCAACACACCGTGCTATTGTCTGAAGTCCACACTGACACCCTTGGGTAGAGAGCTCCCTGAGGTGTAGAGTTGGACCTAGAAAATGACTCACCTAGCCTAATCTTGAAACTTGGGATTCACAAGTGGTTGCAAGATTCCATAATCCTCATCATTCTCACCCTCATAACCCTAAACAATATGCTTAGCGGAGGTAAGTTAGGGTAGCCTTTCACATCTTGCATGCAGTGGTCCCCCTCTCTTACATTTTTGGTGAACCCAACATGAAGCAACATCTACTCATCCATTGGTGTTAAAAATTCCCTTGGATACTTCGTGGTTTTTGTGACCTCACACATTGTGAAAGTTTATGAGCATCACAAGCTATTCCAAAACTTCTAGGGATATCATGAGGAGAAGTGTATGGAACATCCTGATGGATAGGATGAAGGTCTTGCTTGGTCTTTCTATAGGTCTTTTCTCTAGTCTCACCATTAGTTTGGCCGCACAGGAGTAGTTATCAAGGAATGAGATGGGATTCATTGATCAAAATGATCATGTTCCCACTCATCCTATGTCTCCCATGCCATCATCAGTGGGTGAGCATGAGGCTATTCAAATCCCTGTTGAGTATGTTTCTTCCCTCACTAAAGGGTTGGGCGACCTTGAAAACCATTTGGAAAGAAATCCGAAGATGGCTAGAGCCACTTGGTTTGTTAGTTAATTCAGACATATGATGGGAAAAAATCAAATATAAATTGAACTTCTATGTAATGTCTTTAGTATCGCCAAAGCGTGCAACTCTAGCTCTATACAAGGAATCACCTTTGAAGAGCATGAGGGATAGTTAAGAGTATTAACTCCTCCCACTTTTGTCTACATGGCTGATGTTATCCCTTCTATTAGTATCCCTTCCATCCCTAATAAACCAAAAACAATCAAGGTGAATAAGGTCTTGTTGGACTTTAGATTTACCCCTTCTATCACCTCCAGTGGTGGAGGCTTTGGCAGAATAGGTGGTGGGACCTTTGGTAGTGGTGGTGGATTCGGTAGTGAAGGTGGTGCTAGTAGAAGCAACTTAAACAAAGGTCATGGTAGTGGTTCTGGCGGAGGCCCTACTGGCAGTGGTGGATTTGGTAGTGGATCTAGCGGAGGTCGCACTGGTGGCGGTTCTGGAGTTGGACATGGCAGTAGTTCTAGAGGAGGTTCCTTTGGACCTCTATCTTCTAACAAACCTAATCTGAATACTCTACTTCAAAATATGGGTAAGATGCAGATTCAGTTAGCAAACCTTTCCTAGGCCTTGGCCTAGCCCATTTTCCAGCCCTTCTTCTGACATAGTCCATTGTTAGTTGCCATCTTAAACACTCCCTTCCCTCAGGAAATGGAGATTCCAAAGTTTGAGAAGTTTGGTGGTAAGGGGGATCTGCAGATGCACGTGTCTGCCTTTAACACCCTTTGTACCAACTTCTTCCATCATGATGCCCCGATGGCTAAACTATTTCCTAATCTCTCAAGTGTATAAGACTTGAGTTGTACTATTCATTGCCTGATAATTCTATTTTCTCATTCAACCAACTTGTTAATCAATTCTTTACACAATTCCAAGAAAACATCAAACTAAAGATGACCTTTTCAGATCTCATCCGATGTAAGCAAGGAGACAATGAGAATATTATTGATTTTATAGTGTGTTATCAAGTGCTTCTTTCACAAATCTCATATCAATTTTCTGATTCTGATGTGTAGAAGGTTTTCATAGGGAACTTACAAAGGCCTTAGCAAAAAAGGTTTTCCCTTATAAAATAACCTTCTTTCATGCACTTGTGTGTAGCCTTATGAGAATACCAATAGACGGTTGCTTAGTTTGAGGGATCTTCCTTGTGCTCCCATTTTGAAGGGAAATCCATCATATCAATTTTTGGGAAAGGTAAATCCATTGTGAATGTAGTAGCTACTACTAATGACAACGACCTCAAATGCAACTAGAAGTTCACAAAGTTATCAAAATCTTATACCTCTATCTTATAGAAGTTGTTGAAGGATAAGATCATAACTTTACCGACTCCTAATCCTGTTAAAGAACCTTACCCTAACTGATAAGATAGGAACACTTATTGTTATTACTGTCGCATTAACAAACATGATACTAAACATTGTATGTGGTTGTGTCATGAAATATAAAACCACATCAAGAATGGTACTATTCGTCTCGATGGGAAGAAGCAAAAAACTAACAAATTAGTGGTGAAAGCTAATAGTGAATTGTAGATATACATGGACCCATTTCTGTCACATTCTGCTAACATAATTATCGATCCCAATGATTTTTTTCTCAACTTGAGGCCTATGTAAACATGGTTATGATGACTTCCACTATTCCACCCACAAGCAGTTTGCCAGATGTTATATTTACAACACAATATCTACCCTTATACAACAAGCCTTCACCTCTTTACATTCCCACTCGCGTAAATGGTAACACTATGATATGAGTCTTGATAGACCCCATGAGCCATTCAAATGTTATTACTGAAGAAACACTAGTATTGAACTCATTGCAAAAAGAAAAATATAAAGAAACAAAATCTACCATTTGTACCCATGATGGTATGAATCTAAGACCTTATGGCTTGATCACTCTATCCATCCTAATTGGACCTAGGATTGTTGACATGGTCTTCAACATTATTCAAGAATTAGACTTGTTTAGAGTAAAGCTTGGCATTCCTTGTCTAGCTTCCATGAATGAGGTCACCTCCATCATTCATAAGTGTCTAAAATTCTCCCACGAGCGTGTCGTGCATGTGGTGCATGACACCAAATATCAACCTTTGGCATCTCATGGTGGGTATTCATTGGCTCACTTTTGGCCCTTTTTCATTGGTCTACTTCCTCCATGGATGGACCTACTTTACGAAAACTATGTGAAGTATAAAACTGGAGTTAAGGGGGAGCCAAAGTTGACCCTTCCAATAATGAAAAAACTGGTCACCTCCTCTTCTCGAGATGAGAAGAAGGAACCCACACTTACAACTACCCCTTCTCCAAGAGAGAAAGGGAAGTCCATGTCAGACCCTTCTCCTCCCTGCAAATGTAAAGAGAAGGCTATACTGTATTTTCCCTCTTCCCCAAAGAAAGAGAAGCCCATAATGACTCCATCTCCTTCTTGTAAGGGTAAAGAAAAAATGATATTTTCCCGAACTTCCCCATCCTCTCCCCTTTCCTGGGAAGAGTACTAGATGAAAAAACACAGTGGTTATCCCATGATTCTAATGATTCCTCCTTGGTGTAGGCCGAAGATTAGAATTGCGGACCTTCCTAATAAATATCCAAGACCCTGGTACTACTTATATGGCAGAAACAAAGGTTATCATAGAGAATTCAATCCATGACCTCCTACTACTCCTACTCCCAATGAAATGAGCAGAAAGAGGCATGTTGTTGAGGCTCTTGAGTCAATTCCTCTTGTCACTCCTCAGCCTACTCACACTGCTCCTTTATAGGAATCTATTCCTCCACCCGAAATAGTCATTTTGTACATTCTTATGGTTGAACAGGAACCTCTCATCCCTTCACAAGCTCTGGCTTCTAACTCCAAGAGCCATAGAAAATTCCTTGCACATGAGTGCAAGCACTAGTAAAAGGCTCTCTTGGCTGAATAGGCCACCTCACAACAAAAGAAGGAAGGAATAATCACTGCTATTTTAGGATCTCCTGCAGTGTCTCCTTCCTCTCTTCCTATTGTTTCTCTTCAGCCTAATCCATTCTCAGCTTTCATTTTGAGCACAAACATGCCTAACCCTAAATGCACTAGTACAAAAATAGTAATATATGACTAAATAAACTACTAAAAATTGCATATAAATGACTAATTTTGGTCATGTGACCATTAGTAGTTGATTGCCAGTCATTTATAACACGACCAAATTTATGAATAAACTATTTTAGTCATTTATCTAGTCATTGATTTGGTCATTGATTTAGTCATTAATTTAGTCATTGATTGTTATTAACTAGTCATTTATTTAGTCATGGTAGTGATTTATTTAGTCATTAATTTAGTCGTATATTTAGTCATTGATTATTGTTAACAAGTCATTTATTTAGTCATGTGGTAGTCATTTATTTAGTTATATATTTAGTCATTAATTTAGTCATATATTTAGTCATATATTTAGTCATTAATTTAGTCATTACTTTAGTCATATATTTAGTCATTAATTTAGCCATTTAGTCATTAATTTAGTAGTATATTTAGTACATTTTTAATTGTCGTCATTTGGTAGTTTATTTTATTAATCAAAAAGATGTTACATATAACTGTGTAAGCTTGAAAATAGAGTTACAATTTGTTGTCCCAACATGAAAGAACTTGAAAGATTAAAATACATTGCTAAGAGAGAAAAAAACTAGCTGAAATCTACTCCCAAACCTTGCCTTTATGATGTTCAACAACTTACAAAGGAATAACATGACTATTCTTTTATATCATAATCTATAGTCCATTACCCTTGTAATGTTTGTTGATCCTCTAGTTGTCATTTGTGCATGAATTTTCTTTTATATCATAACCTATAGTCCCTTACCCTTGTAATGCATAAGTACATGATACATCTTTGCAAAGGAACTTTCATTCTATGATTGTGATAAAGCTCCAATCATCTGTAGGCTTCCCTCATTCTGATTACTATCATCTTATGACCATGTTAATTGTTACTTCATTCATACTATTACCACTGAACTATCCCTTAAAAAAATTGATCATTTACCTTTTCATCTTCGTATCTTGTTGGTTTCTTTATCACCAATCATGAATCCTACCAACTGAAGTAAATTTGAGTCATTTTCCACAACTTTCCTGCCTGTCAGCAACTCCAAAAGAACAATACCATAGCTAGAAACATCAGATTTCTCATTAAGCCTTGAGGTTCTTGCATATTCAAGGTCAATATAACCAATAGTACTCATAACATAGGTGGAAGTGTGAGTTTTGGCTGAGGAAATGCACTTGGCAATGCCAAATTCTAATAAATGTGCTTCAAAGTTGTCATCTAAAAGAATGTTAGATATCTTTATATCCCTGTGAACAATGGATTGGTTATAGTCATGATGAAGATATGCTAATCCTTTTGTAGCACCATATGCTATCTTTAGATGAGTATCCTAGTCTAATTTAATCTTCTTTGATGTTCCTACACAAAAATTTAAAATGTATGTTTGGTTCTTCCCAATCTATTTTGATCAAATGGTAGAAATATTGATGTCCCAGAGACTTTGATTTACCATGTAGTCATAAAGTAAAAACAAGAAAAATATAGTACTGCATAGTACTGAAAAAAAATTAAAAAGGAACCTGAAAGAAAGGATGTTGAAAATATTCAGCTGTAGTTGGCACCTACATTTTTTGTACAGCCTTGGCTCTGTCCACCTCATCCAAAACAAAAAGAATGTGAACCAAGTTAAAATCCCCACATAATCATAAAGGATAAAAAACTTCATATGCTAAAAACAAAAAATTGAAATGTTAAATGCCTCTTACAAGTTTACCTACCACATATTACAAATTGTCAAGTAAACAACACATATTAGCACACTTGATGACTAGGGTAAAATGAAAAACTCAATGTGTCTATAGTTGGATATTTGGTAGCTATGAGATTAAGATTTTCTAGACATTGGATTTTAGGATTAACTATGTTATATTTAGTGCTTTTCTTTTGAATGAAGATAACTAGGGTTAAGGGATTCTAGATCTGGATAAAGATTGGCAAGAGGCCAACACTCATGCAATATTGCACTTACCAGACTAAGTCCAATTCAAATTTGACCAAAAAGATCAAAGTCACATCATTCAAAGCTATAAGAGCATCTCTTCAGCTTATATTCAACCATTTCCATAAGTAATCAATAACCAAATTTACCAATCCAAGGACAGAAGACCATGATATTCCAAAGGATCCTCACATCACAAAAATAGTTAAACTGGGCATTGCATCTAGTCAACCAGAGGCAGATCAAGATTTCTAGAGAGAAGCATCACAAAAATAAAAGTAAAAACCATCTTTCTTATATCCTCTAAAGTAAAAGAAAAGTATCCTCATCCAATCAGTCCATGCTCACAGGAAGAATATAAGAAAAAATCATATCATATTACATAATATGGTCAAAATACTAAAGAGCTATATCTATCAATAAAATATTATAGCAAAGATCAGTATAAGAAGGCATCAGCTAAGGAGTCTGTCCTCCTTTTTAGCAGCTTCACATTCTTTAGATGTTGATGATGTTCTAAATACAATCTCTTTTACATAAATCTAGGATAGTTAAGTAAATGCATACAATTGCAAGAGAAAATGTTCTAAGAGATGTGAACCACTTCCATCATTTTAAACAAGGTTAGTGTTCTTGTGCAGAATATTGGTGTTGCTAAATGAAATAGTCTAAAAAATATGCTTACACTATAATAATGTGCACTACATCAGATATCCAATAATAATGAAGAGACATCCATCAAAGCATAATAGCAGGAATTCTTTTGTCATATGTTGTAGTTACAAGTGCCTTGCTAGACATACGTGAAAATGTGGAAGCATAGACAAGGAAAGCGAACCAGATTCCATTCCACTAGGACCCTTGAAAGTAGGATCAGGATAACTTTCTAGAATTAGATTATTTGGTCCACCAGGCAAGATGTAAGCCAATAAGATACATAATAAGAAATATATAATCCAAGAACAAGATTGTAAGAAAGGTTGCATTACCCCTGTTGAGTAGGATTGCAAAGCATAATATAGTGAGGCTCCTAATTCTCAGCATGGGATAGTATTTCAAGAAGAGGTGTAATGAATCAAATACAATGTAGTAGGACGGATAATAAATTGATAGAATTTTCTACATCAATAATTTAGAAATATATAATATTATGATAGTTGTAAGTCAAATTAATGAAATTATCATAAATGATATAACAATTGCATCTCTACAAAGCTGCCTATTTTGAATCATAATTCCACCCAAACTACATGCCTATAATGATACAGATGCATTCAAAAATATAAGAAATGGATATGAAAAATTCATACTATGCAGCTCCCAAGATGTGGTTGGTGTTGATGGTTGTATGATAGTATTTATACATTTTTTCCCTAAAATACAGAGTAGACTAAATATGGGTGTATTTTTACATTTTGTCTTCAAATACAAAGTAAAACTATAAATTCTTTTGTGTGAAAATTATAGTCTTAGTTTTCTAATCTAGCTAAAGAATTTTTGAGCCCGTTTCTAAGTCGCCCTTTTGGCATAAGGTTCAATTCTATAAATCATTATTCAGTCTATGCCAAAATGGCAGTTTTGATATAATGCAATGTTCTATAAATCAATTTTTAGCATGTGCCAAAAGGGTAGGGTTGAGACATGCTATCAATATGCATTAAAGCATAAAGGATATTGAAATTTTATCTAATTTCTATCCTAATTAATGATCTTGAGCTATCATAATTTCTTTATCTAATCTTTCAAGTATCAACAAATAATTCCATCTTTAAGAAGTAGGTATTATTGAAATTGCAAGCTAAAATGAAGCTTACAAATTCCATTGGAGCTTACAGTATCACTGCATCATCAGTAATCTCAGGATGAGAAACTAGAAGTGCTTCTAATTCAGTAGGAGAAACCTACAATGTAGAGAAAAAACTAAACTATTTTACGAGTCTAGGATTAGACAAGAGTCTGTTTATCAAGCTAGCTAAAAATTTGCACTGCATGTATGATGCTAGAAAAATGATGTTCATACCTAATAGCCTTTATATTTTATTAGCTCTTTTATCTTGTCTATTACAAAGACATAGCCTTCAGTGTCAATGTAACAAAGATCTCTTGTACATAGCTAGCCATTTTTGTCCACAACAAAACTAGTAGCTTCTTGATTGCTGAAGTATCCTACCATTAAATGGCATGTATTATAGATCTTGTGATTGTAGTATCATGGAGATGTTAGGCTATGATAGCAAATGATGCTTATCCAAAATTGATAGTTGATAAACATTCCAGCATACAAATGGTGTAGTTCTCACAATGATTGAGTTTTAACTTTTAAGTTGACTCCATGCTTAATAGAACTTGCTTGTTAGATTGACAACACTTGACCATACGAAAAATTCAATTAACACATAAGATTCCAATTTTTTTTAGAAAATACTTGCAAAAGAGGAAAAAGAAAATTATTTTATGAAGGAAAACCCAACAAATATGTAAGAAAGTCATATTATCACATAGAATCTATTGCATCTTTTGTTACTAGATCATCTCAATTATAAAATCCTCCCAACATAATCCCTTCTGTCCATATATGGATTGCAATTTTGCATCTAAATTTCTATTTATTCTTTTGCATTTTCTATATTTATATAAAAAAATTGTATTGTAGATGGACTCTTATTCATCAAACCCCTGCACCCCCCCAAAAAAGTGTACTTTTGAGACTTTCAATTTTAAATTTGGTGCCCCTACTACACACAAATCTAATTGTGTTATTGTTTATATGGTTAATCTAATTGAAAAACAAAACACAAAATGAAACATTATACTGAAAATTCAAACAAAGAAATTAAGATAGTTTTCATAAGCATTCCATCTTCCTCTATCTACAGTGATTTCTTTTGAAGCTTTTTCTCACAGATTGTGTAAGCTCAGCTCCTCCAAATAGCAACCTGTAGAATGAGTTATGCAAAAGGAAATTCTATTCTATCTTGTATGCTAATAGAATGAAATTGCTGACGGATATGGACAGGGGCTATGGATTATGCACAGGGGCTATGAATGGAAGATGTCATGATTCTATGCTATATTATGCTATGATTCTATGCTATGAAAATACTATGAATGCTATGAATGCTACTACTTGAAATTTGACTATAATTTTCTTGCTTAAAACTTCTATATGATTTGGAGCTCTCAACAGTCGTATTTATAGATTTTCTCAGGCAAAATCCCGGCTGGCAAGAATCTACGGCTGTGAGATTGTTTGGTAGAATTGAAAGGTGAGAGATGGAGAGGTTGAGAAGAAGATGGAAGAGGTTGAGAGGTTGGAGAGAAGGATGGATACCTGTTTTCAACCCACGAGAACAAGCCTGCACAGAAACAAAGAAAATTATTTTTTTTGTTTTGACCGTTTGCTTCCCGGATGTTGAAGATAATCCCCAAATTAAATAAATAAATTTATTTAATTTCATTTAATGAATTTTGATTTTTGATTTTAAAAACTATAGAAAATTTTAATTAAATATTTTGGGATATTTAATTATGATATGACTTTAGAGAATATGAAATTTTTAAAAGAATTAATTAAATATTTTGAAATATTTAATTATGAATTGATATTAGAAGAATATATTTAGAAGAAAGGAATATTTTAATCTTTATTCAAATAAAATATTCAAACTAAGATTTATATGATAATTAAATAAATAAATTGTAATATTTATTTAATTAATTAAGAAATGAATATGAAAAGATGATTAAATAAACTTATTTATTTAATCGAAAATAAAGTAATGAACAATATAAATAAATTATTTTAATTTATTTATACGCAGATAGAATTCGAAGATTTTAATTAAATATTAAAAATATTTAATTAATTACCAGACAATGTGATGTGACCATTTTTAGGTGTATACATTTTGCCCCTCTTTGAAGTGATGTGTTTTACGCATTGCTTCAAAGAATTAAAATTTGCCCCAAATGTTGACTGTCAAAATGTTAATAGGTATATGCCCTCGCAAATGATGAATTGATAATATTTTGAATTTTTATGATTTCTTTTTGTTTTTTTTGTTTTTTGAATTTTTTTGATTTTTATGATTTTAAGAATGTCGATTCATCGTTTGAAAATAATGATAAAGAAAATTGACCCGAAAAGATTTGAAATGAAAAATTGATGAAAAATATTGCCCCTGCTATGTTAAAATGTGATAAAATGTCTCAATTTTAGCATTATATAGGTTAAAAATGTCATTTTCCATGTCATTTTCAATTTTAACCTAATAAAATTTACAAATTTTGAGCTCTGATTTGATAATTATGGCACTTCCCGTTCACCAGCACTGTTTTGAGCGTATCCGGCGACATCAGTGGCTAGCACATTATGGACCTCCGGTATGTGTCCCGTAAATCACCTGTCTTTCAAAAAATTTCTATTTTGTGGCACGTTTTTCAATGTTTCGATGTGAAAATGTGTGTTTTAGCACCCTTGATTTTTTCGTAGCACATTTGATAGTTTTCGTAATGCAATTAATTCTATAGCACATTTGATACATATCATAGCGCAATTGAATTGTTTCATAGCGCGATTGATTCTATAGCGCATATGATAGTTTTTATAGCGCTTTTAATGATTTTCATAGCGCATGCAATTCCATAGCGCATTTGATAAATTTTATAGCACTCTTAATGTTTTTCATAGCGCATAATATTCCGTAGCGCCCGTAATCAAAATCGTAGTGCCATTGATTAATCCTTTAGCGCCTAAGTTTCTTTAGCGCTGATGAGAAATTTTGTAGCGCTTATAAGTAGTTTTGTAGCGCTTTTGATTGTATGTTGTTGTGAATGATAAATTTGTTCCCAAAGTTGTTGGAAAATAAATAGTAACTAATAGATTTTCTTTTAAAGTTGTTAAAAACAAATAAGATAGATAAGTTTTCTTCTAAAGTTGTTAGAAAGAAACTTGATGTTCATTATTTGCGTTCCCTGATGATGAAAAACAAATAGTTTCCCTGATGATGAAAAGAAAATAGTTTGATTAATTCGTTTGCTTCTAAGATTATTAAAAACAAACATGATTTTGATATTATTCACATTTCATGATGATGATGAAAAACAAATAATTTGATGCTCATTTTTAGATTGATATGTTATGATGATTTGATATTGATGTTGCTTTAATAATATGTCAACAGGAGAGATTAGGTGTTTTCCAGTTACGAGAGACATTTCTGAGCACATGGACATTGATTCCACATTTGTTATAGTCAGATAGAGATGTGATTGATGCATGTGGGTTGAGTACATTACTGGATATGCATGAGGTTCACCTCAACAAGGCTCTATTGATAGCACTTGCAGAGTGGTGGCATAGTGACACCAACACTTTTCATTTACCGACGGGCGAGATCACAGTGACCCCTGAGGATGTATATCACATCTTACGGATCTTAGTGATGGGAGAGATAGTTGTTTTTGATAGCCGAGAGGCTGGAGGCATTGATGCTTTGAGGAGGATTTTTTGAGATGATCAGATCGCTGGATACTTTATCCCATGGGGTGAGATTACAGATACATATCCACCACTACCAGCTGTACTTGCAGGATTTATTGGAGGTGTGTTGTGCCCCGACCATAGGTCGAAGGGGTTTGCGATCGGATGGGGTCAAGTTTTGGAGAGTATGGTGATGCAGGGGACACGGTATGCATGGGGTACATGCATGCTAGCCCATTTATATGATGAGTTACATCATATTGTATATGGTAGAGGCTGGAGTTTTGTTGTTGGATGCTCATTATTACAGATATGGGCATGGGAGCATTTTTCTATTTTACGTCCATTGACTCGAGGACAGCGACCAGCTGGTCGAGCATACAGATGGAGATATGCTCACATTATTGCTCAGCCGAGACTGGGAAAACTAGTGCATTGGCAGCGGTTATTGGATAGTCTGGATATAGTATGCTGGAGACCGTATTTTGATTGTGAGCCATGGCCAGAGGATGTGAGGGAGATGCCATATGTTTGTACTTCTAGATTTTTGATTGGTCAGACTACATGGATCCTTGAGAGATTTCTTGCTGGACGAGTACTTTAGCAGTTTGGTCGGATTCAGGGTATGCCTGTGGGTTCAGCCATTTATGCGTGGTGATAGCCAAAGCTTGCAGTGTGGGGTCCACAGATTTCATATGAGGCAGTAGTGGTAGAGTTCACCAGTTTGGGAGCATAGATGTGGGATTACCGAGTGGATTTCCTTGATACAGGGACGACACCAGAGTATTTCCAGTATGTCCTAGAGCATCCATCGCCACGTATGTTTGATCCTGATGAGGCTGTTGCTCCTATTATTGCACAGAGACGTCGATAGAGGGACTCTGGGTCAGAGGATGATGATTCAGAGGATAGTGATGATGATGAGAGTAGAGGAGATGATGACTCAGAGGGAGATGATGGTGGTGATGGTAGAGGTGGAGATAGAGGTAGTAGGAGAGGCGGTAGGAGAGGTGGCAGAGGTGGCAGAGGTGGACCACGGATGAGACACAGTGATCCATCTCCTTCAGTAGATCTGACAGTATCAGGTCAGATATCATCTCTTCAGAGTACAGTACAGAGTTCACAGACTCAGCTATCACAGGCACAGGCCTTGATTACATAGTTACAGGGTTAGTTGACTTCGGTTACTGCTGAGAGGGACGCAGCTAGACAGCGGGGTGAGCAGGCCATTGCCTTGGCAGATAGCCTACGGAGAGTAGTAGCTAGCACCTTGATGGGTGACATGATGAGAGAGGTTACTAGATCCAATCGAGAGGCAGAGTTCTATCGGACTAGATATCATGATGCAGTTCCACCTGAGCGCAGAGAGAGTTATGCTCAGTCACGATCTACTCATGGTCGTTCTCGTACTACCAGTAGAGGTGTGACATAGCCATTACCTCCAGGAGGACCACCAGGGACAAGCGGAGCAGGTCCATCAGGGGTAGGTGGTACAGGTCCTAGGCCAGCTCCATCAGAGGATAGCACTGTATAGTGCATTGTAGATGATATTTTCATGATATTCTGTTGAGACATTTTGTATACACCGTGAGATGATCACATTTTTGATGATGTTATATCATTTGTAGTTGACATCCTTATACATTTTGACATTCATTTTTTTGAGATATATGCAGTGATGATTTATGATTATATATGATGTGTATTTCCTTATATGTATGATGTGTATGATATGATGGTTTCATGGTATATATACATGATTTTATGAGATGAAATCTATTGGATGAATGAATGTATATGGTAATGATGTATATAATGTATGTTTTGATTTTATGATTTTCTAATGCAAATATATATGAAAAATGTATGAAACGATGTTTTTGTGAATGTCAAAATATACTCAGTCATATTTTTGAAAAGATATAACCATTTGATTCTTTGCCAGCTTTTGAGAAATCTATGAATGTAAAATGCATTTTCTAACATGAATGCAATCTATACTAACCATGCAGAACATCCATACAATATTGCCATTTGGAGAGCTTATTCATGCTTTTTGTATCATCATAGAGCTTTGAAATGTTAAAAGTGAATACAAGCATCAAAGGGTATGTTAGCACCAGTGATGACCTGAGTATTGCTTTCATGATTTTTAATATAGCAAGTTAATACAAGCATCTAAGTATAATTGAACCGAGATGACCTGAGTATTGCTTGCATAAACAGACAAGAGTTAACCCATTTCCCATGAAAATTCTGAAATGTCATCCATGATAACATAGTAGAACATGTCTCATGACCCATTTGCATAGTACTAATGATTTCCTCGCAAACAACAGACAAAGAAAAATCATACTCCTTCCTTGCTCTTCTAGTTCAATACATCATTGAATTGCTCTAGAGATATGATATAAAATCAAACAACCATTCAAATCTTACCTAAAGTATTTCAAACATTTATTTTGATTAAGATCATCCAATTTTGGTTATCATCATTGATATTCTCATTTCAATAGTTGTTTGGATCATGTTGTTTCGATTTCCATTGGCATTGAATAAACATGTTGTGGTTGATTTGATATGACAATGTTTGTTGTGTTTTGTCAAACTGTTTTATGTCTATTTGTGATATTCTAAAAGCTCGTTTCCCCTCTCTTGTTTGTATGTTTCTGCGTTTTGTCCCTAGTGTAAACACAACCTAAAGATAAAAGATATGTACAAAATTCATCAAGCCATGATGAAAGATAAGGATTCCTATTGCATGATATGGATAATGAAAGATATATATAGATAATAGATATGGATGGATGATGCCAAAAATGAAAAAAAGACATAAACTAATAAATGGAGGAGCCCATTTTGATCACAAGTAATGCCTGTTTACCAGGTTTTCACTACTTGTTTTTATTGCACTTTTTCAGGATTTTGCTGAATTTTTTTTTCAGGACTTTTTTATGATTTTTTTTATTTTTTCAGGACTTTTTATGCATAGAACTTCTTTAGATGAATACTATTGATCGGTTCTTCAAACAGGTCCCCTTCTGACGTTGATAACTGATATGCACCAGAACCGTATGCTGCAATGACAACAAATGGACCACGCCAATTAGGTTGAAATTTCCCTTTCTTTTCTCTGTCTTGTTGATTACATGGATTTTCTCTCAAAACTAAGTCCCCTACTTGAAATTCCCATGGTTTAACTCTGTGATTATAGCTACGGGACATAACTTGTTGATAACCCTTCAAATGATCAGCTGCATGTTGACGTCTTTCATCTAACAGTTCTAGCTCTTGGAGACCAGAAACCCTGTAGTCCTCATCACTTACCAATCCCTTGAGTGAGACCCTAAGTGAAGGTATTTCAACCTCTAGTGGTAAGATTTCTTCTGCTCCATAGACCAAAGCATATGGTGTAGCTCATGTTGGTGTGCGAATACTAGTTATGTATGCCCACAAAGCTGGATTTAATTAGACATGCCAATCACAACCGGCGTCATTTACTATCTTCTTCAATATCTTCAAGATGGTTTTATTGGAAGCTTCTGCTTGACCATTACCTTGTGGATAGTAAGGTGTAGAGAACCTGTGTTGGATGTGAAATCTTTCACAAAGTTCATCCACATCTTGATTTTTGAAAGGCCTTCCATTATCAATGATAATAGAATTAGGAATTCCATATCTACAAATAATGTAATTCAAGATAAATGAAGATATTTGTTTACCAGTCACTGTCGTCAAAGGAACAACTTCAATCCATTTTGTAAAATACTTTGTAGCTATGATGATAAATTTATGACCATTTGACGATGAAGGATGTATTTTACCAACAAGATCTAATCCCCACTGAGAAAAAGGCCATGTTGAAGCAAAAGGTTGTAGTTCTTATGCAGGTGCATGAATAAGATTCCCATGAATCTGGCATTTAGAACACTTCTTGACGAAAGCAAAAGAATCTTTCTCCGTGGTAGGCCAATAGTATCCCATTCTAATAAGTTTCTTGGCTAAGGTCAAACCACTCGAATGAGTTCCACAAATACCACTGTGAACCTCTTGTAAGGCTTTTTCAGATTCATCACATTTGAGACATCTAAGGAGTGTACCATCAAGACCATGTCGATAAAGGATATTGGCAATTAAGGTATAACGGGATGATTGGCGAATGAAATTCCATTTTTGATTTCGGGATAAATCTGGAGGTAAGATATTATCTTTGAGGTAAGTATAAATCTTGCTATATGAAGGTGAATCAGAACTGGTTAAATGACATATGACTTGGGTTTCAGGATTATCATAGGCGGGAGAAAACAATTGTTCCACCAGGAATTCATACTTGGTTTGATCTTTAGATATTTGTAATAAGGAAGCAATGGTAGCCATTGCATCTGCAGCTTTATTATCAATCCTTGATATTTGTGAAAACTTGATTGACACAAAGTACTTCTTATAATCATCCACCATGTTTTTGTAAGATAGCAACTTATCATCTTTTGTTTGATAGTCATCATTAATTTGATTAATGACAAGTTGTGAATCACCATAGACTTCCAGCTCTGTAATCTGCCATTCCAAAGCTATTTTCAATCCTATGAGCAATGCCTCATATTTAGCTATGTTATTTGTGCAAGGAAACATCAACCGATATGATCGTGAGATGGTATGTCCTTCAGGTGTAACAAAAAGAATCCCTGCCCCCGGGCCATATTGTGTATAAGATCCATCAAAGTATAATACCCATGGTCTCTGAATTGTTGCTGTAAAGACATCGGCATCAGGAAACTCAATGTGCATTGGATTTTCTTCTTGTAAAGGTGCTTCAGCTAACTGATCTACAATGACCTATCCTTTAATAGCTTTTTGATCTACATAGTGAATGTCAAACTCACTTAAGATCACTACCCATTTTGCAAGTCTTCCTGTTAAAGTAGCTCTGCTTAATAGGTATTTCAATGGATCAATCTTTGTTATCAGCTTAACTGTATGAGCCAACATATAATGTCGCCACTTTTGAGAAGCAAACACTACTGCAAGGCAAGCTTTTTCAATGAAACTGTAGTTTAGTTCATGTCTTGTTAAAGTTCTGCTAATATAATATATGGCCCTTTCCTTACCTGTAGAATCTTCCTGTGCTAGCAATGCTCCCAAAGATACTTCTATTGCTGAAATATAGAGTATGAGTGGCTCTCCTGGAATAGGTGGAATTAAAACTGGTGGATGCGTAAGATACTGCTTGATTTTATTGAATGTTGCTTCACATTTATCATCCCATTTGAATGGAACATTTTTATGCAATAAATGTGTAAATGGCAAGCTTTTGTCTGCTAGTTGAGCTATAAACCTTCTGATGGACTGTAATCTTCCTTGCAATGATTGAAGTTGAATGATATTTTGTGGTGGCGGCATGTCCATTATAGCTTGTACTTTTTTTCGATCAACTTCTATACCCTTTTCTGAAACAATGTATCCTAGGAGTTTTCCAGATGTAACGTCGAAGACACATTTCTTTGGATTAAGTCAAACATTAAACTTCTCCATTTTGGTAAATATTTTTGACAAGATATTTAAATGTTCTTCTCGTGTGTGATATTTGGCAAGTAAATCATCAACATAATCTTCCATGAATGTATGCATCATATCATGAAAAATTGTTGTCATTGCTCTTTGATAAGTAGCTCCAACATTCTTTAACCCGAATGGCATTACATTCCAGCAATAGGTACCCCAAGGGCATGTAAACGCTGTTTTATCTTGATCCTCTGGTGCAATTTTTATCTAGTTATATCCTAAAAACCCATCCATTAATGAATACATTGCATGTCCAGCAGTTAAATCAACAATCATATCTATGTTGGGTAAAGGAAAGTCATCTTTAGGACAAGCCTTATTTAAATCTCTGAAATCTGTACAAACTCTGATCATTCCATCTGGCTTTGAAACAGGTACAATATTGGAAATCCATTCTGCATAATCAATAGTTCGAATGAATCCAACATCCAAAAGCTTCTTTAATTCTTCTTTGACCAATAATGCAACATGTGGATGCATTTTTCTGAGTTTTTGTTTTACAAACTTTGTACCAAGTTTGATAGATAAATGATGCATTATCAAATTAGGATCTAACCCTGGCATATCAGCATATGACCAAGCAAAGTTAATTTGATTCTCCTTCAAGAATTCCATGAATTTCAAGACTTCTTCAACTGTTAATGATGCTGCAAGTTGCAAAACTTTTGGCTGCTCTAGTGTACTTATGTTGATTGATTTTGTTGGTTCGATCAAAATAGAAGATCTTTCATGATAATACTTGGGAAGAGTGTCAAGTTTCTCATCCTTCAGTGCCTCAGAAAGGTTTTCACTGTCGGATTTTCTCTTTATTTTTCTCTTTTGTTGATCTATCACTGCCATTTTTAAGTTTTCACCAATAGATCCATCTTTTATTTCATTTATTTTACAGCTAAGAGACTTGACATCCTCCTCATCAAAATCATGAATATGAAATTCTTGGATGAAACAATTGTTTTCTTCATTTGAGGAACAAAGGAAATTTATAATATCCTCATCATCACGGAATGTAGGAATTTGGATAGGTGCGTCAATATCCCAATCAATAAGTTCTGGACAAACTAAAGGCATAGGATCATTAGGTTGGGTAAGGTCTTGAATTGTCAAAGTCATGATATGGTTATCATTCTCATGGTAGACAAGGTCTATGATGGTATTCTCCTGTTGATCATCAATTGCGCTAAAATCTGATTCTTCCTCACTTGAGTCATGATCGCTTTGTAAAACAAAACCAAGTGGAGACCTTGAGCCTTCTCCTTGTATAAGAACAAGTGCGTATTTTTGTATGGTATCAACATGTTTATCTCTCCAAAATTCATCATTATAAATGGTGTCCCATTCATATTCATTAGAATCAGTATCTGAACTATTTTACAATTGAAAAACTAATTCATGAAGTTTATCTGACACTGATCCTTCTTTATGAGTTAATTGTGCTTGCTGTGAAGTAGAGTCTTGTTTATCTTTACCATATCCAAGTCCTGTTTTATCACTTGAATGCTTTGAAATAGGTTGAATTGGTTCTACGATTCCTTCTCTTCTTTTTCCTATAGGACCATTCCCTTCATAGCCCATCTTTTGCATGATAGCGTACCCCTTACCATATTGTTCTTTAGGCAACTTAATGTGCAAGAGAGATTCATCTTCATCTTTGTATAGCCAATTTAGGATGTCCCTATCTTTAGCTTCTTCTTCAGTGGTGTTAGCTCTAATGAATTTTCCATCAAACTTTGTGATTGGCATAGAAGCTTGAGATGTAGAAGCAGTTGCAATCTTTTGATTTAATAAAGTTGGCAAACCATGTGATCTTGGAGAAGGAGGTAAAGTAGAAAGAGATAATGAATATTCACCTACCCCTTTGTCTTTGAACTTTCGCTTAGTATCAAGATTCTTTGTCAATTCTTGCAATTGGACTTGTAAATTAGAAGAACAAATAACAAGAGCTTCCCTATTGTGTGGCACAAAGACATCTTGAGTTACTCGAAGATTTGAACAAGTTTGGGTACTATTGTAATCAGCTTGTATAGTTATTTCCTGTCCATCATATGGAAACTTGATGCATTGATGATACGTTGATGGTACTGCTTGCATATCATGAATCCATGGATGACCAAAAGTATGTTATAAGAAAGATCTTGATCTAGAACCTGACAAAATGTGTTCTTCACAACAGGTCCCACTCTAATTGGCAACAATATCAATCCTTTAGAAACTCTTTCTTCATTATCATATGCCTTGATAGTTATTTTCCTTCATGGATCAATTTCATTTTCTAATATTCCTAAGGCATTTATTAACTTTAAGGTACAAATATTCAAACTGGCTCCTCCATCTATTAGGACATGTCTAATTCGATGTTTATGGATCATGACTTCAAGATAGAGCGAGGAATTATGTGGATGTGTCATAGAGGCATCATCTTTGTCAGAAAATGAAAGACAAGTGGGGGAAGACAAATGTCCCACCATGGCTTGAAATCTGTTTACATCCAGATCAGTATCAACAGTAGTATTTATAAGAGCTTCTTCTAAAATATTCTTGTGTATGGGGGATATTTTGAGAAGTTCAAGGATGGAAATTTGAGTTGATGTTTTTCTCAATTGATCAACTAGATTATACTGACTTGGAGGAGAAATAGTTGTTTTAGATGAACTTCATTTTAGAACAACCTTTGCTTGACCTCTTGTTGTCACATTAACCTATTGATATTCTTGTTTTCCCTTGATTTTGATAACATTAACCCGTTGATCATCAGCATAGATGTGATGGATTATATTGTCTTCAACATTATGTATGCTTTTGTATTTAGTATCTAACGTTTCCCCCTTTTGATAGTTTGGTAAAGGATCTTTGAATGCTTGATGATCATCATTGGTATGATGTCCTTCAATTGTAATGGTGCCATTGTCAATTAAATCTTGTACTAGATTTTTCAAAGCTTGACAATTGTTTGTTCTATGACCTTTACATCGATGATAATTGCAATAATATGAGTCATTCCATGATGGTGGTTTGACTCGTGGCTCATAATCTCTTTGCGGAGGTAAGGTGATAACCTTATTATCAAGAAGCTCCTTAAGAGCAGACTCAAGAGATTGACCCAAAGCGGTAAAATTCTGTCTATTTGAAAAGAATGAAGGTCTAGACAGATTTGATGTTTGGGTATTGCCAAGATTATTATTGAAATTACCATGATTTTGATTGGTCATGTTCTCTTGCATGGAGGTTTGTCCTTGTTGAGTGTTTCGTGGAGTACTTGATAGATTGAAAACAGATGGTCTTGTTCGTAAATTATTTGCATCCACTATACCATCATTGACAATATTTTTGTTTCTATTCCAAAACTTTGTTTTATCGTTATTGTTTTGATTTGATGTACTTGGATTATCAAGTTTAATCACTCCTCGTTTAACCAAGGCCCCTTCAATGGTGATTGCGTTTTCAATCAATTTTTCAAAGTTATGAGGACAATGAAGGTTAAGCCTATAGCTTAATTCTAGATGTAGGCTATTAATGAAGATATCCATCTTTTCCTTTTCAGGAATAGGACGAGAATATCGTGCAAATAACCTTCTCCACCTTTGCAAGAACGTAGTGAAAGGTTCTCCTACTTTTTTTTTTACTTTACAAAGATCAAGCATTGTTATTGGATGTTGGATGTTGTAGGAGTATTGTAATATAAACTGATTTATTAACTCCTCAAAAGTTTTGATAGGTGGAGTGATCTTTGAAAGCCACTCCATGGATTGTACACCTAGAATTTGTGGAAATAATCGCATCAAGTAGGTATCGTCATAGGAAAATTCTAAACTCATGTTTCAGAAATCCCTAACATGGTCAATGGGATCAGTTTTTCCATTATACCTATCATACTTAGGAATTTCACACTGTTTCAGAAATGGGATCATTTGAAGACTCCTATCAAATGGATAAGGAGATATGTCTTCCAAAACATATTTCTTTGTTGTACCCCCTTGCATCTCTTTTATTTTCCCTTGTAATTCTTTTATTTGTTGATTAAGAGCACTAAAGTCATTAGGAGGAGTTTCAGGATTTTGTTTAATCCCTTCTAAGTTGAAATTGTGAGGTAACTTAGCTCCTTGATTAGCTAATGAAAGAAAGTATCGTTCTTTGTTTCATTCTAAAATCTTTTCCATAAGAGTATGGAATTGAGGATCTTGTTCTGCTTCTTGAAGCTTTTCATCTGTTAACTCATCAAGATTAAACGTTTCCTCTTCTTTTTCGTTATGATCACCAATTTTACTTGTAGTGGTTTCTCCCTCGTCTTTTTCCATTTGTTTTTGAGATCTTGTGAAGACAGGCATAGGTTTTACTCCAAATTCTACTCACTTTTGATCAAAAGAGTGTAATAGTGCAATTTATGTGATATATATGAAAGTCAGGATAGAATGAAGATTCTATGACTTACAAAAAATTTCTAATCTTTTAACTTGTGTTGTTCCCTAAGTGGAAGGATGAAAATCCTGTTAGCGGGAAAGTAAGCAAAAGATCAAGAAAAGGATGATTTTGCACTTTATGAAGTTTTGATCATGGCTTTGTAAAAGGATGGATTTTATGATGGATGCCTAATGTATTCTAAGTTCTCTATTGCAAA
Organism: Sequoia sempervirens; assembly: GCA_007258455.2. NCBI lineage: Eukaryota > Viridiplantae > Streptophyta > Pinopsida > Cupressales > Cupressaceae > Sequoia > Sequoia sempervirens. The sequence goes on from VDFB02271358.1 coordinate 377,611,108, forward strand.
ATTTGATTTGGACGAGTAGAATATTCGATTGCAGGTTGGGGAATATAACTGAAATGAATGCATTGACTATGGTTATGCCTTTGAGAAAGGGCTCTTTTTTGAAAGTAAGCTTGTGAATATAAAGGTTCTATGGCATAATCATCTGAAAGACCTCTAACACAATCATGATACCTATGAAGAAATGTTCTATATTTGAGTAAAACTTTTCGGCTTTGATACAAGAATCGTTGCTTCTTCAATAGTTTCTTGTGGTTGAGAGGTTTATTTGGCTTCTTAATCCTTTTGAAAACGGATTTCTTTTCAAACATTGTAGATTTCCAATCTCGTAACATGAGATTAATCAATGTGATAGTGAGTGTTTCAGATGATCTTATCTGAATTAGTGTATTGAAAACACATCAAACAAGTTGTAAAATGGTTGTCTTAAATCCTATGCTAAACATCAAGTGTATTATCAAAATGTTGTTCAAAAATTGTTTTAACAGGTTTTACACATGATAAGCACTTCAAACAGACTCACTCTTAGTTATCAAGTAGGTCATCATAACAATCAACAGCCCATATCTTAAAACTGCGTCGACTCACACAGCCGTGTCACCCTCGAAAGGGCGCTCATGTTTTTGTCTTTTCCAGGTGCATACTCAGAGTGACGGAAGTGGATACTGGATCCCCTGAGCAAACAATCCTTGGCAGTTATATGGTGAGTATCTTGGGGGTAGATTCTTCCCTCTCCTGCACTATGATTAATATAATGTTCGGGAACTGACTCGGTAAGATACTACACTAAGTTCTTAGTAAGGGTTTCCGTTCGGTGTGGCAAATGATAGACTCCCTCGAGAGACCTCCCTACCTTTAGAACAAAGGCTTTGGGGATGGTTATCAATGCACACTACCGTCGAATGTGATTTTCACCAACCATCTGCATTTGATTATAGTGGGTTGGAAAACTTAGCTTTAGTTGTTCCCACTTAGGTCGTTCCCATAGGGTGAGTACTTTTTCCCACTACGGCAGGCCTTCTAAAAGGTATTAATAAAATAGGAAATTTGCATGAAGGAAATAGGTGAGTTTGGCATTTTGATCACCTAGTTAAGGGGAGAGCATAGGCCTATCACCAAAGACAAAGCAAACACTAATATATTTTAAGTCCAAAATGAAATTTTTCTAAGCTAAGTGAAGATGTTGCTTCACATAAACATATTTTTTTTTTTTAAAGCCCAAAACAAAATATGAAGTGTCTACCCTAGGATTGCTTCATTTTAAACTTAGATGTCTACCCTAGGATTGCTTCTTTTTTACCTCAAATGTCTACCCTAGGATTGCTTCATTTTAACTTTAAAACTACTAACAGTCCGTGGCTGCGTCGGATTCATTTAAACTATATTAAGCTTACAGGTTACAATATACTGCTTTCTAAAAGTTGCGCTGCATCAGACATTATAGGCACTGCAAAAGTTGTTATGGGCACTACAAAATCTCTTACGGGCACTGCAAAATCTCTTACGGGCACTGCAAAAGTTGTCAAGGGTGCTACAAAAGTTTGTCACGGGTGCTACAAAAGTTGTCACGGGCGCTGCAAAAGACCTCAAATGTGCTGAACTAGGTATTAAAATTTTGAAGACGTGTTTCCTGCATTATTCTGATGTTTTTATCTGTAACCTGTCAAAAAAATTGCATAAAGATATGAGAAACAGGGGCAAGAGCCCCACGGTGGGCGCCAAAAATGTGTTATTATTTATATGGTTAATCTAATTGAAAAACAAAACACAAAATGAAACATTATACTAAAAATTCAAACAAAGAAATTAAGATAGTTTTCAGAAGCGTTCCATCTTCCTCTATCTACAGTGATTTCTTTTGAAGCTTTTGCTGTCAGATTGTGTAAGCTCAGCTCCTCCAAATAGCAACCTGTAGAATGAGTTATGCAAAAGGAAATTCTATTCTATCCTGTATGCTAATAGAATGAAATTGCTGACGGATATGGACATGGGCTGTGGATTATGCACAGGGGCTGTGAATGGAAGATGTCATGATTCTATGCTATATTATGCTATGATTCTATGCTATGAAAATATTGTGAATGCTATGAATGCTACTACTTGCAATTTTACTATAATTTTCCTACTTAAAACTTCTATATGATTTGGAGCTCCTGGCAGTCGTATTTATAGATTTTCTCAGGCAAAATCCCGGCTAGCAAGAATCTACGGCTGTGAGATTGTCTGGTAGAATTGAAAGGTGAGAGATGGAGAGGTTGAGAAGAAGATGGAAGAGGTTGAGAGGTTGGAGAGAAGGATGGATTCCTGTCTTCAACCCACGGGAACAAGCCTGCACAAAAACAGAGAAAATTAAATTTTCTGTTTTGACCGTTTGCTTCCCGGATGTTGAAGATAATCCCCAAATTAAATAAATAAATTTATTTAATTTCATTGAATGAATTTTGATTTTTGATTTTAAAAACTATAGAAAATTTTAATTAAATATTTTGGGATATTTAATTATGATATGACTTTAGAAGAATATGAAATTTTTAAAAGAATTAATTAAATATTTTGAAATATTTAATTATGAATTGATATTAGAAGAATCTATTTAGAAGAAAGGAATATTTTAATCTTTATTCAAATAAAATATTCAAACTAAGATTTATATGATAATTAAATAAATAAATTGTAATATTTATTTAATTAATTAAGAAATGAATATGAAAAGATGATTAAATAAACTTATTTATTTAATCGAAAATGAAGTAATGAACAATATAAATAAATTATTTTAATTTATTTATATGCAGATAGAATTCGGAGATTTTAATTAAATATTAAAAATATTTAATTAATTACCAGACAATGTGATGTGACCATTTTTAGGTGTATACACTAATATTCACTTGCACCCTCTCAATCCACTCAGGTACCCATGCTCGGTAAAACTCTAATCACACTAAATGAATATTGTATCTCAATTCTAAATTTTCTTCAGAGTTATGATATCATAAATTTAGTGAATTCTCCTATTTGATTAAATTCTTAGAAAGCTTCGAGGCTGGTGAATTTTTATTTGAAGGAAAGGTGTATTGATCTTCCCCTTTTAGGGGGAAGTTGATGGTCAATTTACTTGCCACATTGCATTATCAAGCTAATACCCATATCTAAGCATTATTTAATCTATCACAATTCACCTTACACTTACAAGTTAAACCCAACCTCATTCAGAGTCATCTGCACTAATGCAACTGCATTTACACCAAGAGCATGCTCATATGAGCTTAAACCCTAGTCACTATCAAGCACTGTAATCAAGGAAGTTTGCAAGGTTTCAAATGCTTAATGCAACATTTCAAGGAGATAAAGAGATTGTGTTTCATTTTTTTGAATCACTGATAGTTCTTTCCATAAATAGTTCTAAGATTTTCTTATTTTTCACCCTTTAATAAAATCACCCAGATTCCATCTTAATGTGTTTGATGGCCTGGTTAACAAAAATTAACCACATAAAAAAAAAACCTTTCATAGTTGTTAGGCCACGAAGCCACAACTCTCCTGTCTAGTTTGGTGGAAGAGAAATGCCAGATTCAGGATCCACTATCTTTGCTTTAGTATTTGGGGACATCAAACCAGCTGATCCATAGTGCATGTTTTCCTCTTGGGTGTTTGCATATACTCACTTGCCTATTGTTTCTATCTACCAAAGCAAAGTATAAATCTTAAAGGATCATTTGAGAGCCTTGTATCTCATAAATATAAAAAAAAATAAAAAATTAATAAATCTTATTTAGATATTGATGTCTGTTTGTTTCAAGTATAGCCAATCAAATTGATAAAAAGATTATTAGTCCAAATGAACATAGATACCAGATATCTTGATGCAGAAGGCTCTAGATAGACAACTCTATCTGAACCTCAAAATAGTGAGCAAAAACCTAAAACAACAGGTCATCCTTTACAATAAAATAGAAATCTATGCAAATTAGAAAATAAATTGTATTTCTAGGCTGAATTAGACACTCTCATACCATGTCTTTTCCCAGACCATACTACTTCCTTCCAGCAACCCACTACCACTAGCTAAAAAATAACACCCTACTCTAAAATTAGAAAACTCCCTATTAAATACAATATAGCAGTTACATATCCACTTACACCTAACAACGCATCAAGAAAAAATAAAAAATCCTAAACTATCAAAACTGATGGGAAGTGTGAATCATTGCATTAAGTAGTTGGTTATGCACCATCCTCCTTATCTTTTGAAAATTTTGAACATCTTTGTTTAGAGAAATCTGCTTTTGTGAAGTTGGTCTTGAATTTCATCACTACCAACATGTGAGTGTTGACCTTCAAAACAAGATACCAGTAGTTTTTCCTTCAAAATGCTATTTTGTGATCCCTTACCCAATCTGAACCACCATTTACTCCTCCAATCCTTACAGTCCTAAGGTTAGGTGGAGGCCAATGATGATTCCATTTCAGCTTGGATTAGAAGAGCAATGCATAGACACTAATGTAGAATTGATGAAATAATCTCTATTGCTACCACCAATAGGTCTAAACCTCCTTATCTTATCCTAGTTCTGCTTTGCACCATTGAACTCAAATTAAGTTAGGCTTTCACCTCTGATCAAATTCTCAATAGCATTCTTTGAGGATTTTCCATGTCCTTTTCCATCCTCCCATTACTCAATATTCTTCTCAATACAATGAGAATTACTTGTAAAATCTCTCATTGTCTTCTGTCATCCTCTCTCTTTCAAGAGAATTGTTTCCTTTAAGCTTATCCAATATTTGTGCTTTTCCCTAATGCCATGTGGTACTTCCCATCTAGTTTTCAATATGGATCCTCTGGTCATTAAATCTTCAAACTTTTGATTCTTCATTCAAGTTTTTCCTCTATTTTGATCTACATCCCTTTGCTTCTTCTAATCTCCTAGAAGTAGCATAACTTTATTTGTAGGCTATAGTATTATCTTCTAATGTTTTCCTAGAGTTCAATTGAATTATTTGGCTGAATCTTCATCCTTTGTTGCTTGGGTGATCTTTTAGCACCATTTGTTGAGTCTCATCGTAGCTTTACTTCTCTTGCATCAATTATATGTTGTACCTCACTCTTCAAATCATTTTCTCAAGCCTCCAACTAATTTTTGGATTATCTAGAGTTTTGTTTTTATCTTCAAGCTCAAGTGTGGCTTCTATTGGAAGGGATAGAGATGACATTTTGAATGCCCCTTCTTTCAATGGTTTTAGGAGATGTCTCTTCCCCACATATTGCACTTCATGAGTGTTGTTTCCATGATGGGTTAGTTTCTAGAAGTATGGCCAGGGCCTTCCCAACAATAAATTACAAGCATCCATTGACATCATGTCACAAAGCACTTTGTCTCCATAAAGACCAATTTTGAAAGCAACTTTGTCTCTAGTGGGAAAGCGAGTCTGAGACATCAACTATAAGAATTGTGCCCTACTAGACATACATGAAAATGTGGAAGCATAGACAAGGAAAGCAAAATGTTTCAAAAAATTCCTCATAGACATAATTGATCATTAGGTGTGCATGGCTGACCTTTGTGCCCATGTTAGATATATTGAGGACACCCTAAACATTATTACTAATATGCTAGTTAAATATGTGGTACATGTGGATCATATATGAATATAGGCTGAGTATTTCCAGCAACACTACTTTTTTAGTTGGATCCTAAAATTGCTACAACTTATGTTCTTCTCTAAAACATATGTACGAGGTTCAAATAGTAAAGAGATTGATGAAAGATAGAAGAATTAAAAAGATACTTGTGTGTAGTTGGATTTAAGGTCGTAAACTGGTGCATGTTTTTTGTGTAGGAGACAAATCACATCCACAAACATGGGAGAGTTATGCAAAGTAGGAGAAATTGGCTTGGCAAATGAAGGTAGCAGGGTATAAAGACTCATTTATCTACCACCATAGTGAAAAGTTAGCAATTGCATTTGCTTTTTTAAACATGGCCCCTAGTACAACTATTAGAGTTGTTAAGAACCTTCAAGTATGATTTTATTTCCACACTGCATCTAAATTTATCTCTAAGATTGTTGCAAGATAAATTAAAACCAAAACTATATGGTTATAAAAACAAGGATGTCATTTTCAATTATTAAACTATATGTTATAAAAATAAATGGAGGACAAATTAAAATGCATTTTTTCATCTTGATTTTTGGCCTCTTTAAATTAATTAAACAAAGGCAGCCCATCAATACCTTACATGTTATAACACTTGCTTTGAACCCATAGAGCTATAATGGTCAAGATTGTGGAGGCTCAAGGAATTGGCACAACTAGTTTACAAGGGGAAAACACATTGCAATCCAACCATGCAATAGTTGAATTATGTTATGCTATATTCATATTTATTATTTTTGTATTATTCAAGACTATTGACCACTCCATTACAAATTGATACTCTGTTTGGACTTTGGACTGGTTGACACTTTGGCAGTCACTTGGAAAACTCAAATTTGTTGCTTAGATAATATAACCATTGGCCTTAAATTTATCAATTGATTAAATAGTAGATCACCCATGGGAACTACCAAAGAGGTGGAAAATGTCCCAACCAATCAATGCCAAAGTTAGTTTTTTGTATCAAGGTATGTGTTAGACACAAATGCATGGCTAATTTATGCAGCTCATAGGCTTTAACATTGAAGGAAATTGAAAAATTTAAGCCCAATATAATACCTAAATCTGAGCTATTTGGGCTTTCTTTTGTGGAAAGAGATGAAACCCTTCCTATTAAAAGAGCACATGACATGAGGCAACATCTATGACTCACCGAGAAAGGATTTATCAAATAAAGGATATTAAAAAAACTAGTACAATCATTTTCATGGATTGAAATCAATTTACTTAGAAGATATATAAGTGAATTATTTTGAACAACAACATACATCAAATTCTTTTTCAAAATACTATTTAAAAATAACATTATACATTATCCTAGTTTTATATGCTAGTTATGGTTTAAAAACAACATAAATTCTTCAATTATTTGTTTGAAGGATCCCTGTTCATACTGATCATTGTAATATATTTCTTTAAGAAATGTGCAACTTTTGTGCAAGTCTTGTGAAAATAGTTTTCTATGTATTTTATTTATACAATCTCATGTTCAACTGCAACAACAAGCAAGGCAACATCTTCCATTTCTTCTATAATCTTTTGTGTTCTACAATTGATTTAGTGATTTTCTCTATAGGGGTTTCAATTAATGTACTGGAATCAACCAAATCCTATGTTTTTAATGGCTGGGTTATAGAGTTGTTCGATTCATTTGATTTGATATTCACTATTGTCATGATTTAGAAGGTCAATCGTGATAATCAATATTCCAAAATTAAATCAAATACACTGATCATAAGCATGGAATAATATATTGATATAACTATCTTATTAAATCAAATATATACATCACAAAATAAACAAAATATGTGAACAAATATTTTATATTTATGTTTATGAAGAATTGATATGGAACAGTGAAATAAACATTTTCAAATACTTTAATACAACCATACTTTTTTGTGCATGATACAAAACGAAAATAAATAAAAATGATTTGAATATTTATTTTTTTTCTTTAAATTTACAATGTTTTCATTATATATTTAGTAATAATCAAATATCAAAAGTTAAAGTTCAAGAATCTCACCTCTGCTAACATAGCAAGATGGGTATCCTGAGGTAATTGAGCATTGCTGCAATAATATCTATTATAGCCCATGCATACCTAACAAAAGTATTTGACCTACTCAATCATACAAAAGGAATTAACAAAGTAGTTGGAGTAGAAACAAACTTTAGTCAACAAAATAGTTCAAAGCAACTCAACTATTGATATATAAGACATAAACAAAGGCTTAAATAGATGCTCCTTAACAAATGCTTTCCCTAGATAAAAATTCAAGATTTATATTATATTATTCAAGACTATTTCATAAGTTGAATTTCAAGTCATATTTCTATACCTATGTATTAAATTCTACTTACAAATTGGCTCATGTTTGGATCATTTTCCTCTAGATTAAATTAAACACAAGAGGCATTAAATTTGTTTAGCTCCATCTACAGTTTATATTTCAATTTACAATTAAGATATCCATTTACAAAGTTGACAATTCATTTCTTCTGCACATCTTGAACTTTAATAGTAAGCATAATATTCACACCAATCTATTTTCTCAAAGCCCATTTGCAACCCTAATAGGCAAGTGCACTTAAGATTTGTTTTCGGTGTTATACTTAAGTTGTGGTATTTAGTTTCATCTCAAATTCTTCTTTTCATAGATGTATACATTATCACTACTTGCAGCAAATAGTATAATTTCTAATGTGTAATATTCTTCCTATTTTTTGTAAATCCATTGCAACAATGCCTTAGTTAAGTTGGCATAGTTCTATCTCTTACTCTCAAGATGATTAATATTGCTCTGTCTAAAACTATTACTATAGATGCATCATTTTTATTATATAACTTTATGTCTTTCATTAATAAGCCTAGTTTAGTTTCATACTTTAGCCTATATTGTTTAGAAATGGTTTGTTATTACCAGTATGATTTTCACAATTCATGATGCTTGCTGCATATGCCAGTAATTTGTGTTCATTTTATTCATAGAGGCATAGCAAGAATGGGTGGGAATGGTGTTTCCACAAGAATGGTCTCCATATTCTTGTGATTGAATGCTTGTGATGTAGTGATATTTTTGTTCTAAATTATAATACTTTGTTTCGTAACCAACCAAGAATATCTTTTCAATTGTAAATTGCCCATACAGTTATGATTTAGTTTTCACATTTCTTATTATCCTGCTTATTGGAATGCAGTTGTATTTGAGAATCCTTTTTTGTGTGTACAAGTTGTGTAGCTCCTTTAGCTTGATGGCTATCTATCTAGATCTATCTTGAACAATTCTTTATGGTATTTTAGTTTGAAATTTTTTTTATAGATTCTAGGGGACTTACACACAATGGTAGTTGTATTGCTAAGAAAGTATTTAATAAATTTTGACTATCAAGTATAATGATCTAGATTTATAACCTAATATTAGTATCAATTTGCACCCCAAAAATATCATGACAAACCAAAAGCCTAAGTTTTAAACCATGAACCACATCTAAATTTTTTTAAGAGAAACTCGGGATAAAAATGTATTATATGAAGAAAAATACATGAAAAAGGGACAACACCAGTGATTATACATTATAATCATACAATGTTATCATTTTTCACTATTGGCAAGTGCATAGAATAATTGAATGTTACCTTCATTTTTTCTACAATCTGGGTGTGAGATGCTACCTATGGCTTTTGAATAGGGGGGCTCACTAACAATTCCCCCTTTCTATTATGATTTGATGGATGTTCATACCATGTTAAAGAGGTGTTGAAGGTCAATTTGGAGAAAAATGGTCCTTTTTTTTAGGTACATTTGTGTAATACATGAGGTCAATTGGTAGTGAACTTAGCAAATGATATTGTTTGTGCAATAAAGGTCTTAACAAAGAAGTGATATCTTCAAATCAAATATGCATTTTCACTGATCCAAACATGATTGAAATAAAACCTATGAATCATGAAAATAATCGAGCTCCTATAGCAATAGGCTCATGTTATGCCTACAATAGGGAGAGAGGAAGACTCTGGACATACAGAGAGGTTGATATAGAAAGAGGGAGAGACAAAGGAGGGAAGAGTGAGATAGAGAGAGAGGTAAGGAGATATAGATAGTGTAATGCCCCGCCGTGTGAACCCCAAAGGAACAACAAACACTGTACAAATTTTTTTTATTTTTTTTTTGAAAGTGAAACATTGCGAAACATTGCATATGATGAATGTGTGCACACATTATACAAAAATAAATTATGCATTTACTAAATCTTTCACGTCCTCTGGGGTACACGAAACGGTCATTACGAATCATAAACTTTTATCAAATGGAAGAGAATAAACAACCAAGAACACATAGTGATGACACACTACTATTAATGATCACAAGCATGGAAAACAATACATCATTTCATTGCAATTCTAATCACAGTTCCATAATACAACTGCAAAGCATATTCCCACAGACACAACATATCAAAGGTACAATAGTTCATCACATAATTTTTCCCTAATATCAATGGGAAAAGTACATTGAGTACAAGAATGAGAAATTAATGAAAAATAAGGTTCAAAGTGACTGATCTCATGCCCACATTTTACACACTAAACAACTAGGCAAAATTGTAACATCTTTCCTAATTTTGCAATAATTTTTATTATATTTTATTCTATTTTTGTTTACTTATAAGACAACAACAACACAATTCACTACTTATAGCTATATTCAATGATCACACAAGTTACAAGAAAAGATAGAAGTGTTTTACTAACTTTGGCAATAGAGTCTACTTACTTAGGTCAACTTAACATACCTCTTACACTCTATTTTATTGACAATTCCTTGCTCCCAATGCCTATACCTGCAAGGTCTACATGACTTGGCACACACATAAGATCAAAGATAGTTAGCACATGATTACTAAGACAAGCTATATAAATCAATGGTAGTTTTTACGTTATCGGGAATAAACGACAAGTCTCCAACAAGACTCAGAAGAACAGTCCTAGGGGCTCGACCTAATGCCTCGGGGGCTCATCACTTGATGGCCTTGCCTACGTATATAATTTGCAGAGGCACCGTAGTTCGACAACTTGAGTTGCTCCAACTCACCCACATGGGATATAACCATTAGTTTCCAATGAACGACTCGACTTTCTTCATATGCATAACACTATAACACTGACATAAAACAACAAGCAATGAGTACAACATTGCTTGATTAGGAGACTCTTTCGAACAGTTTCGAAAACAAGACTCACAACAACAAGGGTGTACCAATGCATAAAAGCCACCAAACAAATACACGTGCGAGGCATGAACCATCTCGCTCATAGGCATATCTAGGGAAAAACAAATCATGGAATAGAATACACCCATGAGAACTTAAAATATGAATACGATCAAGGGAAACACAAAAGGTTTAAACATGGGAAAACTCAACACCAAAACGGATTTCCCATCACATAGGCTACAATCCCCATGATCTAGACTACAATTCATACTTTACCAATGAACAATGAGGCAGAATGAGGGTTAGTCATCAAAGCAAAACCTTCAAACTCAACAAAATTGACATAGTCCCCTCAATGCAAAACAAAACTCAAGATCAAATCCCCTTAATGACCTTTAGTCACAAATGAGCTCCCTCTTACAAGCACACCCAACAATCAGTCATAATTCCAAAATTTATACCATTCCCTTGTTCTTTCCCAATTACTCACATGAATAAAAGAGTTATTTTAATAAGTAACCTCCTAGTCTTTTTTAAAAGCATTATCGCTTAAAACTTTAACCCTAAAACTACTTTCTAATAAATAATAATTCCACTAAATGAATATCTTTATCTCGAATCAGATTATTTGAAGAATACTAATCTTCATGATACAATACTATATTTACAAAATACCACACATCATAATTAAAATACTCTATAGAAAGGACAGAACACTATTAGCTGTACAAAATTCAGTAAATAATGAGATTTCAAAAATTCCCATTAACATCATATAAACATAAAATTCTATATCTTCTTTTAAACTTAACTTAATTAACTAATACCCATAAAGGATAATTACTTAAATGTTTAATGTTATATAAAGGACTAAATTTACTTATATTTTCTAAAAAATAAAAAATAACTCTTTAATTTAATCTACGAAATTCCTTTCTTTCATAATAATATAATTCAGGACCACTTATAAATTTTAAAATTATATTCTATAACAATTGATTCACTCAACTTAATTAAATCTTTTATTCATCAATATTTACTCATTCGATTCCTTAATTCACTAACAGGGTAAAATGAAACCCTATTAAAATTATAATATTCTATTCTATAACATTTGATTCACTCAACTTAATTAAATCTTTTATTCATCAATATTTACTCATTCGATTCCTTAATTCACTAACAGGGTAAAATGAAACCCTATTAAAATTATAATATTCTATTCTATAACATTTGATTCACTCAACTTAATTAAATCTTTTATTCATCAATATTTACTCATTCGATTCCTTAATTCACTAACAGGGTAAAATGAAACCCTATTAAAATTATAATATTCAATTCTATAACATTTGATTCACTCAACTTAATTAAATCTTTTATTCATCAATATTTACTCATTCGATTCCTTAATTCACTAACAGGGTAAAATGAAACCCTATTAAAATTATAATATTCTATTCTATAACATTTGATTCACTCAACTTAATTAAATCTTTTATTCATCAATATTTACTCATTCGATTCCTTAATTCACTAACAGGGTAAAATGAAACCCTATTAAAATTATAATATTCTATTCTATAACATTTGATTCACTCAACTTAATTAAATCTTTTATTCATCAATATTTACTCATTCGATTCCTTAATTCACTAACAGGGTAAAATGAAACCCTATTAAAATTATAATATTCAATTCTATAACATTTGATTCACTCAACTTAATTAAATCTTTTATTCATCAATATTTACTCATTCGATTCCTTAATTCACTAACAGGGTAAAATGAAACCCTATTAAAATTATAATATTCAATTCCTTAACTTATACCTTTATTTACTTCAAAATAAATTAAAGTGAATCATTTGGTGACCAATCAATAATCTTTATTTTAATTTCCTTTAATACATTATTTACTAAAACTTGTTTCAAATGCAATCGTAATAATAAATAATTATCTAATCTAAGACATAAACAATAATATGTTAAAGTATTCCTATTTTCTATATTTATACCTCTTTATAAACTTTCTAAAACTATAACAAACTAAGCTTTCAAGAGATGAATCTTTTAAGTTAACTCTAGTAATGAGAAGAGACTCAACACATGATCCATGGTAACCATCTTTCTTATTTACATTACCAATGACAGCAAAATACTTTCCTTTATTTAACTAAACTTTCCTATAGTTATCTAAATGTTTCACTTATTTACAAGATTTATCCCTAGAATAATTATCATATTTAAAGAAATTCATAATCTATATGTTCTTGACAACATTCTTAGTAATAGGATGGAAAATCATTACATTTAAATGTGTATATTCTCCCAAGAAAACCCAGCTACACATAAGTAGATAAATTGTTGTATCAACATTCCACTAAAATAGTTAAATGACTTATTTGAGATGAACATTATTAAACATATGAAAATATTAAATAATTAATACATAAATTCACCGTGGTAAAAAGTAAAATAAATGCATTTCTATGTTGTCTTTTCTGGGTTTGCCTCCATAGAAAAGGCTTTAGAAACTTTCAAGACAATGCAATTGGCAGACGATGCCAATGAAACCAGGGAGATTATTTTATTATATTTTATTTTATTTCTTTTAAATCTATGCACCCTATCCTGTTCAAGCGCTGCCGCTGCAACAGGTTGACAATGAAATCTAGGAGATTATTTATTATATTTTATTTTATTTCTTTTAAATCAATGCACCCTATCCTGTTCAAGCGCTGCCGCTGCAACAGGTTGACAATGAAATCTGGGAGATTATTTAAACCTCTCCAACATTCTATTTTCAGTACTACAGACGTGACAGGTTGCCAACAGAATCAGGAAGGCTATTTACACCGCTACATTCTTCTATGTTCGAGTGTTGTTGTTGAGACAGGTTGCAATGGTATCAGGGACATTATATAAAATTCAAACACCCCCGCTAAGGTCAAAATACTGCAACTATGATAGGTTGTCGATGGTTTCAGGGAGATTAATTAAATTTATACACCCTCCAATCATCTAAACACTGCAGCAGTGTAGGTTGCCAAGGGATGGATAGCGACGATTGCAGAATGTGCACAAAATGGATTTTGCAAGGAAGCTCTCAAAATCTTTAAATTAATGAAGCACTCAAGAACCAGTCCTAAAATTGCAAGCTTTGCTTGTGTTCTAGGCGCACATAGTCATGCAGGTTTAGCGAATGAAGGTTTTGCACACTTCTCACATCAGTAATCCTTATTATGTTACATACGAAGTTGATTATTAGGTGCGCATGGCTAACCTTCATACCCGCGCTAGTTACCATGAGGTCACCCTAAAACTTAATGCTAAGGTGCCAAATAAAACAGCGGTGTCAATGCATCATATATGAATATCAGCCTTAAGTTCTACACATTAATGCAGAAGTCACCAGGTACAAGGGGTGTCAAGGAATGAAATGATTACAGGATATGCACATCAATTTTAATGGAACCGATTTTGAAATCACGTAAATGAATTTGGTAAGCCTAAGGGACGAACCAATGAAAATTCCAATACAAATTTGATACAAAATTATAAATGTTAGATAGCTGACTTCAAAAAGGAGTGTGATAAGACAGGAAGTTGGTAAAGGCTGCATGGCCAGAGAGAAGGTAGAGACATAGCTGAAGAGGGAATACAAAGAACACAGAAGAATTAGGAGAACAAATGCCTCCTCAACCATTAACAAAAGCATTGAATAAGCAAACACAAAGATCAATCAAGCATATTCTAATAACAAAGCAAGAAGCACGCTGTTCAGGACATCATCAAAACCAAAACATTCGGTTGAAACATGCCAAAGAAAGGTAAGATGAAACCTTATTTTCATATTGTATTTCGCCAAATTGGAGAAGTGAAAGATTAATACCAGAGAGGAAGAGTTTGGAGGAGCAAATACTGTAGTAAATGTTTCCCCGCATCCCCTCTGCCTTTACCCAAACTAGGAACTGCACTCTCAGATGTTGAAGATGCAGCTACATCAGAAGATAATGTGGATTCCTAGACCAGGCATACGAATTGTTGCACAGATTTCCTTCAACAAAAACATCATCTCTAGGAATGCACCCCTTGAATGGATTTCCTCCGAGGCATCAGAAACTTTCAAGTCAGAAAATCCCCCCCGCATGCTAGGCACGTGAATTCTTTTTACAGCATATCTCTGCCAGAGAATGTCCTCTCCCCAAGGCACATTACTCTCCTTCCACGTTAGGCGTAGCTGCCCTCCCAAGGACATGCATGCAGAATGTGGTTGAAGGACAAGGCACGTGGAACGGTTAGTCATAAAGCTTCAAAGAAATGTGGCCCCCGTTCCCAATAATTCCCAGTTAATCAATTAAAAGACCATTTGAATAATCCTTAGGAAATATTTAATCATTTATAATTCCAATTAAATTTCTTAAAAGTATTTTAATATTCCCTAATAGTCACTTTCCAGTTTATTTATCTTCCTAATTTAAATGCACGAAAACAATGTATTAATATATCTATATACATACACCATTTAATGTTCAATTATTATATGCTATAAACAACCTAACCCTTTTAATTAAATTTGATTTTCTAAACGATACATATTTAAATAGTATAAATTTTGTCTTATTTTATTTTTATTTATTTTTCCAAATTATTTATCTTCATATTCAACTAACCATAAGCTAAATTACTTCCTCTCACAATCCAATGTTTCCAATTCATTATTAGATATAATCATTTATTTATTTATTTATTTTGAATATTCACATAAATTCATCAATATCATTCCCTTTTCTTATATTTGAATAAATCAATGCACTTGATTTTATGCCCGATTTAAATAATATTTTCCAAAACATTTATGCTCTAAACTTTAATCCTAATTATATATATATATAAAAGTAAACTATATCATCAAATAAAGGATAACATATCCTTTCTGTCATTCAATTCAAAAACCATACTGCAATGAAAATTGAATGCAACCACAACCAAACCTCAAATTGCGAGCACAAAACAATGGAGGGAAACAATCAAATACCAGACATAAATAAGCCACTTACTCACATGACGTAAAGGACCAAAAGCAGAGGGGTACTACAAATAGGGATAGAGATAGAGAGGGATATGGAGAGAAGGAGAGAATGGAGATGGAGAAGGAGAGAAATATGGAGAGAAAGAAAGATAGTGAGAGAGATAAAGATTGAGAGGCTCAAGAGATATAGATAAAGATGGAAGAGATAAATTTATAGAGAGGAAGACTAAGGGAGAGAATGAAAGTTGGAGAGATAACAAGATAAAGATAGAGGTAAAGCAATGAATGATATGAACATCATAGCTCCTCTGCGACTACAACCAATATGGCAAGTGTTGCATGCATGCACCAATGCTACCCACCACAAGTTGGGCCTACATAATCGATGGCTACATTCATAGGTTGGGCCTACTTAATCAATGTTCATATACGATCTACATGCACCCAAGAAACACATCCTAACATCTTAATGATAAAGTGTAGAGTGTCTTCAAGATAGTCAACCCAAGGAAGAAGGTCAACCATGCAAACATAATGATCAGCTATAGGTGTAATGCAATAAGGGTTACTCATGTATTAAAGTATGTACAATGCTCATCCACTAAATTTGCATGGCTGCATGCATATAGAACACAAGAAAAGCTTAAATTGTCAACATATGTTCTAGAGTACTTCATTAATTGAAATATTTTGAGAGCATCCTTACCAAATCCATATTGTGCATATCCTGCAATCATTACAATCCATGAGATGACATCTCTTTGGGGCATTTGCAATTACAACATCTAATAAAATTCCTCTATTCTTTATGCTTTGATGGATGTTGATACCTTGTTCCGATGCTCCTATTTTGGCTCAAGTAGGGAGAATGCTGACAAAAAATTGTGAAGTCTGGCTTTACACCTGCCAATCAAATTTTCTTGAAAGTTTCTAAATTTTTTTATAAAAATAAAATCCATTTTGTGGTTGTCCTGCAATCATTGCATTCCATGAGATAAACTCTCTTTGAGGCATTCTGTCAAAGATTTTAGGTTCATTTTCTATGCTTGCACATTTTGCATACATGTCTACTAGAGCATTTCCAACTATTATATCTGAAAAAAATCCTCTTCCATTATGCTTTAATGAATGTTCATACCATGTTCCAAAGCTCCCATTTTGGCATAGGTAGGGCGAAGGTTATTTAAACCTCTACAACTTCCTATTATATTCAAGTGTTGCAACTATTAGAGGTTGACAATGGAATTGGGGAGGTTATTTAAACCTCTGCAACTTTCTATTTTCAAGTGCTGCAGATGTGACAGGATACCAATGGAATCAGGAAGGTTATTTAAACCTCTATAGTCTTTTATGTTCAAGTGTTGTAGCTATGACAGGTTGCCAATAGAATTAGGGGGGTTATTTAAACTCTTACACATTTCTATGTTCAAGTGCTACAACTGTGACAGGTTGCCAATGGAACGAGAGGTTATTTAAATCTATAGACCCTACCATGTTCAAGTGTTGTAGTTGTGATAGGTTGCCAATGTAATAAGGAAGGTTATTTAAATGTTCACACCCTTCTATGTTCAAGGTTGCCGCTGTGACAGGTTGCTAATGGAATCAAGGAGGATATTTAAACGATGAAAATATTTTAGTTTTGAATGCTCCAGCTGCAATAGATTGTCAATAGAATCAAAGAGGTTATTTA
Organism: Sequoia sempervirens; assembly: GCA_007258455.2. Classification (NCBI taxonomy): domain Eukaryota; kingdom Viridiplantae; phylum Streptophyta; class Pinopsida; order Cupressales; family Cupressaceae; genus Sequoia; species Sequoia sempervirens. Next base: position 377,628,708 of record VDFB02271358.1, read on the forward strand.
AACCTTTGAAACTTCCTATTATGTTCAAGTGCTAGATTTGTGATAGGTTGACAATGGAATCAGGGAGATTATTTAAACCTCTACAACTTACTATTTTCAAGTATTGTAGACATGATAGGTTGCCAGTGGAATAAGGAAGGTTATTTAAACCTCTACAATCTTCTATGATCAAGTGTTGCAGATGTGACAGGTTGCCAATAGAGTCAAGGAGGTAAGAAGAAATATAAATCAAAAGGTAAGTCCAAATCTAGGTAAATTATACTGGCTCTTGTAATTCAAAGATGAAATGTTACAAGGCAAAGGATTGGTGTGACACAAAAAGACTAAAGTTTTAAAAGATTGTATTCATAAGTGACAAACAACTTGGTTTTCCTAATAGATACATCCTCTCACATTTGATGAATAAGTGACAAACATCTTGTTTTTCCAAATGGATACATCCTCTCACATGGTTGGTTAGGACCAAGTGGTCCAATTTGGTACCAATATATATTTTGATATTATTATATTCTTTTTTGAAACCAAGTGTCTATTACTTCAAAAAACTAGGGGTGTTACATATGAGAGATCATCTTCCCACACACAAAAGAGCTAGCATTGCAATAATTTAACATCCTCTAATTTCAATGGGTGTTGAATGGACCATTCATTATGAGAGTTGGGTTCTTGTGAACCACTACTCATGAAACATGGTCTAATGAGTTTGACTTGAAAAACTACACAGTTGAATATAGTTGAATCCTGATAGCAATATCACTATGGAAAATGCCTCCTTATCAATCAAACTGCAGGCATACATGCTATAGGAATACAAGTTAGGACTACAAGTTACAATATTGTAAATCCAACAGTATACCAACTAGAAAAGCATCACATAAAAAGTAGTAACCCTACGAGTTGTAAGGGTTGTGGACCTGTCACCAACCCTCACTGCAAATCTAAAAGAATAAGAAGTTACATACTTTAAGGATAGTGGAATTAAAAGTTAATTTCAATGGACGAAGCAATGAGGTATACACATACATACATGCATGCATGCATACATACAGACATACATACACACATATATACATACATATATAGATTTCCTATCAAACATATTGTATAGTACAATGTACATGAACTCAAGCTCTTTGAAATGAATCTGCACCATACACCATTTTGAGGGAATGTTTTGACTAGCCAATAAGGCTACATTTATTAGCACCTTTCACCTGGAAAGTTGTCTCATGCCACACAAAACAACTTCCAGATAGTTGAAACATTCCTCGCCTCACATCTAAAAACAAATTTGAACTCGCAACCAATATTTTTATTTAAAAGGCTACAAAAATCTTGTCCCAAGCTCAAGAATTTAGTAGCTCTAAAGCCCAATATTTTTAGACCTACTTTTCATTTATTATGAATAGATTGAAGTGGTAGTTGTATGGAGACTCATTCTGGTTCATCTCAGTTTTTCTTAAATTCTGCTTTGGCAGTGTTTTGTAATATTTTTTCTTGCAAACTCTAACCATTTTTCTCATCGACATCATTGACAACACAACACAACTTGTGCAAAATCATGAGGTAACTCACTTGCCATGATTTTAATGAATTTTTTTAGAAATTTGTACATGGCCAGATCACTTTAGATTGTGTTGTGTTTTATTTCATTCTAAAACAAGTTTGTTGTTATATGGTAAATGAAGGCATTGGTTCTGTGGTTTTATCTATGGATGTTTTCATAAATTAAATTATTGTAATACATAGTGTTAGACCCTTGTTTGGTTCTTCACATGGAGATATTTTGAACTATGAATTGATCATTTGGTGGTTTAAAGTTTTTGTTTATTTTGTTTTCCTTGCCCTTGAGGTTATTTTTATGAAAATTTTCCTAACAGAATTATTTAGTATTGAATGTATTGCAGCTACTGTTGAAGTTGTAAATGCAATGGTTTTTAGAGCTATTTTCATATAGAGTGAACAGTAGATATCAAATTATCTTCATATGTTAAAATTAATGCATTCTTCTTTACAAACATTATACATTATATAGTACATGTTTCTACACAGTTTTGTGCCATTATACTTGCTCTTGTACTTCAAAGACCAAATGTTACAAGGCAAGGGATTGGTGTGACACAAATGACTAAAGTTTTAAAAGATTGTATTCATAAGTGACAAATAGCTTGGTTTTCCAAATGGATACATCCTCTCACATGGATGGTTAGGTCTGAGTGGTCCAATTTGGTACCAATATACTTTTTGATATTATTATATTATTTTCTGAAACCACATGTTTGTTACTTCAAAAAAATAAGGGTGCTACATATGAGAGATCATATTCACATAGACAAAGAGAGCTAGCATCCCTGCATTACATCAATTTGTAATAATTCAACATCCTCTAATTCCAATGGGTGTTTAGTGGACCATTCATTATGAGAGCTTGGTTCTTGTGAACCACTACTCATGAAACATGGGTCAATGAGTTTGACTCATAAAACTACATGGTTGAAAATAGTTGAATCTTGATAGCGATATCACTATGGAAAATGCCTCCTTATCAATAAAACTGTAGGCATATAGGCTATAGGAATACAAGTTATAGTATTGTAAATCCAATGGTATTCCAACTAGAAAAACATTGCATAAAAAGTAGTAACCCTACGAGTTGTAAGGTTTGCGGAACTGTCACCAACCCTCACTACATAATCTAAAAGAATAAGAAGTTACATACTTTAAGGATAGTGGAATTAACGACTAATGAAGTAGCAAGGAAGTAACCAAGGGGAAGGCCGGGATGCCTAAATTTACAAGGGTATTATACTTTAAATTAACTAAATTTTAGAATGCTCACTAGCTACAAGAAAAATTATTTACTGAGACATTGATGTGCTTTAACTTAGTCTGAAATCAAATGCATACATAGAATGCAATCCTCATTTCACTAATGAGATGTATTGAGAATATATATAATGATACAAGCACAACATGAATGATGAGTGGAATAGTAGATGAATTTGTTTAAACACTGACAAGCTTCATAGCCTAAGCAAGGATCCATAAAAATCCTTACCTATAATTTATGCACGTTGTGCCAGTCATGCTTTATCAGAGTTTCTGCCCTTTACAATCTCACCATAGCATTATCCACACCAAAAAATGTTGCAATTGTGGCCCTTTCGATGACGGGTTCTATTAAAATTTATAAAATAAAATAAAATAAAGATTATACACAAATTTAGTTTTCATTTTAAGGAGAAAAATTAACAAAATTGAAAAACAAATGATGGTAAGACAAAATAATTTAATGTCTCTGTGATATACATTTTACTTCAAAAATAAAATTACAATAGTGGGCATACAAAAAAATACCTTGGAAAGCGACATTTACTTCAACTACAAAATTTCTCCAACACCAGCGGTAAAAGGAATGGATGATTAATAGCCATTGCCTTAATATGAAAGAGTTTGCATTGCAATAGGCATCTCGTGGTGATGTAGCTTGAAATTGGTAGAACTAATTGGTTGAAGGTTTGACCCTTCTTGGTTAGAAGAGATAACTAAACGCCATTGGTGAAAGCAATAAAGGGTTAGCAACTATTGAATAATAGTGATAGGGTTTAAATTAAAATAGTGCATGAATCATAAAAATAGAAATTACCTTCACTCTTCTAGTGTTTCCTTACTCTCCTACTGTTGTAACCAGCCATTTCCATTTCATTCTCAAGAAGTCCATTTGAAAAAGCAATGGAAATAGGAAAATAGGGAATACACACAGACACAAGCTACTTTAACTTGCTTGCGGCTGATTGTCTTGAGGAGTTTGACATTGGAGAGGGAGGAGAGACCAAGACCTTTGGCCATGAGTAGGTACACCAACACCCTGTTCAACTGTGTCACTCCTCTTGTTTTGTTTTCTTTAGAGGGAAAAAGAAAAATGCATGTCAATTGAGGGAGGGAAAATGAATAAGGAGTGGGAAATAAAAAATATATTTTAGAAAAAGTATTTTTTTACTGTCTTAATTTAGGATAATTAAAAAATTAAGAAATACAATGTAAATATAAACTAGCAATTGCACCTTAGTGTGCAATTGGTAGGGGGAAGAAGTGTGGAAGTCAATTAAGATAAATGTTGATCTATTTTTGTACTATATAAAATTATAATAATTATTAATTATAAATTTTAATTATTTTATATAATTAATAGTTTTATTTAAAATATAATATATAATATTAAGTATAATTAATATATTTAACTTATATCTAATATATTTAAAATAACATAAATAAATAAAAAATTTAGTTAAAAATTTTTGATTTTTTTTAATTATATATTAAATATAAGTCAAATTCTTAAAAAATAATTATTTTTATTTTGCAAAAGTTAAAATATTAAAAAATATTTATTTTGCAAAAATCGTTATCTAAAAAATGAACCGAACCTTGCCACTTGTTCATTATAGCCATGGAAAATTTAAAACTCAATAAATAGTATAATCAAATAATATAACTCACTTATACCAATTAAACTTTAATCCATATATATATATATATGACAAAATACTTGTTTTCATTCATAGAGTTAGGCTAGGCTTATGCTATAAATATTAATAATAACAACTCATTTTAGTCTCTTTCCATTTAAGAGGAATCAATCTAAAAGGACCATACCTATAAAATTCCCTTCAAATTATGGTGGAGAGAGTATTCATGGTGATGGATAGGAATGAATAAATTAAAAAAAAACAAAAGCGAACCCTAATCATTGTGAAGTGGAGGCGTTTACTAAGGTGAGAACATAAAGTTTAATTTTGATAAATATACTCGAAAACCCTCATTGAAACCTTATTTTCAGGTTATAGCTCACCAAATTGGAGAAGTGAGTGGTCAATACCAGCAAGGAAGAATTTGGAGCGGCGAGGAAAGCAACAAAAAAATGGCAAAAAATAGTTGAAAAAAATTGCCAAAAATGATGAATGGCTGAAATTCATTTAATGGCCCACAGATTGATACCAACCATTGATCAACAAAATTAGCTTTGTCTTCTTCAAATAGGATACGCCTTTGGCATAAATATATTTAAGACAAAATTAATATTTTTCTTAAATTAATGTTTTAAATCCTCCCTTTATATAGTAGTGACACATGGATGTAGGAATGATTATCATTTAGTAGTGAAATGTTACAATTTTTTATAAAATATGTGAAGGATTTAAGACTGCACCAAGAGGCAATGTCTTCCATGCAATAGGTATTTTTGGTGCACCAAGAAATCTAGGTGCCCAAATGGCATGCTTAGGTAGGGGTCCCACAAGGGGGGCTTAAGCTCTATGGATTATGATCAAATTTGAAAGAAAAATGAATATAGGAGTAATAGTCATTTTTATTCGTCAAATATTAGTCATTTATTTAGTCATTTATTTATTCATTTAGTTGTTATTTTACCCGATGACAAAATTAGTCACTTATAAATGACCAAATTAGTCATTTATTTTCCAAATACTACTAGTGTTAGTCACATGACTAAATTTTTTAGTCATGTGACTAAAAGTTTTAGTTAGATAGTCATTTATTTGCTAAATTCTACTAGTGATGGGTGCAAGTGTTTATCGCTCCTTTGGTAGAACCACCTTTGCTAATGTATGTTTCAAATATTTAGCCCTTCCTAAAACCTATGGATATGGTTAACACTTTAGTCATATCCACTATGATCCTTTCCTCCTCCTTTGCCCCTCTTGCTTCATAAGTGGGGAGTTCATCTCCCCCCACAAAGGAGGCAGAAGCTAGTCCTTCTCCTGATAAAGGATGTGGGAGGATACCACCTTCTTCGTAAGGTGGCCATGTGATGACTTTTTTTTCCTTGTGACATAACTAGTCCCAACTTCTCCTGAGTTCATCACTGCTTCTGAGTCATTCAGTGATCTTAGCGATGAACCTGAGGCATAGTCTATCATTTGTTGAGAATAAGGATGATGCTCCTATAGGATGCATGCTTAATTCCATAGACGAAGTCCCAGCCCTATCGGTGATCTTTGTAAAATCACTGACCTTGACTCCACAAGAGCTCGATGGATAAGACCTTGAGGAGCCCTCTGATGAGCTTAGTTTTTGGTTTAATTTTGGAAAGAATTTATAGTCCATTTGCTAATAGTATCATGAAATTTAGTAGCTAAGTGTTAATATTTTTCATAATTTATCCTTTGAAACACTAACTTTGGGTTTAATTCCCTCTCTATGAAATTTTAATAGAATTGGCATATTATGTGGATTATCTATATCAATTTTATGCATGGTTGATGAATGTTCCTTAAGGTGATTATATCTATGGGAAATTATTATCTATATTGACATTGTTCTGTAGGATATCATTTGTGGATGCTAAGTTGAGAAAAGAAACCATTAGATGAACATGCAGGGAATCATTCAAAGGAGTCAACCGAGAGTGGCAACAGATTCCCCATAGCAGTCAAATGTAACTAATTTGTATTTATGGCATTGACCAATCATGGGTGTTACTACAGTGTCGAGTCCATGTTTGGGCATGCATGTCTAATTGGATTCCTTGTAGATGTAACTACTCTACCACTCTTTCCTTGCTTTCCCTAAATGGAATCCTCTTAGTTAGTGGGAATTGACCTCCCTATTTAGCTAGTAGAATAAATAAGGATTTGAATCTTAAGGATTCATAGTTCTTGATTGTTGTTGGAAAAATGATTGTGATATTGTATTAAGCATTTTCTACTTTTCAATATAGCCATGTTGTTATTTTGATTATATATTTTCTAATGAATGAGATGATAGTCTGAGTGTAGGGTATGTGTAGGATCATGATGGGCCAAAAAGTGGCAATATGAAGGGTATGTGGTTGATGACTATTTTTTTACCCAAATTTTATGAAATGAAAAGGGTTTTTAAAGGAGATTTTCAAGTTTCTACCAATATAAATTATTCTTTACTTTTAATTTAATAAGTAATTACTATTCATTTTCTATTCAAATTATGACTAAAGTCCTAATTGGTATGGTGATTGAAAAAAATCTATAGCTTTCAATGATATAACATTTTTTGAATCCAAAACATGCATCACATTATATGCTTTGCATACTATAGGATTAAAAAAACAAAAAATGAATTTCATGAAGTTTTGACCAAGTTAAGGTGGCCAAACATATGAGTTTTTATATTTTTTAAAAATTTGTAATAAAAAATTCATAATTAATTATTTAATTGGAAATTTTTTTAAAAAAAATATGCATCACATTGAGGCATGAGTCCTTTACTTATATCTAAAATATTATAAAAAAATATTATCATTTTATTGTGGTTAGGGTGATCAGAGAAACACCTACTTCTTTTTTTTTCCTTGAAATTTAAGTACCACTGCATTGAAATTTCAAATTTTCACTAAATAGATTTTATTTTTTTAAAACAAACCTAGTATTTTAGAAATTACATTCAATTTGCTACAGATTCTATTCTTACATATTTTTGAAATAATATAGATAACTTATTCAAATTTTTACGTCAAGTTGCCTAACTCTGATTTTTCTAAATTTTTTGCCACTTAAGGGCCTATTTTTTCCATGATGATCCTGCACATACCCTGTAAGAATTTTAGTTCACAATAGTCTTAGTGGATACTCATCCAAGGGGGCCCACTTGGTGAGTAATCCTTTCATTAGATTAGTTAGTTTAATTAGCATTTTTTGTTTTTTACTTAGTTGAAAATCTGGCATCGACTATTCCTGTAGCCACTAGAAGTCCATTCTATGTTTGTTCCTATAGCCACAGTAGATAGAGTGGTTCCTTTTTGTTGCTCAAATATTTTATTCCTATTATGCATTTCAGTTTGGCATATTTGTTGCTTAATGTTCAATATTTTATTTCTACAATTTACTTCAAGTATTGTGTTTCTTAGCCATAGACTAGAAATGACTACTTAAGAGTTCCTAGTGCACATACTATGCTAGCCCATTTCAAATTCATGTCCCTGGGTTGAAAAAGTAAATGTACCTTCATGATGATTATGATGGTCATTCAGGTTAGATGTACAATACATGAATAATGCCTAGAAGGTCTTGGTTATTGAAGTCATTATAGGAGGCTGACATTTTTGGCGTCATTGCCAGGGATGGTGTCAAGCTAGGAAGTCCTTCAGATTCATTGATAGTTTCTTTGCTTTAGTAATTTTTCTTAGAATAATTCTTTCTTAGATGCATAGTGATTTGCTATTCTTTTTCCATTCTTTATGTGAGTAAGCTAATGCTGAGTTGATTAAGTTCTAAAACCTCATGATTGATAGCTTTTTCCCTAAAATACATGACAGAAACATGGGTGATTCCTTCTTGTATGAACATGATCCCCTCTACCAAGATTATGACAACACTACTAATGCTCTTGGATCTGAATGATCACCTACCACTTTAGAAGAAGTTGCACTAGGGTGGTTTGTGAGTCTAGGTAGAAACGCCATGGGAACTCGGGAGGACATGAAGACAAAGTTCCTTGGAACATGTAAAGAATATTGTGGGGACAGTAATACAAAATAAGGAGATGCCTTTGGAATACAACAGAAAGAAGATGAGAGCTTAGAAGATTACATTTCAAGGGTTTTGAAATCTCCACATTATGCACCCAATGAAGAATCACAGAAGCCACTTTTCTTAAAAGGAATCAATCAGAGTTGCACTAATGACCTAGACCTAATGGCAAGAATAGATATCACTTAGGTTTCTTGGGAAGGTATCAAGCAAATATGTCAGAACAATTCCATACCAGTTTCAAAAGAAGAGAGAACTTACCAATATTTTGGGGGCAAATCATCTACCAATGGAATTTTAAAGATGGAGATCACTAATCCATTGACAAATTTCAAGCAAGATGTTATAAACAATCTAGCCACCCAACTGGATAAACTTTAGGCCAAGAAAAAGCATGAGCAGAAGAAAGACTGTAGATACAAGATGATAACTAACAACCAAAGTTCACTTGAATTCAAACCACTATAGACTAAGGAAGATCAATTCTACCTTGTGGAACAAAGGAAACCATGGGTTCCAAGCGCAAGTATGTTACCAGACCCACTATCCTTTTTTGAGCCTAACTAGGAAATTAGTTGCATGCAGCCATCTTCTCAATCCCAACAACCTGCCATGACACCTCCACCTACTAATACACTTTAGCTACCAACCTAGCCCTCACCTTACCTAAATAACACACAACAACCATAGCCAAAATACCTTGCTGATATAAACCAATGGGCTGTGAGTATAAGTGATATTCACTTGTGTTCAGGAACTACTATATTGAGTCCATCCACATCCCCCACCATTGAGCTATCTATGGAAGAGGAAGAGGGACCACTAAATAATCTCATTCAGCCTACCATACCCAGAAATCCTGAACTAGATATAGCCAAGAAAATTGCACAAGAGCCACCATTTCTTCCAAGGTTGGAAGTTGCCAAGCATAAGGAAGACAAGGAAGGTACAAATTTTGACATCATGGATCAGCTAGGGCATACAAGTGTTCAAATAGCCCTATTTCAGGATGTTCCAATCTATGGCACAACCATCAAAGAAGCTTATCATGAGAAGCCAGATAGGGGAAAGAAAAAACCAACTACAATTGATGTGGTGGGCCAACTCACTAATATCATATTAGGAAAAGTAACTGTTACCAAATACAATGACCCAGGTAGTCCTAAGATGGCAGTTGTTATCAATGGAGCCCAAGCAAAGAATTCCCTGAATGACTTAGGAGCAACAATCACTAATGACATCCTGCAACAACTAGATGTTGCAAAAAAGACACCTACCCTTACTATCCTACAGCTTGTTGATAGTGCTACTATAAAGATTAATGATCTCAAACATTCTTGGAATGGAAGACATTCATATTGGATGTTGGTTAGGGAATGTGACTATTTTTGGTGGTAGGAATACCAAAATGCATGTTCTTTATCTTCTTGCTTAGTCGACCCATAATGAAGAGGGTCTTGTATGGCTACAAGTTGGAGAAGAGGATAAGGAAATTGACCTAGTAATGTAGTTCATGATGTTAGCAAGAAATACTCTCTTGCGGTTTCAAGATGAAGATGGGATGTCATCTTCTATTTCGGTTAGAACACTTATGCCTATTCTTCCTGCAGACATTATCCCTATAGTAGCGAGTCATAAACATGCAAATGATATGAAGGCACTAGATACTAAGGCCTGCATCCATAGGATCTACAATCAAAGACGATTGTCAACCAGTGGGGAAACCTCAACAAAAAATATACCCTAATTGAGAAAAAGGATTAAATCAAAATTGTAGAAATTGACAAGTGATGAATCTATCTATCACAACCAATGGATGCCTACACTAGTAATCATGCCAAAAAAGGAAGGAAGATGGTGAGTTTGTGTTGATTACTAAAAATTGAATGTCGTCACCAAGAAAGATCACTTTCCTTCACCCTTCAGTGGCCAAGTTTCAAACTCGCTTGCAGAAAAAATTCAGACAAGGTGGCTAGAACCATACAAAGTTGCTAAGATAACCATTATTGACCCTATTGGATTTGGGTTACTTTAGCCAACCTCCAAGGAAGATCTCCTATAGCAACTCGCCCAACATCCAATGCACGGGCTCACTACAGCCAAAAGAGGTGGACCTAGCATCCCACCTTTCGACTAAATTAAGGTATGCACCTTCATAATAAATATTTCCACTTTAGTGGAAATCCATTTCTTCACCCATTTTCCCATCCATCCATCTATATCAACTTTCTCTCTCTTCCATCATTTCATTTCACCTCACTTCACTTCTCATAACTTGCATTGATTACTCAATTATTTCTAAAAAGGTGCAACCGTACTTTCTCTCCATGATCTTTGTACCACAATTTTTTGCACACGCAGGTATGTACATGATAGTTCTCATCTCTTAATTACCTTTTAAGTGCAATTATCTAATCATGGCACACTACTATAGGTGATTACATAATATGTCATCATTTCTTGTCAAATCATCACTCCCTTCTCACATATGTAGAAATGTCCAAATTTAGATTGGGCGGAATAAAAATGCAAATATATTGCCTATATGTCAAATCATAATATGCCTACATTAGGAAATTTAAATGAGCTGATTTGAAAATCAGGCTCGTATGTTTGAAGTGACATTAACTAAGCTGCCAATTCTTTCCATTATCACTCTCATTTATCACCTCTTTTTTCACCATAATTCCTTAATTTCCTTGTCAAAAACTTGAGTTATAAGCAGTAAAAGGTAAAAGAAGAGGCATAGAAAGAAATTCAATTGGCACTAACAGTAAAAATTTGACAGAAAGCTAGTGGTTTCTAGAGTAGATGTTGGAAAAAAAATTAGAAAATGGGAGGTGGTTTAATTCATCATGAGCCTTCAATTCATGACGCTTTGCTGCAAGATGTACAATGCCTGCCAGAATTCTAGCAGTGTGGATGGCTTGATTATTTCATGAGACTAGAGGGTATGTGCAAGATCATCATGGAAAAAATAGGCCCTTAAGTGGCAAAAAATTTAGAAAAATTAGAGTTAGGTAACTTGACATAAAAATATGTAAGAATAGAATCAGTAGCAAATTGAATGTAATTTCTAAACTACTAGGCTTGTTTAAAAAAAAAAATCTATTTGCTAAAAATTTGAAATTTCAATGCACTAGTACTTAAATTTCAAGGAAAAAATAAGTACGTGTCTGTCTGACCACTTTAACAAAAATAAAATGATAATATTATTTTTTATAAGATTTTAGATATAAATAGAGGACTCATGCCCCGATGTGATGCATATTTTTTTGTAATTTTTTTCCAAGTAAATAATTAATTATGAATTTTTTATTACAACTTTGTAAAAAATATAAAAACTTGTATGTCTAGCCACCTTAACTTGGTCAAAAATTCATGAAATTCATTTTTTATTTTTTTAATCCTATAGTATGGAAAGCATAGAATGTGACACATGTTTTAGATTAAAAAAAATGTGATACCGTTTGAAAGCTATAGATTTTTTTAAATCAACCTATCTATCAAGACTTTAGTCATAATTTGAATAGAAAATGAATAATAATTATTTATTAAATTAAAAGTAAAGCATAATTTATATCAGTGGAAAGCAAAGGATCTCCTTTAAAAATCCTTTTTTTCATCAATATTGGGTAAAAAAATAGTCAACCACATACCCATCATATTGCCAATTTTTGGCCCATCATGATCCTGCACATACCCTAGATGGATTTGATGAAGGCATTACCCTTGAATTTTCCTAGACGTTTTCAGAAGGAAAAGTCACTGTAAAAGGATTAGAAGTTGTAGCAATAGAGGAGAGAATTGCAGAAATTTTAGGGTTACCTGCTGATGGAGAAAATTACCCTGCCTCTAGGGATGCCAGGTTGGCCAGAGCAGAATTCATGGTACATGGTGACCCATCGATTAGCATTGAAAAGCAAGGTGAAAAAAGAATGTCTCTTCCTAAACCTTGGAAGTAGGCAACCATCTACATTATAAGGTATATCACCTATGAGGGATTTTTATCAAATTTGCATTCAATACACTTCAAGCTCTTGAGCCATATGAGGCATGGGAGGAGGATGAATGTGCTCAATTTCCACTACAGTATTTAGGTCCAATTTTTGATAAAAAAATTGTTGAATTTTTGACAGAAGCTTGTCAGAATATCAACAAAACATTGAACCATTTTTTTGTCAGAACTTTTTCATCAAGCTTTCAATAGACTCTGAAAATGTCATAATATCGACTTGATTTCTTCAATTGTCAAAGGCACAAGTGTTCGTCAAAACTGTGACACGATGTCTATTCATTGAAAACTTTCATTAGTATCTTTCGTTAAAATGTCAACATTTAAGCACTTCTATCTTTCGTTGGAGGTATAACAACTGTGTCAGACTTTTTTATATTTCGTCGGTGGTTTTCATCAAAATTTCAATGAAACTATGCAATTTTGTTTATAAAAAAAGTATGTACATCATAGATCATCATATTCATAACTTTATTTCAATGATCATAGTCATGGTGTTGTTCACAATTCCTTTGTTTAAGAACTTAAAATATTTACCAAACATATGGTAGTGTCCTTCTTTAAAGCATTGTCCTTATCAAAATTACCTAAGTAACAAAGCACATTAGTCCCATGTCATTCCCACTACTATATTTTAAAAATGAGCCACCTAGTAGCAAGATATACACTAATACATGTAACTCATAGTAGCTACTTTTATGCTCTTTTCTATGTCATATAATTATATAACATGTTAGTGCCTATAATTCATAAAGGAATTGCATAGTTACCCCACATTTTTCCTAATAAGAGAGCATGTTGGGACTATTACTTCCTACTTTCTAACAAGAAAGCACATTAGAAAATGCTAGATTTTATTTGTCTTCTTCATGTCTATGTATGTTTCTCTTGTGTTTCATTTTTTTATGTTCCTTTTATGTATATGTCATCTATGTATTAAACTATATGTGAGATGCTAATGCTTGTGTGTAGGCTATATTATTTTAATGCATCTATATTGCAAGTTTTATGTTATTCAATATTGCTACTCATATAGTTTTTTATTACTTAAAATGCTTGTTTCAAGCATCATAAAATTTTCAAGGATCATAGTATTTTCAAGCAACTCTATTCTTTGAAGCTTTTCATGTGATTATGAAGCAACCTTCAACATTTTGGGCTTCTTAAGCAAGCCACACTTTCAAAAATTGGTCCTCTTGACTTTTCTCCAAACAATTATTTTTCATTTGTGATATCTATGTGGTCTCATCTCCATTCCAACATTTGAAGTGACTATTTGAAATTCATTCTTTACTTTTCATTCACCTTATTGCTATTGTATTCTTTTGTAATGTGTAGCTTTTGTAGTTGGCACAAGGAAGGAGGGAACTCCATTTCCATTTGTCATTCATATAAGCACTAGTTAATCCTTGTAGACATTGAATTTCATATTCATAACTTTATTTCATATTCATAACTTTTGGGATGACAGCATGGGACTAAGACTACAACTCATGAGCAAGACCATGTGTCACGTAGACATTCACACATCAAGATATGCTAATGATGTCTACCCTTTTTATAGATGGTTTTCCCATCTATCATTATGAGTATCCTATATATAATGTCTATTGTTACTTAATGATTATGCCTTAATAAACTTGTTGCCATTTTTTCCATGGCACTCTACAAAGTGATGAAATGAATTTGATAAGCGAAAGGTCTAGCCCTCCATGATTGTCACATTGATAAATCTATACTCAATGTTGTCCTTTTAACTATCTAGGTGAACTCCTTGGCCTTGGATTTTTCTATATTTACCAAGCATATGGTAGTGTCCTTTAAAGTGTTGTCCTCTTTCAACCACATAGGAACCTTACCTATTATCATAAATCACTAGTTTATGCATATTGTGGACTGTACATAGAAAGGTGACTACCCCAAGCTCTTGTCAACTTAATATATTCCTCAGAACAACCTATTTGAGCCTTCATAGTGATTGTCTTCTTTGCTTCTCAAGGATTCATAGTCACTATCATAGTTCATTTGATATTCCTTAGTTTAAAAATTATGGAATTTGTTTCAATATGACAGAGAGTCACATTAAATGTTTTCCAACTCTTTGTATAATGGTATAGTTTAAACCTTTTATAACAATCTTCTAAAAGTTCCTCCAAACTACCCTTATAACTTAGTTATACATTGATTGTTCCTTTGACTTTGTTCTTAAATAAGCTTTCTCCAAGACCCTACCTAACCATGAACCATAATTGTCTCTCCTTAATACATGACTTCCCTTGGAATGTTTTATATTGTATTTCTATGTGCCTCATTTTCTTGCATTGTAGATGCTCATAATGATTATTTTCAACCATTTTAAGCCTCCCTTATGTAAGACTATCTTCATGGCTTTTAAACTACACTTGATTTTCATATAGCTAGCTATGATCTTCTTTTTATGACTATGATCCTATTGAATGATAGTGATCCTCTATGATTTACATACCTATGAAAATGATCTCTTTGAACTTGACTTACCTTATGGTATATTTCAAGGTTATATCCTTTGTTCCATGTGAACTTAGGACTACTCATTTGAAAGTACTGCCCACTCTTCCATGTACATTATGGCTTGACTATCATTAGACTACCTTTGATTGTCCTTCTTGCTTCATTTGCTTCTACCTATGACTAAAATTATAACATACTTCTTCCCATCTTTAGACCATTTGGAATGACTATCCTTTTGGGCATTCCAAAATTACTAGAACAAATAATTTAGTAAGTATATAATATAAAAGAAAACTCATCCATCATTAAAGGTGAAGAATTCAAGCAAAGGAAGTAATATCTATATGCATTTTCTACATCTTATACCTTCCAATTTATACAAAGGAGTGCATCTGAGCCATATGTGTATTCTCCTATATGAGAAATTAGAAATAAATCCTCTTGTCCTAGCAATATATGGAGAATAAGAAATGGAAAGACTTGTATCTTTTTACATCTAAATGCCCTTTATGATAGTCATAAGGACTTATGACTATCCTTTATTTCAATATATTGAGGGAAGTACATGTTTCACTATCCATAATTTTATTTATACTTGACTACCCTTTTAAAATTTTATCTACACTCCATGGTTTCTTTATAAAATGGTTTTCCTTTTTCCTCTACTGAAATCTTATTTGTTTGAGTCTCCTCCACCTTGACTCTACATCAACTAGTTATGGTTGTGGCTTAACAAGGGTAGATTTTGTTAAGGAAGACAGTAAGTTGAATGAATATAAGTAGATTTTTTTTTGCATACCTGCAAATGGTACAAAATTTCATGGTTAAGTGGAAGCCTCCCATCAACAACAAGATCCAAATATCTATGTATCTATCTCAATCAAGCCTATTAACCCTTCAGAGCTATCAATTTTTCCACTATCCTGTTATGCGCAAAAAGTCAAATTTTACAGTTATTTCACCACTAAAAACAAAAGAAATAGAGCTTTGAAAAAAAATCCACACACAACATAATGTGGTATTCATACAAGTCCATACAAACAAACTAAACTCAGAACATTGGAATGGAAACAACTTGAAATTATGATGTAGAGCATGGATTTGATTTACTCAACTAGAGGAAAATTTCACAATAATGGGTTCTTCATGTAAAAAATCTATACAAGGTTTAAGTAGTAAAGAGATTGATGAAAGATAGAGGAATTAAAAAGATAGTTGGATGTAGTTGGATTGAGCTTCTCTTTGTTTTGAGAATAGTTTAATATTCTCTACTTAACAGGTCAAACCACCTAATGGTGGAAGCTCATTTGGCCTCTCCCCCCACCTCACATCACTCTCAATTCCCCATACCCTATCACTTAACATTAATCATTCATTAATCCATTAATAACATATAGCATTCATTCATTCAGTTTTTACATATCATCAAAAATATGGTTTTCATAATATGATTACAATCACTTTTTTTTGTTTCCTTTTTGAAGCTAAAAAAATCTTAAGTGGAGTATCATTTTCTAATTCATATGTCCCCCCTTCAATTTTTTTTCCCTCTACTCATGATCTTAATGTATTCCTAGTCATGTACTGATCATGACGTGGAGGCCGCTACAAGGGAGGGTCTGCTGCAATAATAAAAAAATGTTAAATTCATATTTTTTTCTATTATTGTTACAAGTATTTTATTAATTAAAGAAACATTAGAGTAGTTCTCTTTACTTGATGGGGAAATATCATGTTCCTGATCTTGTCCTATAGCATTATGCTCAACATGTTGAACACCCTCTAAATCCTAATCTGGAGTTGAAACACAAAATATTACATTAATTAATACACCAATTGCAATTAAATATGTTTAAAAGAACATTAGAGTGGTCCTCTTTACCTAATGGGGCCACATCATGTTCCTAACCTTCTCTAGCCTAATCATGCTCAACATGTTGATCATTCTCTACATGCTCTAAAGTTGAAACATGAAAGGTTACATTAATTAATACACCAATTGCAATTAAAGATGTTTAATTATATTAATCCATACTATGTTTTGTATAGCACATGAATACATCCAATACCAGGATGCACATCATGACCCTCATCTGTAGGTTGTGCTCCACCCTCACTAGGCTGATTTCCAATGTCATGTGTAGTGGAATTTAATATTGAATAGATTGCACAAGTATTCAATTTTAAATAAACTTTATTGAGTTTATTTACCTACGTGTCGGATGCAGTGGAAGATTGTGTTTTCCCAATCAAGAATCTTAGGAATTCAACCACGACTTCATAGCCATGCTAGAAGGAAATATTCATTTCCTCTTTTGTGGGTGCTTTGTTGAATTCAGACCCCTACATTTTTGCATAAGATCATGAATTTTGCTTCTATGCTGTGATAAAACCAAAATTGTTTTCAATTTATTATTTGGATGCAATATTTCATTTATTGATACTTACAATTCTTTTGGCTAATTTCAGATAACCACTAGATCCAAGTTTGTGTTGCTCATGTTTTTCTAGTATTTCCTTTGTTTCCTTCGATGTGTCAAGCAGCCTATGAAAATTTTGAGATATGTTACATTATGTAAAAAGAAAGAGTAATCAGTATATAATTACATTGTTGATAGTATCACATACCTTCCTTGGCACGGTGGTGTCTTTCCTTTTTTCTTTTCAGCCTTTTCTTTTCCATCTGACAGTAGGTCCTTCCACTCCCTCTCTAGAATCATAGGGGGATGCTCATACTTTTTATTCTTCTCTATATGTGACCTATATTGGTCCCTCACATACTTTAGATATGTACCAACTTTCTTAAGGACCTTGGTTCGGTTGAATTTTTTTCATTGAACAACACAACTAAATGGTTAATGAGCTCATCCTTTAAATCTTGATTTTGGGCATTCCATTGTGTATGTATGGTGGGCCCGAAGAGCTCCAATGTTATATCACCTAGATGTTTATAAAAACCATCATTTCTCACAAAATGATCATGGGATCATTAGTCTAAAAAGAGTGAGCAATAAGTAAATTTCAATTGGATTATATATAATAATAATTAAAAAAAAAATTACCTAGGAGCTTCTCTATCTTTATGGGAATGAAATCCTTGGTTACCACAAATGTGACCAGCAATGTTCCCATACTAGTAATACAGGAAGATCTAGGAAATGTTAATAAAACATCACCACTACTAGTGGTCTCTGTATCATGGGTACTACTTGATCCTTGCATGCTATGTGTTGCCAACATTTCAGTCGACAATATAGGCATGGATGATGGGGTTGAATGATCTGATGTATGTGTGAGAAGATCAGGATGGACAATTGTACCAACCCCTACTCCATGGGCAGCACTTGTAGTACCCTGATCATGCACAACAACATCATGAGGACACAAAAAATCTTATAAAAACAACACTTATTTAGTTCATGACATAAAAGAGTATAAATTATAAAACCATGAATGAATTTATAATTAAAGACCTCATGACAGCTTACTTGCAATTTTTTTACTCTCTCAGCCAACATTTTAACCCTCTCTCTTATCCCATCTATTTGAGGCACTATGAATAACAATTGAAGGGTTTCTTCATTGCATTTATTTGTGTCTTCTTTCTCATATCAAGAGGGTTTGTTGAATATGTGATGTCATCATCCAATAATAGTGACTACACCTCGACCCTATGGATGCTCTCCTCTACTGTTGGTGCCTTTCCTCGATCAGTCGACTGCAACAAGAATATTAAAATCATTATTGAAATTAACCCAATAAACTTATGAAAAAAACATAATAATAAAACATTTTGCTCATATCTAATTTGTACAATAACAATGAGGTAAACATGTTAGGTAGAAGTGCCTGAAGATGCATCATGATCTGTGGTCTAGGTCAAAGCCTTCCTCACAAGATCAATGTCCTGCATGACAAAAATTAAATATAAAAAAACATTACCAAAACGAAACCAATAGACTTATGAAAAAAACCATAATAATAAAATGGTGTATTGGAGTCATTAATTGGAGGTTGGATAAAATGGTATATAGTACATACCATCCCCATAGTAATTGTGTTTGTATCTAAGTGATTCAAATTGTAATCAATTAGCAACTCTTCCCCTATAGTAATTGATTTTGTTGCACATAAGAATACATGGTTTCCCTCGTGCACCTTGAATATGCAATTGGGTTTCTTATTTGTTGAAGCAGGTCATGTACTATTTATAAACCCTGCAATATTCCTTGATGCTTTTGGCCTTTTGTTAGTGTACATAGCCACTCCTTTATTTTGATCCTTATCTTTTAGTTGTATATAATTTGTTGACAGTGCATACCTATGCATACTTCATGTATATCGAACCAGTTGCATCCAATCTTTGTAACTGTAACAAGGCCCGACATACTCCATCAATTCAATAACTTTTTCGTAATAGACCTTTATGCCACCCATCCAAAATAGGCCCAAACCATGTAATGACAATGGTGTTATGTAGTATATCTTCTCATTGACACAAAAATCAATGTTTATTGGAGGAAGTTCCCTAGGTACACATTGTTTCCATAGATGTTTGTACTTCAAGGGCACCTCGATGTCGCCTATGCTCTCATCATCATAAGAACATGACCCCCCTTTATCAAGAAAAAATTCCATGTATTTACAAAATTTTCTTCTAATCTTTTGACCTCTAGTTGAGCTCCCTCTTTTAGACCTACTACATGTCTCACTTTGCTCTTCTCCTCCAAAAATTCCCTTGCTCGAGGAAGACAGATCTAACAAATACCTATTTGATGGTACCTACACTCAAAAGGATGTTGGATGAAGTTATTTCATGGTGATGTGATCCCAAGGTGAAATTATCATTAATCTATCATTTTATTGCTAGAACACTAATAGACATAATTCAGGTGCATGTGTGAGGTGGTTCAGGTATCCACTGATAAACTCCATATGTCTAAGTGATTGATAGGGAGGGAGTGTGTACTAGGACTGGTTAAGTCATCATAAGTTTATGCTTTGGAAATAAAAATTGTTTAAGTCATCTTAAATCTTCATATGTCTAATTGCTAGGAGAATTTTGGTATGTTTTAAGGTAGGATGAGTGGTTGCATCAATGTTCTAGTTCTCTATGCCATCACCATGAGACCACATTTCTTTGAGGCATTCCATCACCATCAAACCACATTTCTTTGACGCATTTTTTCAAATAGTTCACTACCATGTATATGGCTTGTCATGGCATTCCATCACCATTAAGCCATTTTTTCAAATAGTTCATTTCCTTGTCTATGTTGTTGCTTACTATTATGCTTAGACAATTATTTTCCAAGCATCCATAGCTTGTTCGAAAGCACCTATTTTAGGCTTTTATCCATAGCATTAAGACAATGAATTGTTCGATAAAAGGGTCTGGTAGTCATGTATGAAAAATGTCGTAGCATAGCAAGGAAATGAACTATTTGAAAAAATGCCTCAAATATATGTAGTCTCATGAAGATGGAATGTAATGACAATCCATAGCCATAGGCATTCGTTATGGCATTCCATCACCATGAGACCACAATTCTTTGAGGCATTTTTCCAAATAGTTCACTACCTTGTCTATGCTATTGATATTATGCTATTAGCCAATTATATGTTAAGGTGGATAGAATTTTAAAATATCTCTACTAAGATGTGAGCTTTCATCCCTCATGTCCTCATATCTTTGGGTAATGTGTTGCAAGTGGAAGAAACAAGGTCTACTCTTCCCCATCTTAACTCTAGGGTTTCTATATCTCTCAAATCTAATGAGTGTATTCTACATATTTTGTGCTTTCAGTTGAGTGATAATCAAACTAAACATGATATTGAGGTTTTGAGAGGTTTGAATTCTTGTTTTCTATGTAAAATGGATGGTCATCAAAGAAAGCATGGCCCAAAAATTCTTAAGAACATTAATAGACTTGTAGCTAATAGAATCTCATCCTTGATTTTGTAGGAAATAATAAAATAAATAATAGAAAAATTTACGAGAATGATTTTGATACTTTAGATGAGATTCTTGAAAAATTGGAGGACTCTCATTCTAGTGAGGCATATGTTGGTATCCTTTCATATACGCCTTTTGTCAACATTGAGCTTGCTCTTCTTTCTTTTTTTCAAGGATAATTCTAGGTAATAAAAATATGCCCAAGAGTTTTAAATATTGAAAGAGTTTAAGTTTTTTGTTAAAATGCTTTGGTAGTCATGTATGAAAAATGTCATATCATAGCACAACAATGACCTATTTGAAAAAATTCCTGAAAGAAATGTAGTCTCATGAAGATGGAATGCCATGACAATCCATAGCCATAGGCATTCGTCATGGCATTCCATCGCCATGAGACCACAATTCTTTGAGGCATTTTTCCAAATAGTTCACTACCTTGTCTATGCTATTGCTATTATGCTTTGATAATTTTTTTCCCATAGCTTGTTCAAAAGAACTTTTTTTAGGATTTTAGCCCATAGCAGCAAGGTAGTGAATGTTTGATAAAATGCTTTGGTAGACATGTATGAAAAATGTCATAGCATAGACAAGGCATTGCACTATGATCCTCACTTGCAAACAACAGACATGCATTCCAACTTGTGATTCACCAATAATGGGAGTTGAAAGTGATTGAAAGCACTGAGTTATGGTTTGTCCCACTAGCATTGAAGACAATTATACAAAATAAAATCACAAAGAGTCATTGGTCTGATTCTTTGAACTTATATTTTTGTGTGTCATGTTTATTTCTAGATTTTTGTGTTTGTGGTTTCCCAAGTTTTATGGGATCTATGTTTCTTTCTATAGAATGATACATAAAGATTTATTCACTTTCTTCTTCAAAAATCATGGTATGCAATCAAGATTTTTAAAAGAAAGAGTTTTAGAATATGGGAAATTTTGTTTTTAGGTCCATCTTTGAACCCTTGATTCTACCCTATGTAATGCTTTAGCCAATTATATGTTAAGGTGGTTAGAATTCTAAAATATCTCTACTTAGATGTGAACTTTTATCCCTCAAGTCCTTGAATCTTTGGGTAATGTGTTGCAAGTGGAAGAAACAAGGTCTACTCTTCCCCATCTTAACTCTAGGGTTTTTATATCTCTCAAATATGATGAGTGTATTCTACATATTTTGTGCTTTCAATTGAGTGATAATCAAACTAAACATGATATTGAAGTTTTGAGAGGTTTGAATGCTTGTTTTCTATGTAAAATGGATGGTCATCAAAGAAGGCATGGCCCAAAAATTCTTAAGAATATTAATAGACTTGTAGCTAATAGAATTTCATCCTTGATTGTGTAGGAAATAATAAAATAGACAATAGAAAAATTTATGAGAATGATTTTGATACTTTAGATGAGATTCTTGACAAATTGGAGGACTCTCATTCTAGTGAGGCATATGTTGGTATCCTTGCATATATGCCTTTTGTCAACAATGAGCTTGCTCTTCTTGTTTTGTTTCAAGGATAATTCTAGGTAATAAAAATATGCCCAAGAGCTTTCCTTAGAAAGATTGAAATATTTTAAGTTGTTTGTTAAAATGCTTTGGTAGTCATGTACGAAAAATGTTGTAGTATAGCAAGGCAATGAACTATTTGAAAAAATGCCTCAAAGAAATGTAGTCTCATGAAGATGGAATGCCATGACAATCCATAGCCATAGGCATTCGTCATGGCATTCCATCACCATGAGACCACAATTCCTTGAGGCATTTTTCCAGATAGTTCACTACCTTGTCTATGCTATTGCTCTTATGCTTTGATATATTTTTTTCCCATAGCTTGTTCAAAAGTACTTGTTTTAGGAATTTAGCCCATAGCAGCAAGGTAGTGAAACTTTTGATAAAATGCTTTGGTAGACATGTATGGAAAATGTTGTAGCATAGAGATGTATGTGTTCTCCTTGCAATAGGGTGTCTTGTGTGATTGTGAAAAAGGATGATGTCTAGTTTTGGACCCAAATGTCATAGCATAGACAAGGTGGTGAACTGTGATTCTCACTTGCAAACAACAAACATGCATTCCAACTTGTGATTCCCACAAGAAAACAACAGAGTCACCAATAATGGAGTTGTAAAGTGATTGAAAGCACTAAGTTATAGTTTGTCCCACTAGCATTGAAGACAAATATACAAAATACAATCACAAAGAGTAATATTCAAAAGCCAAATCAAATAAAAAACCCTATAGCACTCTGATTTATAAATTTTAGATGAAATATATGGACAATTTTGGGGATGGATGAGATGCAGAGGCCTTCATGGAAAAGCAAATTGCAAAAATTCCAAATTTTCCAGCCAAGCAAGCTTGATCCATGGGATTCTTGCAACCTTTCCTCCGCTGGCATGCGACTCACTTCTCTTGATGAGCTAGGTTTTTAGATTATGTCAATTAAAATGAAAATTTTGGTGCCATGTTAAATTTTACATAATAAATTATATATAATTACTATAATTACTATAATATGATTAATATAATATTACCTAAATTTTTAATATTAATATATTAATAATATATTCATATTATATTAATTTATTATATATTAATATATTAATATATTATAATATTAATATATTATAATATATTTAATATAATTATGTCTCTATATCTCCCACTATCTATGCCACTCCCTCTCCCCCTTTCTCTCTCTTCCTCTTCAACCTATCTCTCTCTACCCCTCCCTCTCTCTCACTATATCTCCCTCCCTATATATCCCCCTATCCATTGACTCTCTATCTCCACCTCTCTTTCTTTCTCTTCCCATATATCTCCATCTCTCTTTCTCTTCAACCCATATATCTTTATCTCTCTCTCTCACCATCCCCATCTATAATCTCTCTATATCACCCCATTTTTATGTCTCTCCCTCTCCCTCTATATATATTGAGCTATCTCTCCCTCTCTCCCCTATCTTCTTCTCTCTCCCTTTCTACAAATCATTGTCCCTCTTCCCCTCTCATTTCTCTCCCTTTCCCACCTATCTCCATCTCTTCTCTCTATTCCTCTTCAACCTATCTCTCCCTTTCTCCCCCTCTTATCTATCTCTCTAATGTCAAGCCTTCTAAAAATAGTGTTGTATGGTCTCTTTACAATAATTAGACAATATTCAGGAGATCAAGAAGGTGAGAAAATTTAATTCCCCCCTTTCTATGTCTCTCCCTCTCCCTCTATATATATTGAGTTATCTCTCCCTCTCTCCCCTATCTTCCTATCTCTCCATTTCTACACATGCCTCTCACCGTCCCTTCTCCTTTCTCTCTCTTCTCAACTATCTCCCCCTCTATCTCTCACCATATCTCCCTCCCTATATATCCCCCCTATCCATCGAATCTTTATCTCCACCTCTCTTCCTTTCTCTTCCCATATATCTCCATCTCTCTTTCTCTTCAACCCATATTTCTCTATCTCTCTCTCTCACACCATCCCCCTCTATAATCTCTCTATATCTCTAATGTCAAGCCTTCTAAAAATAGTGTTTTATGCTCTTGAACGATATGTAGAAAGGGATAGAGAAGAATATAGGGGAGAGAGAGAGATAGATCAATATATATAGAGCAAGAGGGAGAGACATAGAAAGGAAATGATATAGAGAGATTATAGAGGGGGGTGGTGAGAGAGAGAGAGATAGAGATATATGGGTTGAAGAGAAAGAGAGATGGAGATATATGGGAAGAGAAAGAGAGAACTAAACTCACCCTTTTTCTATGTCTCTCCCTCTCCCTCTATATATATTGAGCTATCTCTCCCTATCTCCCCTATCTTCTTCTCTATCCCTTTCTACATATTGCTCTCCCTCTCCCCCTCTCCTTTCTCTCCATTTTATACCTATCTATCTCCATCTCTTCTATATGTTACTCTTCAACCTTTCTCTCACTCTCTCCCCCTCTTCTCTATCTCTCTAATGTCAAGCCTTCTAAAAATAGTGTTTTATGGTCTTGAGCGATATGTAGAAAGGGACAGAGAAGAAGATATGGGAGAGAGGGAGAGATAGCTCAATATATATAGAGGGAGAGGGAGAGATATAGAAAGGGGGTGATTATATAGAGAGATTATATAGGGGGATGGTGAGATAGAGAGATAGAGATATATGGATCGAAGAGAAAGAGAAATGGGGATATATGGGAAGAGAAAGAGAGATGGAGATATATGGGAAGAGAAAGGAAGAGAGGTGCAGATAGAGAGTCAATGGATAGGGGGATATCTAGGGAAGGAGAGATGGTGAGAGATAGAGAGCGGGAGATAGCCGAGAAGATAGATGGAGATATATGGGAAGAGAAAGAGAGAACTAAACTCACCCCCTTTCTATGTCTCTCCCTCTCCCTCTATATATACTGAGCTATCTCTCCCTCTCTCCCCTATCTTCTTCTCTCTCCCTTTCTACATATCACTCTCCCTCTCCCCTTCTCCTTTCTCTCCCTTTTCTATCTATCTATCTCCATCTCTTCTCTCTCTTCCTCTTCAACCTATCTCTCCCTCTCTCCCCCTCTTCTCTATCTCTCTAATGTCAAGCCTTCTAAAAATAGTGTTTTATGGTCTCTTTAAAATAATTAGACAATATTAGGGAGATTAGGAAGGTGAGAAAACTAAAATCCTTCAAAATAGGGGTAGTTGTGGGTTTGTTCATTTTCTTTGTATACTATATACTTAGTTTCTCTAGGATAAATAAGTCACTATATAAATGAAAGATGTTTGATTATCTACCTAATATTGTTTTGTGTTTTTGTAATAGAAGAGATCTACAACTCTATAGAAATTGCTATATGCTAATGGTCAAATTATTAGACTATTTAGATCATTTTCTTAGTTGTATATCCAAACTAATATAGAGTAAGCTTTTTCATTTTATTTGAATACTACATAATAGTTTATGTGTTGAAAGATTTATTTCCATTCTTTGTAGTTTTTACATTGGAATACAAATCATATTTAATTTCATGCCAATATACTTCTTTCATAAATCATGATATTTTTTTAATATCTTAAAATTATATGTTAGTTAAATTGGAGTTTATTTTTTATTTAATTACTAAATTTGATCTAAAAATGTTCAACACTTTAGATATATTTAATTAGATATATACAGTTAAATTGGAAGTGTCATTTGAGTTAATAATTAAATAACATAATAATCAATTAAAGCAAGGGACATAATTTTGCATGTGTTTGAATTTAATCAATTAAAAATTAAAATAGACATAAATTACTTAAAATAAGTGCTTCATAACCCATCTAATCAAATCATAACCTATCAAAAAGGAAATAGGAATTTTCTAAAGAAAAGAACACTTGAGCCAATCATAAGTGTATGGCCTTCACAGAAAGGAGTGATCCACTTTAGCAATAGCAAATACCCCATCAAAAATTTGCTCACATTACATAAAGCCACAATGTTCCTCCAAGATAAGTCAATCAAATCCAACCTTATGTGTCCTAGTAATCAAATTGGAGATGATCCTAAAAATGACATTGCGAAGGGTGATTGGTATAAAAAATCTAAATGACTTTACATTTATTTCACTACTACAATCAATGTGTCATCTTTCATGAAATTTCCCAAAAAAACTATTCATTATGATCATATGGAAATTTCTAGGAGAACTACAATAGTTTTAACATTATGAATTAAAATCAAACATTAAAAAGTAAATCATTAATTTATTATGTAATTGCATAAAAATTAAAAACATCATGAACTAATTATGTAACCACATAAGTCAAATATAATTCTATCAAGAAATGAATATAAAATAGATAATACAATCACATAACTCATACATTTCAATGTCATTGATCTTCTTTATCCAACTCTTTGTCTATATCATTCGATCTAGATTTGACATTGTAAGGATTGGTCATATCATTATCATCGCCATTGATATTAGTTTTAATAATGTCATCATCCATAAGGATATCATCTTCATGAACATTAACTGCTACATCATCATGATCTAGTTCCTCCTCTTCGACATCTTCATCAAGAACATCATCAACTAATTGTTGATCCTTATCATCATCTACATCATCTTCTAGTTCTTCAATATATTCTTCTTCCACCACATTATACTTTACCAGCCTTCCTCTTGGATCATGTCTAACAACAAATGACCAACTTGGTTTACCTAGAACCTCTGAGTAAAATACCTGCTCACTTGATCAACCTTGTATTAACCATATTGGTAAATCAATTATCATGTTCAATAACAGTTCTCTAAGGATCATTTTCATTCAATTGTAGCCTATACCATAGGAGGATGAATATAACTAATTTAAATAACTTAAAGTCACACTGAAGTATATCATCCAAAATCACATAGTATCGATTTTTTGAGACTTTTGGATTTATGTCACTTCTAGATGAAACATTATTCACATGAAAGACTATAGTTATCCCAGAATCACACGTTCTCTTCATTTCATACAACTTTTTGATTTGAAATTTATGACCATTGCACCACATAGCCTTGTGGTGTTTCACCTACAATATGTCAAACATGAAAAAAATATTGCAATATCATCGATTGATAAACATATTTATTCTTGGCCAAATGTATGTAAAGAAAAAAACCTCAGCATATATATACATCAATATAATTGAAAACAATTAAATAATATGGGTGATTAATATATTTATATGTACTTGTTTATGTCTTAAACCATATGCTAAATCGATTTCCCTTGGTGTAACATTGAAATCTCCCTTACGATGAGATTCTTTAACCAATGAAGCCACACCTTCCCATGTTAATGCACGACCATATTGTTGACATCATTCAATCCATACTGTCATCCAATCAATATTGTTTATGATGTACAAATGTAGTGCATCCCACTCTCGACCAACTATATCAAAATATATTAAAATTATGAGTTATGAGTTTCAGTCTTGCACTAAAGAGTTTTGTAGTCTTTTTAAGGAAGATTGGAGAATTTGTTAAGTCAATAATAAGGCTATTATCAAGCCACTAGAATTTTCTTATAGGTGTCCTAGGAGTTTGAATACATTTCAAAATTTAAAGAATTAAAATATTTCAATAGTGATGTTAACAACCTTGAAATTAGTGTGTTTTATCTTTCATGTGATCATAAAAGATTAAAAAGTCAGTTGTAGAGGTGTTTGTTCAATATTTGAGGTGTAAAAGCCTTTAAAAGGTATAAATTGATCATTGTAAACACTCATAGGATGAGAAATAAAGAAGGTATAACTACTGTCCTCAAGAGTTTTGTGAAGAAAAGCATGTGAAATGAGAGGTTCAAGCCTAGATTTCAACAAAATATGTATGGAAGATTTGATTTTACAAATTTTTTGTCCATGTGCAGACCTATTGGGTTGTGTTTGAGTTTTTTTTGAGGTCTAAGAGGTTGTGGAAGTATGAGATTGAATAAACCCTCATGATTTTTGCCTAAAACAAGGGTTTTTGGCTTTGGCAAGAATCTGGTTGTACAAGTGGAATATTTTTGTGAATTCAGAGGTTTTGAGGCATAGAAATTTCTACCCCAATATTTTGTGGGCATATGAAAACTTAAAAGACTAGTTGTTTTGTAAAATAGGCCTAATTAGCCTAATCATCACAACCTAGAAAGGGTGATTTTGGTGATTTGGTCCAAAGGACTTGTAATTTCCCTTGAAGTATGTTTAATAACACCAAAATGGGTGTCTAAAACCATCAAGGTTTTGTCTATTGCTTTGGGAAGGTTTTGAGTTTTTGGGAAAAACTAGTAGGTTTACATTGCTATAGGGATTCAAGGAGTCAAAGTGTGAAATTTGACTATGTTGTTTGTCAGGCTTTGAGATTTTGTTAGATATTTTAAATTAGTCATTATAAAATTTCTAGAATCCTCTTAAAGGAATGTTGATAGGTTGGTTGAGTTGAGCCTCCCATGTCTACATCAATTAGTAAAGAAAAAGCATGTGAATGAGAGGTTCAAGCCTAGGTTTCAATAAAATATGTATGGGAGATATAATTTTATGAATTTTTACCCATGTGTAGACCTAATGGGTTGTGTCTAAGTTGGTTTTGAGGTTTGGTAGGTCATTGAAGTACGAGATTGAATAAACCCTCATGATTTTGGCATAAAACAAGGGTTTTTCGGTTTGGCAAGAATCTGGTCATACAAGTGGAATATTTTTGTGGATTTTCAGGTTTGGAGGCATAAAAATTTCTGCCTCAATATTTCATGGTAATATGAAAAGTTTAAAGACTAGTTGCTTTGTAAAATAGGCCTAATCAGCCTGATCAACACAACCTAGAAATGGTGATTTTGGTGACTTAGTCCAAAGGACTTGTACTTTCCCTTGAATTATGTTTAATAAAAAAAAATGGGTATCTAAAAACATCAAGGTTTTTTCTAGGTTTTTGGGAAAGTTTTGAATTATTGGGAAAAACTAGTAGGTTTGCACTATTGCAAGGATTCAAGGAGTCAAAGTGTGAAATATGACTTATGTTGCTTGTCAGGATTCAAGAGTTGTATTATACTTAAAAGAGTACAATATGCATAAAAAAATGAAAAATGTATTATAATTACCTCTCACTTTCCTCAATCTACCTTTGCCTCTTAGGTACTCTCCTTCGAATTTGTTAATGGAGTTGGGATCCCAAATGCGATCTACATGGATTTTTGTTGAAAACTTAGGAAGATATTCAAAATTGTACACCATGGTCTAGTATAGCATACATCCTTCCCCCATATAACCCTTAGGATGTGCTCTTTTTCTAGCCAAATTCTTCAAAAATTTCAGGTGCCTCTCAACCATCCACATTGACCTTATGTGTATAGGTCCACACAATTCAATCTCATCAACTTGGTGTATGAGGTAGTATTCTTGTGCATTGAAAAATTTCAAAGGTAGACACTTTTTCATTTCACACATTAGATGAAGAATTTTTCTCTTCCGATAATTTATATCTTCTTTATGGATTTATTTAGATGACAACCATCTACAAGTGATTCAAGGTGCAAATATATTAACGAGATTTAATAAAAATATACAATCTATCACATAAAAAGTAAAACAAATGACAATTATAAGATCTATACAACAAATTGAAAAAATATCTCTACTTGCCTCATGTATTTTCCAAGATCATATATAACTTGCTTGACATTGTTTTCAAAGTTGTTTGCGAGAGACAGAGGTAGAATGGACTGCAACAATTATAAAATGATATTTTCATTATTTTTCCAAAAAGTACTAAACATAATACAATGAAAAGTACATGCAGTATACAAATATATATATATATATATATAATATACCAGAATAATTGCCTTAATGAAGGTATGCCAATCATGTTTTTTCATCCCTGACCCAAATTCACCTTTCTTTGTTATGATATTGTTTATGTTCACAGAAAATCTTGTGGGAAATCAATTTTTTTGTATGACTTCTTTTATAACATTGTTTTCCTACTCCGTTAACAACCAAGGAAGGGTGCTTTTATTAATTTGGTCTCCATCGCTATTTAATTGAATAACATTTTTCATTGCATGATTAGCTTCCTGAACGTCACTATAATTTTTGACAATTTTTTCTTTGTCATGCCTTCCATCCAATATTTTCCATAACGTTTCTATTATATTCTTTCTGATATGCATTGTATCAAACAAATGCACAATTTGTAGCTGCTCATAGTAGGGAAACCTACTAAATTGTTTGGGATAACTTTTCATTCCCTGTGAAAGTTAGCCATTAATGCCTTGACCACCTTCATGAAGCATATAAGTTAAATAAATTAACAATGAAAATCATTGTCAATTACAACATGAGAAAACAAAACACAATATAAAAATATAAATTCTAAATATATCATATATGATAGATAAACAATTTGATTTGATGTATAACCTTGATGATTAATTCTATTATATTCCAACTTCCATACGTGAGGTGTCATTCTTCATGGTTTTGATGTATTCTCTTCTTTCCCATTGAAATAATGTTTTTTAGTTGCTCGATACTTATGATTTCTGTGGAGGAAGTGCCTATAATCATCAAACACTTGTTTTCCTAAACTTGTTGAACGACAAGATTTCAGGTTTGGACCACAAATTGGACATGCAAATTTTTCCTTTGTTTGAAGACCTGTAAAATCATATATAATTGGATTAAATATGTCAAGTTTTATAATTATATATAATGAGTATATTATTTTAAAAACATGCATGATATCTACTTCATAAAATTAAATATCGTTAAAGTACAGTCGAACGTTATAACATACCATAAAAATGTGTTAGCCCTGGGGCATCCTGAATTGTTCATACAAGCATTGCATGGAATTGAAATTGTCTTTTTCCTATTGGTCTAGAGATGTCATAAATAGTGACACCATTCCATAACTTTAGTAACTCGTCGATAAGAGGCTCGATATATACATTCGTATCTTTAACTTGGTACTTACCTAGTTGAATGAATATAAACATTACATAATTATTATGACCATTTTACTGAAATATATATAAATTAATGTACATGAATATTAAATAAAAAAAATATAATTCATTATGCAACAAATAAGACAAATGAGATACTACAATGTTAAAGAAAATCAATGTAAACAAATACCTAGAACAATCATTGACAACATTATGTGCTCCCTCTTTATTAACATCCATGGAGGAATGTTATTGTTGATAAGACAAATAGGCCACAACAAGTAAATAGATCTCAGCTCTCCAAATGGATTGACACCATCCACTGCCAATGAAAGCTTGAGATTATGAGGTTCTTATTTAAAGTGTGGCTATTTTTCCTCCATGTCCCTAAATGTAGAACCATCCACAAGAATTCAAAGAATGACATCTCCACTTCTATTTTGTGCATAGTAATCTATAAATTGCACTAAGCTTTTGCACCTAAATAATCGTTGCATATGTGGAATAATGGAATATAATGAAGAACCTTGTGAGGCACCATTTTTGTTAGTTGATCTATTTGATATCCACTGATATGGAATTTTGGGCATTTTGTTGCAAATTCATGTTGTTTATGATATATAAATGATCATTAGAACATGCATCTATTCTTGATACTCCATTCCAATATCTTTCACATTGCCAGATAAATCTCAGTATGAGCGAGGTAAAATATTTGATGGTGATAACAAAAATTCACCAATCAATCTACAACAAAAAATAATTTGTTAATATAGAGAATATTAATGGTATGTATTTCATCATTTATTTAGTAGTGATGAACTAACAACAATTAAAATAGATGGAAAAATATGACATATATGACATGCCTTAACATCCATGAGATCGCTATGTTGGATAAACCATTCATAACCTTGAAGTTCACCAATAACAATACAACAGAGAGAAGAGTTGTTTGGGAGCCTTCATAAAGGGTTTTGTATGCCTTCTCAAGTATAGGTAAATCAGGAAAATTATCAAATTCATCTAGTAGTTGATCATCATCATCAGCTATGCCACTAAATGTGTCATGGATCAATGTATTTTTACCATCATCTTCCACTGTGTTTTTTGGCGCATGATCATCTTCTTCCATAGGATTATTAACTTCATCTTTGATATTCACAACTCCATGTTCCTTCGCTTGCAAAACCACATTCTTTAAGGCGTGCTAATCCATATAAACATTTACAAATTCAATCAATATAAAGACTTATAATGAACAACTTACAATGGACAATAATCATGCCCCCCTTCATTGTGAGCATGATGCCTACAATGTTTCTTAGTTATTGTGATTAAAAATATGCTCGTCTTTAAGCCCTTGCAATTATTGTAAGGACAATAACATTTCCCATCACCCTTTCTTTTCAATCTATCCCACACTTTAGCAATTGTCTGTTCATTTTGTTCTCGACTAATATTATCTGACATTATTTTCTTTACCAAGCTTGAATATTTAGATCTTCAAAAGATATCAAACCAAAAATCTAATAATTTGTAATCATAGACAAGTAGCAAAATCTAATAATTCTAAGATTTTGCACCAAAAAAATTCTACATGCAACCACCCTTACAAAAGAAAAGATAGTCTTGAGTTAATGATCAACCCAAAAAACAATCTCAAATGCTAATTCCAAAACTTATTAAATTTTCATTTTACTATGATTTCTAACTATTAGACTCCTAAAATCATTATATTGAACTTGGACAACAAAATCTAGAAATAAAATTCTCAAAATGCACAAGTCTATAAATGAAATCTGATGAGATGTTGCTTTAAAATAGGATTTTCAAACCTAGAAATACAAATGTGACTTCAAAACTAAATTATAGAAAAGGACAATGACTACCCTCAACCTAGTGATATATTCTTGAATTTTTTTTAATTTTTCCCAAAAAGATTGTCCTTAGTTATCCACAAATTGTCGCAAGTAGAGAAAATTCGTAAGTACAAAAAATTTGCAAGTATAGCAAAATGTTGTCGCAATAAATAGGTGAACTCACTTTTATTCATGTCAGCCACAATTTCATTTTTTTTTAATGTTTCATTTATGTCAAAATTTTGATGAACATTTTTGTCAAAATTTTGATGAAACTTCGTCTAAATTTTGATGAAAAACAAGTTCGTCGAAATTTTGACGAACTTCATGGAAATTTTTTTAAAAAATTAAAAATTACACTTCAAATTTCACAAGCACCTAACAATACATCAAATTGTAAACATTTCATTTAAAAAATTCATTGGATTTTGTAGTCAAATGAGTTAGTGTTCCTATATAATCTTCTCTCCATCATGGCAGCTGAAACGAAGAAAGGTAGGGATAACTTTGTCTCCCACCTTTGTTTAATAAAATTGCTAGTTAAGAAATCTTTGCATGATGCTTCTGGAATGGCTTGGGAGGAATTTTTTCAAGTTAATCAAAATTACCATCAAGAAGAGTTTGTCAATGTTGAGCATTTTCCACCTAGGGCTATACCTCAATTCTGTAGGTCTAGCAGAAGATTGAGCATGGCTGAAGTCACCCTTGGTGCTTCAACTTCTAGAATTGTTCCTCTTGTAGTAGTAGAAGAAGACATAAACATTAGCTCCATTGAAATAGAACATTTAGGAAAAACTAGCTCCTCATTTGATTCTGATAAAAATGTTCCCCTACAAACCCTAATAAGAACTAGGGCATAGATGAAAGAAGATGAAATAAGAAAAGAAAAGGAAAAATCAGAAACCCAACCTATAGAGAAAGAGGTGTCAAGTGATAAAAAGAGAAAAATTGACCCTATTCATCCTACAGCCAAAGGAAACCCTACAAGCACCTCTAGGAGGTCAAAACTAGTTGGTCTAGCCTTTTGTGTCCCTTCACAAGAAAGCCCTAATGAGATACCACATGGAGATGCAGAAGCTCCAATATAAAGAGAAGAAGATATATTTAGGGAAGTAGTGAAACTAACACTGGCAGACCTTGCCAATATTGTAGAAGAATTTGAGGATGAGCAAGGGTTCCTACTAAAAAACTAGGAACAGGTGCTAGAGGTCCTACAAAAAGGAAAGGATAGAGAAATAGTATTCTTGCAGCCACAAACAACTAGACATCCAAAGGATATACATATAGTGATGTACGGGGAGCAGTCATCAACAAAAACATTGGTAGGAATTCATAACCCTCCTAATTTTACAATGCATGCCAAATTTTTAAATTTGTGGAAAAAAATAGAAAGGATGGAAGGAGAATGGAGACAAGAGAAGGGTATGTGCAGGATCATCATTGAAAAAATAGGCCCTTAAGTTGCAAAAAGTTGAAAAAAATTAGAGTTAGGCAACTTGACGTAAAAATTTGAATAAGTTATCTATATTATTTTAAAAATATGTAAGAATGGAATTTTTAGCAAATTGAATGTAGTTTGTAAACTACTAGTTTTTTTTAAAAAGAATCTATTTGGTGAAAATTTCAAATTTAAATGCAATAGTACTACTTAAATTTCAGGGAAAAAATAAGTAGGTGTATGTCTGACCACCCTAACCACAATAAAATGATAATATTCTTTTATAATATTTTAGATATAAGTAGAGGAATCATGTCCTGATGTGATGCATATTAAATTGTAATTTTTTCCCAAGTAGATAATTAATTATGATTTTTTTATTACAACTTTTAAAAAATATAAAAACTTGTACGTCTAACCACCTTAACTTGGTCCAAACTTCATGAAATTGTTTTTTATTAATCCTATAGTATATGAAGCATAAAATGTGATGCATGTTTTGGATTCATAAAATGTGATACCATTTGAAAGCTATAGATGTTTTTCAATTAGCTTATCAATCAGGACTTTAGTCGTAATTCAAATAGAAAATGAAAAATAATTATTTATTAAAATCAAAGTAAAGCATAATTTATATTGGTGGAAATCTGAGAATCTCCTTTAAAAACCCTTTTCGTTTCATTAATTTTGGGTTAAAAAAGTCATTAGCCACATACCCTACAAATACCCATCATATTGCTAGTTTTTGGCCCATCATGATCTTGCAAATACCCAGAAGAAGACATTGAAAAGGAAATCTAAGAGAGGGATGAGATTATTGAGGAGAAAAATGAGGAAATTGCTACTCTAAAGAAGAAAGTAGATGACATTGTGACATTGGTACCACAAATTCTTGAATTCAGAGATCCTCCAAGGGTTTATGCCTTGCACTTAAAAGAAAAATATCTCTCTTTTAGATTATAAAAAATTGTTTCAGATTTAAACCCTTCCATTGAAACTCCTGCTGAGTTCTTTAATGCTTTTAGGATTGCTTCCCCTAAAATGAAAAATTTGTTATGTGAATTTTATTTGCACAATTATGCTATTAAACAAGATCATGAATAGAACACACTACTATATGTTGGAGATGTTCAATTGAATGCATTTATGTGATGGGCACAAAATGAAATTAATTGGGGTAAGTAGAACACTGCTTATAGGAAGATGGAATCCAATATATCCTTACCCATTAGGGCTGAGTCGAGCAACCCAAAGGATATTTGCAATGAATGGCTCAGGATGCTTCTCAGATCGAGCTATGGTAACAAAATTATGCCTTGGATTGAAGTTGTTTATACTGAATATGAAGTTAAGAAAACAACAAAAGAGGAATGTGTAACATGATATCTAGCTAAATGATGGAATAGCCTAACAAATGAATTAAAGCAAGCTAAATCCCACTCTATCCACAACTATGTTACGACATTGAAAAGGATTTTCAAGTACATCCATATTGGTAGAACATAGGCAATTCTAGCTTCCCTTGACTTGTCAGCCACCCATTCTCATGTGGCCAGTACCAAATTTTAGAGGCCACCAATATGGCATTGTTGGAGAAAGGCTAAGATGGAATAGACTTGATATATTGGGAGGACTCTACTGGGATCCACACTCATGTACTGCAGAAACAGATGTTGGACAACTTGCAATTGCAAACTTTAGAGCCTTGACCAAGAAAAGGAACAAACCTTCCTCTACTGTAGGACTAGTAGGATGTTAGGTTGGGGGGGATGATGAGCTTATTTTTTGGTCAAATTTGGATAGAATTTATAGTCCATTTGCTAATAGTATCATGAAATTTAGTAGCTAAGTGTTAATATTTGCATAATGTCTCCCTTAAAACATTGACTTTGGGTTTAATTCCTTCTCTATGAAATTTTAATAGCATTTGCATATTATGTGGATTATCTATATCAATTTTGTGCATGGTTGATGAATGTTCCTTAAGGTGATTATAGATGTGCAATTATTATGCATACTGACATTTTTCTACATGATATCATTTTTGGATGCTAAGTTGAGAAAAGAAACCATTAGATGAACATGTAGGGAATCATTCAAAAGGAGTCAACTAAGCATGGCAGCAGATTCCCCATAGTAGTCAAACATAACTGCCTTGTATTTATGGCATTGAGTAATCGCATGTGTTACTACATTGTTGATTCCATGTTTGGGCATGCATGTCTCATTGGATTCCCTATAAACTTAACCACTCCATCACTCTTTCCTTGCTTTCCCTAAATGGCATCCTCTCAGTTAGTGGGAGTCAACCACCCTATTTAGCTGGTAGAATGAATAAGGATTTGAATCTTAAGGATTTATAGTTCTTGATTGTTGTCGGAAAAATGACAATGATATTGTATTAAGCATTTTCTACTTTTTAATATAGCCATGTTGTTATTCTGTTTATATATTTTCTAATGAATGAGATGATAGTCTAATTGTAAGAATTTGAGTTCACAATAGTCTTAGTGGATACTCATCCAAGGGGGACCACTTGGTGAGTAATCCTTTCATTAGAGTAATTAGTTTAATTATCATTTTTTGTTCTGTACTTAGTTGAAAATCTAGCATCGACTATTCTTGCAACCACTACATGTCCATTCTTTGTCCATTCCTATAGCCAAAGTAGACAGATTAGTTCCTTTTTGCTACTCAAATCTTTTATTCCTATTATGCATTTCGATTTGGCATAGTTGTTGCTTAATGTTCAGTATTTTCTTTCTACAATTTACTTCCAGTATTGTGTTTCTTAGCCATAGATTAGAAATGACTACTTAAGAGTTCCTAGTGCACATACTATGCTCGTCCATTTCAATTTCATGTCCCTGGGTTGATAAAGTAAATGTACCTTCATGATGATTAAGATGGTCATTCAAGTTAGATGTCCAATCTCTGAATCATGGCTGGAAGGGCTTGGTTATTGAAGTCATTATAGGAGGCCAACACCCTCTTCCTTGCCCCTTCTTGCGGGAAAGTCGGATGTTCCTCCTCGTAACATTCCACCCTTGTAGGCTTGTCCTCCTTCCCCTTACAAGGATTTAGATTGGGAATTAGATGACCTCTTGGCTAATTAGTGTTAGGACGAGGCCCCTTTTGTTGATCTTGTGTATGTGTGTTTTGTGATGTGTTCCCTTGTACTCGAGTTATGTGTTCCTAGATGGCACTCGTCACCCTCTTTGGTGCTTGGATACCTGCATGGTTTTTTGTGTCATAAACCTTCTTCTATTTATACCATCATTCTTCCATGGTTTTGCTTGATTTTTAATAAATTGGGGACAATGCAAAGCATTGGGGGCATTTAGGTTCCCCTTCCATGTTGACCCAATTTTTCATTTTTTCTTTGTTTTCTCATGCATTCCTCACATGGCCTAATATTGTAGGGTGTTAATGATAGCTCATTTATATACTATTATTATACATACTTATATATATTTATGAGTAGTTATGACCTCAAAATATCAGGCTACCCTTGTGTCCTATGTTTGTGTTTTCTTTTAACTTCCTTTATCTTTCTCTCTTCTTTGTTTGAGTTGTCCCTCCTATGTGTGGCAACACTCTCCTTAACACTTCAATTTCCAAAAAGAAAATTCTTTTCCAATGAACATTTTCTTGAAAGTCTTCACAAACTTTTCCTTGGAAGTGTATTCTCAACATAGGAACCCTAATGGAATGTGTTTCCTTCATCATGGGTTTGTAAAGAAAGGACTTGAAGACCTTACTCCAAAGTGGGAACTTCTTTGACTTCCCCTCGCGTGGGGGCATGTCCTTCCTTTCAAATTCCTTCATGAATTTAACATCTTTCAAAAGTATTCCTTGATGACAAATCATTCTAAGATGAACAATTTCTTTTGAATTGTGTGTCCCTTCACCAAACCCCCCTTCCTCTTCATGGCAGGTTCCCTAGGGACCCCTTCTTCAAAATACTTTGTATAAATGGAATTTTTCACATTTCATTCACCCTTTCACATCTAGCTTGGGGGAAACCTGACTAGACCTTACCTTTCAAATAGTGCATCCCTTGAGTGGACCCCTCTCCTTTTGAAGGGTTCTCGAGGGAGCCCTTTGAAAGTTTTAAGTCTACATGACTGGTCACTTTTTGACATGTTTTATCTGTAGGTAGACGTGTCACCATTTTAGACATGTCCTATCTATGGGTAGACATGTCATCACTTTAGACGTGTCTTATTTGTGGGTAGACATGTCATCACTTTAGACGTGTCCTCTCTGTGAGTAGGCCTATCACCACTTTAGATGCATCCTATCTATGGGTAGACATGTCACCGCTTTAGAAATGTTCTATCTATGGAAAAACTTGTCGCCACTCTTGACACGTGCTATGTGCGGGTAGATGTGTCACCACTTTACACATGTTCTATTTGTTGGTAGACATGTCATCACTTTTGACATGTTCTATCTATAGGTAGACGTGTCGTCCCTTTAGACATGTTCCATCTACGAGTAGACATGTCACCACTTTTGACATGTTCTATCTGTGGGTAGACATGTTGCCACTTCCTAACTCTTCAGAGTATGCTTCCTTAGGGATTCCTCCATTTAGGAAATCTTGGGGGCTGCCTCCTTGTAGGTCTACAGTCATGTAAGATTCTTTTTTGTTCGAACTTCATAGTTCTGAGCAGCTATGAAGTCCTTTGCATCTCCTGCACCTTTGGGTTAGCCAGACTAAGTACTACTTCCTTGATGGTTTAGGTATACTTTTCTAACCCTACTCTCTTCTTGATCTAATTTATTGAGCACTCATCAGTACTCATGCTCACTAAAGTGGGGGAAAAATTCATAAGAGTGAATTTGCATCATAGATGCAATTCCCCATTTTTCCTTTATACACTTTAGAAAACCAAGTTCAGAGGCTTAATTCGACTTAAGCCCACTAATGGTAGTCCACTTGGTGCCTATTTTTTGTTTCAATGGGGGCATTTCTATTGGGAATTCCCATGAGGTATGTAGATGTCCACACAACACACCTAAATCCTTGGCATATTCCTGCAGTTGAGCTACCAAAGGCATTACTTTCCCATTGGCAATGAAGTTGTAACGCCTCCTTCAGCCAATCAACCCAAATATGGCCATTTTCTTCCTCATTCCTTTATACTCAATCTTTGAACTTGCATTTGGATGTTGGAAGAATTCTTTATTATACTTAACTCTCATACTCACTCTCACAATCTCACTCTCACTCACTTCCAAGCATTCCAAGCATTCCATAGTAGCAAAGAAACACTCCATCACATTGCTAGAGCAAGTTTGGGACCACACCATTATAGTAGAGGATTTATTTCCTCTCATTTCTCCCCCAAGAAGCCTTGAGGGCTCTTGGTGGAAGTGGTAAGCTTCCCTCTCCTCCCCTCTATCATTTGGTTGAGTAGTATAGCACTATTTTGTAGTGCTTGTGTTTTTTGTTACCTTTCTTTATCTTGTTCCTATGCTCTCTGTGGAGGTGGGAACACCTAAATGGGGGTCTGACTGAGGAAAACCCTTATATATCCACCCAACATTCTCTCTCTTTTTGTGTGTAGGTGGATGCACTTTGTGGAGCTAGCTAGTAAATAGGGTCTTCTACGAGATTTTATTTGTCACCTTAGCTTTGGTATATCTACTCTATCACCTTCGTTTGTACTTCCCATATTTTATAGTATTGTTTTGTTCTCTTAGGAGTTGTTAAGCTAGGTTGTTAGTCATTTTAGTAAGTCCAACCTTATCTCTACTATAATCTAACCATACAAACTATAAGAAATTTTTGAGATGCTTGCTCACTGCACTGTCTTCTAAATTTTGTGTCGATGTCCTCGAGTAGAGAGTTCCCTAAGGCGTAGAGTTGGACCTAAAAAATAACTTTCCTAGCCCCATCTTGAAACTTGGGATTGATGATTGGTTGCAGGGTTCCATAATCCTCATCATTCTCACCCTCATAACCATAAACAATACACTTAACTGAGGTAAGTTAGGGCAACCTCTCATGTTTTGGCCCTCCATGACCTGGGGTCTTGGACATGGTGGTGCCACTCTCTTACAACTAATTTACCCCCTAATAACTCAAATCAACCCAAACACCTATGAAATGGTCTTATAAGACCTTAGTACATGAGATTGACTCAAACACAAAAAAAAATCACTTTTTGACCCCCCTTGGGGCATGAAATCTTGGGTGCTCCTACACCATACTCTCAAGGAAGAAATATTCAAGCTTTACATAAATGGAGAGTAGTATCATGAGAACTATTCTTGAAAGCACTTGAATAATGGCTTTAGGTCCCTGCATATTACCTTCTATGAAATAGTCCCATGCTTGCTTCATCTTGATTGTAGGTTTCTTGAACACTTGGAAAAGGAAATTATATAAACTATGTTCTTATTCACCTTCCATTGATACCTTGTGCAATGGAAGATAAAATTGATCAGTCTTCCCATTAGATTGATGATACTTTTCATCCTTCACTTGGATGATAACAGTAGCAACATTGTCCTCTGAAACTATGTGTGTAACACTATCACCGACGATGCCTTCTTTGCCCTATTTTTTACACTCTTAGTGGCCTTTCCAACATAACAACATTTGACTGAAGTATCTTAGTTTGTAAATCCACAATAGCAACCTTATCTTCCCCATCTACAACCCTCTCTACTATCCGAGCAGCAAACAAAAAGCTCTTCGCATCTTTAAACTCAAATGCTAAATGTGTACCATGGTGGTCTTAATGGAAGGCTATGTCCTTGCATTCAAATAAATGAAAATTTGAACCCTACAATTCACCTTGCTCAATTTTTACATTAGACTCAAATGCACTCTTTTCAAACAACTGTAAATGATTGACACTTGGCATTGGAAATAAAGAAAGTGAAAACTCATTGACAACTACATCTATATGATCCTTCAACATGCTTTGGATCTCCTGTGGAAAATAAAATATGTCAATTTTTTTCATGACATCTGGGGCCTGATCATAATCTCAAAATCTACCTTGTCCTCCATTATGGACAATGGGAACTCTTTGTGACTCATTAACATCATCCTTGACCTCACCTTTGGATCTCTTTCTTTCATCTCTATGACTTGGACAAAATCCTTTTCACCCACCAACATAGCACTAAAACCCACTTGTGATTCATGGATTTCCTCTTCTTGGCTTTTGTGCTTCCCTAATCAACAAATATTCTTCAATGTCTAGTTCTACTATCCTCTCTTGCATTCTTCTCCTTTGAATGATCTTCTTCATAGGCCAGTGAACCTTCT
Source organism: Sequoia sempervirens (assembly GCA_007258455.2). Taxonomy (NCBI): domain Eukaryota; kingdom Viridiplantae; phylum Streptophyta; class Pinopsida; order Cupressales; family Cupressaceae; genus Sequoia; species Sequoia sempervirens. The sequence goes on from VDFB02271358.1 coordinate 377,670,706, forward strand.
TCCTTATTTTCCAATGCCAACCATTTTCCTAGTTTTCTCTCTCAAGCAATTGTTGCATCTCACGATCCATTTCTTTTAAATTTTCTTCCATTACTTCCCTCAACTCTATTATCTCTTTCTAAACATTTATTTATTCTTCCTTCTCATTTTTCCTCTTTATCTTACTTCTCTCTTTTCTAATCACTAGTTTCTTCTTGGGTACCTTCTTACTCTGCAAGTCTCCATGGAATTTTCTCCTCAATTCTTCCATTCTTCCTTCTCGAGCAAGTATATTTCACCTTGCTTCTTATTTCCTTTTTTATACCTCACCTTAGGCCTCTTTCTTTTCCCTTAACCTAGTCTTTTGGCATCTTTGTTCTTCCGTCAACCTACAAAAAGATTAGACATAACTCCAAAAACTTTCTTTCCCAAATATTTGGGGCTCTAATACTAATTTGATATAGAGTAGGGGTGGAAAACTGAAAATATCCTAAATTAAGTAATCTTGAAACCCTAAAATGTCACTTGGTGGGTTTTTCCTCACAAGCCTTCAATCCTTAAAGCCTAACACATGGGGCCGACAAATTGGGGTTTTTGGTCACAAATTTCATTGAATAAATGATATAAAAAATGTAAAAACATTTTGAGATACCCATTTGGGCTTTATACAACATAGAAAAATTTTAGGCATGGTCACTTTGTATGAAACCTTTCAAAAATTAACTATTCTCTTCCTAAATAGGCCTAAAACATGAAATTATCAAACCTAGGGCATTACCAAAACATGTGCCAACCAAAAACTTCGAACCTAAAATTTTAAGGAGTGAAAATATATACAATGATAAGCCATTCCACTAATTTTTATGACTTTCTACTATGGGAATGGGAAGAAATGAATTTTACTAGTCGACTAGGAACCCTAGGTAGGGTTTCTGACTGGTTTCACTAAAATGCTCATATCTTTCCAGAAAGTCCATCAAAATTGATCTCAAAGAAACCCAAATGAATTTAAGAGTTCCCTTTGCATTCTTCAAACAAATTTTAGACTGTATAGTGCTTTGGAAGTTTGTACAATTCCCTATAGTAGTAAAGAACATTTAGAAAAGTGTAGAAAACAAGGTTTTCATTGCTCAAAACTTTAAATCTCAACAACCCAACCTTATAGTCAATGATACAAGGAATTTTAAGGCATTTGAAACCATTCCAAAATGGTTACAAACTAATTTTTCATCTTCTAATGTTTCAACTTTCACTTGACAACAAAAATGCAAAGTCTCTTTGTGTAACTTGACAACATTGACACTTTTTTGCATTTACATACTAATTCACCCCATAATGACTCAAACCAAGCCAAACACCTATGAAATGGTCTTATAAGACATTATTAAATTAAATTTACTCAATCACAAAAAAAATTACCTTTTGACCCGTCTTGGGGTACGAAAACCTAGTTGCCCCTGCACCATCGTAGTAGGTGTATCATCACAAAAATTAACAAGACCACCATCATACTTTTCAAGATTAACAAACTTACTCTTATCACGTATCATATGATTTGAGCATCCACTTCCAATGATCTAGTAATTCTTCTCTTCTCTAGCATGAAAATTATTCAACATAGTTCCTCTAATGTTATGACCTATTTTTTAAGCACTTTCCTTCACATATCTTTCAAGATTAGTAAAATTAGTTCTAATATTTAAACCCATGAAAAATCATTCATCACTTCCTTTATCTAGATAGTTTTATTCTTCATCATCAAATACACCATTTTTATTTTCCACATAATAACTCTACTTGACAAACTTACCCTTATGATCCTTTTGTTTGTCATTAGTAACTTTGAATCGACATTTATATGCATAGTGACCTGTCTTTGCACAATTTAAATATTTGAAAGGCAGCTTACCTCAATATTTTCTAGTGCCATTTTTCAATCTCCTCACAAATTTTTCTTCCACCTCATCAACATCATCTAGATCTAATCCATCTTTCTTTTCCACTTTGCAAACTTTAAAAGTAGTTTCTTTATTTACGGTATCTTGACCAAACTCTCTCATTTCAAAAGAATTTAAAGCACCAAACATCTGATCTCTAGAATAATTATCCAAATTCCAAGCTTCCTCAATAGAGAAAAATTTATGACTATAAGCTTTAGGTAGAGTTTTTAATATCTTTTTCACCACTTCGCTTCCATCCAAATTTCCACCAATACCATTGATGGAATTGGAAACTTCATCAACTCTAAGCATGTAGGAAGTAATAACTTCATCTTCATACATCCTTAGGTTTTCAATTTTTTCTTTTTAGATCTGCATCCTTGCTTGTTTGACATTGTCATCTCCTTCATAGATTCCTTCCAACTTTATCCAAATATCTTTAGAAAACTTATAGCTCTTAACCTTCACAGGTTTTGAATTAGTAAGACCACTCAATATTGCATTCCTTCCTTTTCCATTGTTCTCATATGCCTTGATATTATTTTCATTTGATAGCCCATATGCAGGCATAGTATAGCCTTTTTCAATAGACTATCAAACATCAAATTAGAGGAAAACCAAAAAATATTCCATCCTAGCCTTCTAATAGGTAATTTTTTTTCCATCAAACAAAGCAACCTAACACCTTTCCTATGCACCATCCAAATCTACCTCAAGTAGTTAAGCTTTTTCCTTGGAACCACATCTTTGATACCAATTTTTAGATGTGCAAGACAACTGATAGGGGGTGAATTAGTTGTATACTTCAAAATATAAAAACCATCATTAAAATTCAAATCTATATTAGCTCTTAAATAATTATCCACCATTAAACCCTTAACATGCATTAACAAAATGTAAACATGTAAAAGAATAATACAAACACATCCAAATACATAAGAACACCATATTTACATGGAAAAACCAAGAAGGGAAAACCATGGTGAGGATTAGCTCACTAATATATGAATTGCAACAATGAATAGAATAAGGCTCACTTCCAAGGGATCACTACCCAAAAAGATAAAGGAGTGATCACTACTAGTGGCTCACTACCAAATTACTCACTATTCAAAAGAAAGAGTAAAAGAAGGGGTGGCTCACTACCAATTTGAACTATAAAAAATTCATCTCTCCTATGCCAAAGGTACAGTTCCATTGAAGCATAAACAACTCATCAAATAGGATAAAATGTAGACACCTTTTTCACATTGCTTTAGGAAGTTATAGGAATTAAGGCTCACACTCAATTCATCACACTTTATCACACTCACATCTTTCAAATCTCCCACCTTTCTATTTTTTATCCACACAAAAAATCGCTTTATACCCTTTGCAACCTAAAATTATATCAATTAGGTTAGCCTTAAGGAAACATATACACATCAACCACACAACATCAAATAGTTTAGAACTAAACACTCCCACATTTTAAGTAAGTGAAGCCAAACCACACCACTACTTAATTGGGACCCAAATCTACACCAACAACTTCTCAACACTTCCTCAAACAAAAATTATCCTTTGTATTTAGTGTTAGCATGCCAAGTCAGCTAAACCTATACTAAAACTAACAAGCAATGCCAAAAACACCTCTCAAGGTCTAGAAACATATCACGAACTACATAAAACACTTCACAATATTGATACATCTCAAAATATTTTGTACAACTACTACAACCACCTGAAACTCAAGAACACCTTCATTCTATGCAACCAAACATATTAGCACATCCATTCAACACATAAGACAACTTTAAAGAGAACCACAACACCTAAAATTTCAAGGGAATATAGATATAAAAATTATAGGAACATTCCTAGATCTATAACACCAGAAACTTCACTATGGAGAAATGGAGAGTAGTATTGTTTCTCCAAAACATTTTGTTTCATTAAAAAGTCATACTGTCAAACACATCTTCCACTTTGAGATGATCCATAACCTAAAACTTGGCATATGAAACCTTTGATAACTCTAATCATAACTTCCAAAATACATGAAAAAATCTTCAACCATGAAGAAATGCAGAGAAAAACACTAAATACCACTCTATCACATTGAACTCTTTTGTTTTCAATTTTTCTCAAAAGAACTTGCAAACCAAGTGAAGAAAATTCATCAACAAAATTACTAACATCTATACAACACATCTACAACATTTGCAACATGAAACACTTTCCAACTACAACAATATTCCCAAAAAAAGGTCAAACCAACAACCTCTACAACTATACTGAAGTAAGAAATCTATGACAACACCAACAATGCGTTGACATCAATACCAACAACTCCAAACTTCCAAAAAATTCAATGCTAGGAGTTGACATTATCAACACCAACAAAATTTCAAAAATTTCTTCATACAATGGGATGGCATCAATGACAACACCCAAGCAACTCACAAACAACTAAAGCTTCCAAACTTCCAAAAAATCTTGCTAGCTAGTAGGTATGTGTATCTCTTGAATTTAGTACTTTTAGATGTGTATGTTGTGCATTAAATGGATGTTTCTTGATAAAATTGAGAAAAAATTATAGATTGAGGTCTCTTTACCTTGCTAACTTGAATATTTATTTATTTTACACTAACATTTTTTTTTATTTGTTCCATATTTGTGTTATGTTTTCTTTATATGTGTATTATGTTTTCCTTGTGTATTTTTGTGTGTTTTTTCCATTTATTTTGTATTTTTCTACATGTTTCCCATATGTTTTCTTTTTGTATTGCTTGTATGTATCATTTTTTTTTATGTATACTTTGTGCACTATTTTATGACTATACTCAATTGATTGTTTATTGAGTGTTTTTTGTATGATTGAATCTTTCTTTGTCTTGCATGCATGTTTTTCTAAACATTGTAGATCGATATGATCCTAAGTTGGGGGCTTGCACACCCCTCGAATTAGTTTCATCTTATCTCTTCTATGTTATGATAAAATAATTTATTCATTTAGTGTGAGTATAAATGTAAAATCATACTCCCACTCAAGTGGTGGCTAAATAGAGCATTATAAATTATCAGCACTAACAATTTCATACTATCTTAACACCCTATTTTTCTTACAAAATTAATTATAATAATAATTTATTAATTTTTGGGCGATATCATAAAAATAAATGAAATTCTTAACTACCTCAATAAATTTGGAGTAAAATCATCTAGTCAGGGGTGGTAGTACCCCTATCCCTAAGGGTGTCCTAATTCAATTTTGAATTTTGGTTTCAGTCTCTGGTGGTTTAAAAAGATCCTAGGTTGACCTATATTCAAAATATCAATCAAAATGCATATATAAGTAAGTTTTATTCTCATTTGAACATAGAAAGAAAAGACAACAACAAGAATATTATTATGAATAAGGATCTATTATGATCAAATTTTGAAGATATATTGATTTATCCTCTATAAAATATCTACAAAAATCTATTGTATTTTGTAAACTAACCTTTTGTAGGTCTATCAGTCAATCAAGGAATCCATAAATCAAAATTTGTGGTAACTTGTGGTGTGAAATAACTTCATCTAGGATTTCATACCAAAGGTAATCTTGTCAATAATTATTTACTATTTCAATCAGTTATTGTTTGTTTGGCCTTTGCCCAACCTAGGGTATGGCCTCTTGATTATCATCTTTTGTTGTACATGGTCTTGGAAAAATGAAAATTGGGTTTGACTTAGACAAAAACCTATACAACACAACCTTTTCATCTCTTTTCTTATGTGCAAGAGAGATCCAAAAATTTTGTTAGCAAAAAATCATAGAAATTACAATATAGATTGTAACACAATATTTGAGATTTGGAGATCCTAGAAATATTGAATCTTAGGTCTAGGGAACTAGCACCTTTTTCCACCCAATTTAGGCTCCATTTTTCATAAAAATTTCCTCTCTATATCTCCTTAGATTTGTAGTTGTTCTGGCAATTCACATTTTCATCTATGTGTTAAATTACATTTTCAAATCTAGGGTTTATGCTGAATATGCTTGTTAAAACACACATAAAATTTATCTCCTTTACAACCCAAAATAACCATAACCATAGGATATTGGCTCTCCATTGTGGTAGTAAGCCGATTATCAACCCTAGTTGGTTTTGTTTCAAAATGTGGAATCAATCAAAAAGAAGTTAATCCTAGTGTTGTTTTTTTTAATGTAATATCCAACTAGTTCTTAAAATAATCTAAAGAATAGCCAATTATTATGCTCAAATACTTCAATGGGTTAGCCAATGAATAAGCTATAGATAATTAACTTATCTCCTCTCCACTTTAGGCTCTACAAAACTTAGGAGGGTGGTCCTTTACAATATTTAATAGATTTACACACAATTGGTAGCAACATATTGTTAAAAAAAAAATGTTCTCTCAAGGAAAACCAAGAATTACAAATGAAACTCACTTAATGGGATAGATTCTTGGAGGTTTATGCATTGTTGGTTCTGATAACATGAAATGGCATTAAGAAATAAATTACAAAAGTAATACAAATGCAATTTTTAAATTTGATGACATGGATATTGAACTAGAATACATTCAAATTGGTTCCTTAAACCTATGGCTAGGGAGTCAAAGAGAAATGAAATTAAATATTGAATAGCATATTTTAACCAAACTGTATGATAGCTTGTATATCAATGCCTTACAATGATACCTTTCATAATTTATAATCATCCCTTAACAATCCCTATACACACTGAAAACCCTCATGATTTATAATTCAACAATTTAATCTATTACTTGAATAAAATCTATAAATGAAAAATTCATACACAAAAAAATTTCAACGATGAATATAAATGATCATTAATCAATTTTTATTCATAAGGGAAAATAAGTATACAATTCAGGAGACAATTGATTGTAAAATTTTCTCAATATGCACATGTATTCAAAACTAGTATTGTTATACAAAATTAAAAATTACATTCAAATTTCTTCCCTAGAAAACATAGATCGAACTGATATAGACTTAGAATATAGACTCTTTTCTTACAAAAAACTAAGATCGTTAGTAAATAGCCTTGAATTACCTTTTATAGAAATAAAGGGAGCAACAAGCTTCAAGACAAAGACATATCTCACATTTTCATTTGATAATCTTGTCCTAGGATCAAACAAAAATAGGTACAACTACTTTTTTAAACACATAAAACAAACCCTCACTAAATGGAAAAATAGTTGTAGTGACTATTAAAGGAGATATTTCTAATCAAATAATGATGCAACAGAATGGAAAAGATGAATTATGGTTCTATTAGGCTTCACCATCCATGTTGAGAATATAATCCTTCAAGAAACTGTTGAGGCTGAAAATGACCAAGCTGCAAAACACAAAAGAAGCCAAAATTACAAGGATATCTCTAGACAACTAAAAACTCTGAATTTCATATCATGATATGAGTGTGATATTAGAATTTGAGATTTCATGACAAGTAAATACTTAATATTCTAGAAATTTATTGTATTTATCATCTCACCCTACATACATTTTTTCTAGTGGTCATTCAAAAGAGAGTATTAGGTTTATATTACATATATACTCTATGAAATTTGCATCTATGATTGTACTGGTCTCCTTGTAAAAGGTATCTAATCCAATATCAATAGCAATCAATGTATCTATAAAATTATTAAGCAAATTATTGTCAATTTCTATCATTACAGATAAATATTGAAAGAATTGAATCCCATGCTCTCAAACCTAATTTCCACTAATCAAAATATTTGATTTCTCCACTCTCATTCATATGCTTGGTATAATATTTATTTCAATTTTCTCAAAAAATAATAATTTGGTTTTAATAGTTTGTACCAATTTAATAGTGTATGCTTATGTTTCTTCTAGTAGTTTTGCTATGTTACATGTTGGAAAATATTTCTAGGAATTTCATGTTCAAATCTTGCTCGCTTATATATTCCTTGTAGACATGAAATTCTAGGGATACATTTATTCATCATGTTTCCTAGCTTATCTTGACCATTTGTTATTTTTCCATAGGCATCTTGAGGATGTAAATAATCTAGGTAGGAGTGTTCAAGACTCAAAATAATTTTTGATACCCTATGATTTAGGAGCTCATTCATAATTTTCGCATCTTCTTATGTTGCCCACCCTAAGCATTCTTCACTTTCTCCTGAAGCTTTTTAATTTTCTTTGTAATTTATTCCTTCTCTTTCATCAAGTTTCTTGAAGTCCTTGGTATTGAGGAACCTTCCTCCTTAGTTCTAGCTAATCTAGGTGCTGCTTGTGTATTCTACATTTTTAGCTTATTATATTTAGAGTTGAGTGGCACATGATCTTTGAACAATTTATCATAATCATCCTAGAATTTCCTTGTTGTGGCCTCACTAAATTTTTCATTAGTGACAACCAATGAAGAATATTTGTTGAAAGATATATTTGGTACTCTTGTTATTATTAAGCCACCCATCATTTATTGTACAACTTTAGTAACTTGAGGCTTATTGGTATTTGGTACAAGAGATCATACTTCTAGGGTTTCCCATTTAGGGTTGAACCTAGACCCAAAATATGCTTTCTCTACCTATTCCTTTAAAGAGAAAAATTGATCATCATCTCTCCTTTCCTCAACTCTACCCCCTATTATATAGATGAAAAAATGGGTTTGAGGAATTCTAGGAACATTGACTCTTGGGAAGAGTGAATTTCTTGATTTACCTCCTACACAGTGACCTCAAATTCCTCCTCATCATTTAGATCCATGGGATAGTCAACTAGATATGGTTGATCAATCCTTCTCTTCTTTTGTGGTTATTCTCTAGGAAGAGGTTCCATAGTAGGTTCTTGTGGAGGAGATGATGGAAATGTAGATGATTTCTATTTTTAAGGGGAAAGCTCACTTATTATTGTTCCATTCAAATTTTTAACAAAAGAATAGACAAAAATATTTTTCTTAGGTTGGTAAGTAGGCCTCTCCTTCAAAATTGGGGCCTTTTTTATTATCTTGTAAATATTATTTAAAACCATTTGGATCATCACAATAGGATCCTTAATTTTTGCATAGGCCTTTGATAATTTGGAATCCTCTTGACCTTTGTATCCTCTACCTTCTTGAAGAAAACCCACTTTGATTTTATGTCATTGGCCTCTTTATTATTAAGGAAATTTTTAAGGAAATCTTCACCAAAGAGTATCTGATGTACAAATGTTGACCTCTTTATTCTCAACCTAACCTGATTTATAAAACCTTCAAGGCTAAATGACTGTGATTCCTTGAGCCATCCTATAGGCCTGTAGTATTATGTATATTAATTCCATACCTTTCCTTGTCACTATGAAGTTTGAGGATAATGTGGATATTGAGAAGAAGGAACCCTTAATTTTCCCTTTAAGGTGGGCCTTGTTAGCTCACTTATTTGCTAGATTATCTTAAAAAATCAAAACCTGGAGGCACATACTTGGGAAAGACATGAGGTCCCATAGGGCATCCATATACCCTAATCATTGTAGTGTCTGTATAGAGATACCAATCTCCCCAATTGTGATTCACACTAAATTATGCAATTTTTTCCTTGGGTCTAAATAAATCCAATAAATCCTTTTGTAATCTATCTTCCTTCACCCTCATGAATCCCAACACTTTTATGAAAAAGTGATTCCAAAAGATTACAAGATTTTCTTCTTCAAAATGCATGTCCCACACATGGGTCCAACATTGGACAGGGAAAGGAATACCCTTGTCAGCTTCCATACAAAATTGTAGGGCTTTGTCCCACTTTTTCCCACTCTCATACAAGAACATGTGACAATGTAAGGAGTACAACCTAAAGTTCACCATTTTCCTACTTTTCTTGATCTCCACCAGGTACTTTTGGATGCCATTGGAGATGCAAGTGGAAAGGTCAAATTTTCTATTCATTGGAGGGTTTTGAATGTCAGCTACCATATGCATTAATAGAATAGGGATTCTTTTCTTGGAATATCCCTCCAAAACCTAGAAAACTGCATAATAAGTTTTGATGAAATAGTCATCAAATGTCTCCCAATTCAAAGTCTTTACTTCATTTGCAAGGTTCATCATAGACTTCTAATAAAGTCCTTTCAATTTATGCTTTGGAAGCTAAAATACTCTATAAATATTCTTATTTGGCTAGTATTTATTTCTAAAAAATTTAAAATCTATGACCCTTTTGGCTACTAATCTTAGGAAAAGAACTTTAGAAATGGAGGCCTTATCATTTTTTACCAACTCTCCCCAATTATTTGCTCTGATAACCCTTACATTCTCATCATAGATTCTAGCTATATATCTAGCAAGCTCTGTATCCATGAATACATTAGGAACAATCAACTTCCCAAGTTCATAGGTCCACCAATTAAAAATAGGAACCCTAGATTTCCTTTTTCTATACCAATTTTTGAATAAACTTCACCCAATTATAGAGAATTCTACACCTTTACATTCTCTTGCATTATCAAGAAAACTAGTTGTTGCACTTGGACCATGGGCATGGACAAGCTTTCTTGAGGAAACTATGAGTCACACTATTAAATCTTCATCAAAGGGTCTTTTGGATGAGGATTCTTGGTCCTTAGAATTAATCATGGTTTTTTTCTAAGGTTTGTTCTAAGGTGGAAAATAATATTTTAAGGCTTAGAAAATTCTCAAAAACTTGAATGGACTTAATGATTTTGACACCAACCCTATATTGTAGGAAATTTCATGAATTTTGAGATAGAGGACTTGAAATGGGCCAAAAAAAAATTCATTCGAAACCCTAGTTCTTTACAAAATCTCAAAAATGATAAAAAATTTCTCTCCTATGTTGAAAGTACACTATAGATTTTGCCATTGATTTCAAATGTATCATGTTAGCTAATGATGTTATCTCTATTGTTAGCAAAGTGGTAGCATGCAGATGGTTACATATTCTAGAATTAGGATGTTGGTTAGGAAGTATTATGAATGATATTGGATGTCATGAGTTTCTATAACAATTTTTTTTGTTGCTCATGAATAAGTAAATAATTCTATGAATGTTATCTTCATTATCTATTGGTGTAAAATGCATAGAATAATTTCTTATAGCAATTGGCTCACGAATTTTCACTGAAAAGCTCTAGAGAATTATCCTTATTCCTCCATAGTTGAAGTTATGGCCCTATGGTTCGAAGAATAGATAGAGTCAAATATGAAGCATGTGTATTCCATTTTTCAAAATGTAGAATCACTACAAGAGTTTTCTTGAGTAAGTAGAGTGAAGATTGTGTTGTAGTCATGGAAGGTTCAAAGAAATGCTTTGCATCTCTCCAAAAATGTTATTGTGGTCTTATAGTTTGGACAATGAGATTTATGTCTATTTTTTGTCTCTCTTTGAGTTTATATTTTTAAAGTGTACCAGAAGTCAAGCTATCAAAGTTATATCTCAAGAATGTGTTGTCTAGGTTTGCAATAGATACTGGTTCTATGTCTATTTTCTTGTTCTAGAATAATATTTTATAAAGTTATGAAAGAAGGGAATGGAATCATTCTTGAATATCATTTGATGCTTGTGATATAATTCATATGATGCTATCTTATCTCTTTAGTACTACTTATTATCTAGAGTTAATATTTTGAGGGTTGAGTGTTTGCTAGGTTGAATTAGTTCTTTGACTTATTTGTGCCAAGATTTTGTGGAGTGCACCAACATGGAAATGCATGAAGACTTAAAATTGGGATTTCTTATCTCCTGTCTTGAACCACATTGAATTTACCTCTCGTAGATGTTTTTGAGCCAACTCAATATGGTCATTACACATTTCATGTTCATACACCTTTTTAGGGAAAAAATGAGAAACATTTTGATAGTGGTGGAAGGTATGAATGAAATATCAAGTGTGTGATCAATTTGTACAAGTGTTCAATGTGTGATTAATATAATTTTTGAAAGTAATGCACTGAAGGTAGATGTATGAGTACACATTTATAGAGAAGTATTTGATGTATTTTAGATGTAGGGAGCCAAAATTAGAAGAGCATAAGAGAAGTGTGGGGGGGAGTGAGATGACCAAAGTGTATAACTGAGTGTTGGAGGTTGTGAACCAAAAGAAGGGGAGTGTAAGTGCTAAAGGTAGTTAGCCAAAGGTAGTAGAAGTGTTGCAGTGGTGGTTGATCATCTAGTTCATCAAAGTGTTGTATTTGAAGTTTGCAGCCTCATTTTGTAAGTGGTCAATAGGGAGTTCCATAAACTTCCTTAGGTTCAAGACCTTAAAACCTATTGTAACTATTGTTTCATTTTGTGAGGCTAGATTTGGATAGTATCTCCAAGCAAACTTTCTCATCGTGGTTTTTCCCTTGTTGGGTTTTCTATGTAAATATATTATTAGGATTGTGTGCTCTTGTTTTGAATGTTATATCTAGTTACAAATTTTTTTGTTAAGTTTTGAATTTCATTTATTGAGGGATATACAAATTCACCCCCACTCTCAATATATATGAGTGTTCTAAAAATTGGTATTAGAGCTGGGTTCATTAGTATAACCTAACAACTAAAGGTAGATCTTGGTTTAGAATACATGGCTCAAAAAGAGTCCTCTTCTAAGGCATTGTAGTTTGATGGAAATAATGATACTTTTTGGAGTGTGAGGATGGATGCTTATCTCTCTTCTCTAGGATATGATGTTTGGAGATTTTTCAAGGATGAATATGTTAAGCCTACTCACCCTATCACTAATCCAAATGCTAAAAGGCCCATGAGAACAATGCTAAAGAAAATAATGTTATCATATGTGGGATAGAAAATTCATAATTTTTTGAAGTGATACAATGCAAGACCACAAAGGAGATATGGGATAAGCTCAATAATCTCTATGAAGGAAATGATAGTGTGAAATAAGGAAAGTTGCAATCCTATAGAACATTTTTTGAGAATCTGAAAATGAAAGAAGAGGAGAACATAGCCAACTATCTACTCTAAGTATAGGATGTTGTGAATGGAATAATAGGTCTTGGCGAAGACATAGTTGGCTCTGTGGTAGTAAGGAAAATTATAAGAACTCTCCTTCAATAGTTTGACTCAAAAAAATTTACAATTGAAGAAACCAAGGAATTGAAAAATCTCACCATGGGAGAGTTGTGTGAATCTCTCACAACCTATGAAATGAGGAACAAAGTTCAAAGTACAAAAAAGAGAAGTTGCATTCAAAGTTGTGAAGAAAGAAAAAGCATCTGAATTGTCCTAGTGATTCTAAAGAAGAAGAAGCAACCCTTGTAAGAAATTTGAAGAAAGGATCAAGAAAATAAAAAGGTAAATTAGCATTAAAATGTTTTAATTGTGGTAGAATTGGTCATTATGCTTCTAAATGTCCCTTTGTAGAAAATGATAGTAGCAACAAGGGTTTCAAGAGAAAAAAAAATCAAGAGGAATCTCCTCTCTAAAGAAGAATACTACTTCTCAGATAAAGCTATGTCTAGAAATAAAGAAGTTAATATCATGCCTAAAAAAAGATCTCATAATGCAAGACCCCCCACAAACAGGTTCAATCATGCATTTTTTGTTACTGTTTTAGTTACAATAAGTATGAACATAAAGCTATATAGTGCAAGTTTGAAATGAATAGAAAAATTTTGTGAGTAAAAATTATATTTCTTATCTTATGGATGCCAATGTGGCATGTCAAATCTACAACAATTTTTGGCATTCAACAAAATTTTGCAAAATTAGAAATTCAAAAGGCAAATGATGTCAAGAAATTAAAGGAAACAAGAAATGAAAATATAATGGTTATCCAAAAAATATTTCATGTTGAGGGACAAAAAAATATATAGGTAATAGACAGTGGGTGTTCAAGTCACATGACTGGTGACAAAATAAAATTCATCATGTTGGTTAAATAGAATGGTGGGTTAGTAAAGTTTGGAGATGATTCATCAATAAAGATCTATGGAAAAGGAACTATAAGTATTGATGGAAAATCCAAGATTGAAGATGTTTACTATGTTGAAGGTTTAAAACACAATATTATTAGTGTAAGTCAAATGTGCAAAAATGGATACAACCTCTTATTTAATGAGCATGGATGTGAAATCAAAAAGGCCAAGTTTGGAAGATTGGTGGAAAAAGGTTCAAGGACTAAAGGAAACTTATACAACCTTAATGGTGTAAATAGAGGAATTTATATTTATGGATAGACAAATGAATGTTGGATATGACATAAAAATATGGAACACATCAACTTTGATAACTTGTGATGATCAACTCCATGCAAGCAGTGAGAGATATGTGTAAGGTCATTAAATTTACAAATACCATATGTAGAGAATGTCAGATTAGGAAGCATACAAGGATACAATTCAAGACCAAGAAGTATTCTACTACAAGAAACTTGGAACTAATTCATACTAATCTATGCGGACCAACCAAGAAAAAGATTCTTCTTTGTGAAATGTATTTTACATTACTCATTAATGATTTCTCTATGACGACATGGGTTACATTCTTAAAACAAAAATCAGAAGCTTTCAATAGATTTAAGATTTTCAAATCAATTATTGAGAATGAAATGAATGCTAGAATAAAGTGTTTGAGGTCTAATAGAGGTGGTGAGTTCACATCAAGTAATTTTGAATAATTTTATGAAGAGCATGGGATAAAAAGACACTATTTTGTTGCTAGAACTCCTCAAAAAAATGGAGTACCAGAGAGAAAAAATAGAATTATTCAAGAGATGGAAAGAAAAAATTGAATGAAGCTGAATTTCCTATTGTATATTGGAAATAAGTGATTCATACTACTATCTATATACTTAACAGAGATTAGCTAAGGGTGGATAGGACAAAAACTACCTATGAGCTATGGTATGTGTTGGCATGGATGTTATGCACACCAACATGTAGACAAAATGTTTGCTCAAAGAAATAGAAGAACTATATCTCTTGAAATAATCAATAAGATTTCCTACATAAAGATGATCTTAGCTATCTCAAGGTTCTAGAATATCAAGTCTTGATGTACTAGAGTCACTCAGGGTTCATTGTGCAAATTCTTTGATCACAAGGTTCGTATGGTTTTTAATTCTATTAGCAATTATAGTAGTTTCAACAGATAAAGTAACATACAAATATGAAAAATTCTACATGGATCACAACATAATTTCATGAATATGAATGGTTTGCATGAATATTTCATTAAATAAAATATTTGCAAGAAATATTTAACATCTACTTAAAGAAAGAAAAAAATCCTAAAATCAAAGGGGCTCCTAGGTATTATCCACACATACACCAAGAAATGTACTAAATCAAAGCAAAACATTCTACACTTCACTAGATTTCTTCATAGCTACACATAGAATGATGTAGGAGTTTAAAGAAACTAACAACTATTTACCACCAAACAATGTTGTTATGCACCAAAATCTATTGCAACACAGGATTTTTTGATAAGAATAGAAAAATAACTATGTAAGATTCAATGTCAAGAAATAAATTTTGGATTAGCTTTTATATTAGTAAGTTCTATGGAATGTACAAAATTTTAGTCTAAAATTGAACAAAATCCATGAAAATAGAGATAAAATTGGTTAAATGTCAATCTTATATGTACCCAGTACAACAAACTTTGATCCTTAAAAATGAATTACATTTGGCCTTTTATAGAACACAAGGCCACAAAATAGTTTCAAAAAGCACATGGCTAAGTAGAAATAAGCTAATAAAATCATAGAAAATGTCACAAAATACAATTGGCATAGGAGATATTTTCCCTATTATAAAACTAAGTCAAATAAAATTGACTTCCCTCTCAACAATTAAGAGGGTTTGAAATCACAATGAAATCCACATTGAGTTCTTTAAATCCTCAAAGAAAAGAAGGAACTAGCTAGATATTTATAGTGATCAAGTGTAACAAACTAGATATTCAGAGTGATCAAGTGGTTGTAGAAATCCACCCATTCCCCTTAATAGATCATTTATCCTTCCCCTAGTTTTAGAAATATATAACTTGATGCAATGCCAAAGAACTTGACATTGTATTTTCCTAACAAGGAAAACCTAGATTTTTTATCTTCTAGCTATCTGCATTCCTACACTGAAGGCCTTTCCCACGTACCTGCTTCTAGGTAGCATATCTTGCTTTCTTTAATATTACCTCATTTATCTATGAACTTGATTTGCATGGCCATCCATATCCCTATTTATTTTTTTCACCTACCAAACCTATATTCAACACAAATTACATTACTTCTATGGCTACATATGAAAAAATTTAATATATATGTTAGAAAATAAATCAACAATAAATATAATCTATGAAACTTTGATTTCTTAGAATCTTGCATTTAAAAATATGCACTTAATTTTATGATTTCCTAGGTAACCCCACTTTGTGGGTTTTTGGATGTTTAACGTTGCTGGGGATATTAAGCAATGTACTTAGGTTTTTGTTTCATTGTTGTGGTTTTTGAATTGTTGGGTACCCGATAACTAGTTACTCGAATATGCACATATTTGCATTGCTATGCTAACACCTTATACGGCAGCCCCACTCAACTAGAAGACCTTATCACTGCTGAAATAATGTATGCTAAACCATCCAATGAAGTTGTCCACACTTCAAAGGATCTTTGCCAAGAGAAATTCAACCACACAAAAAATGTTGCAACTAAAGGAATGCAAATAGATATTGCTATTGATCTAGGATATTAAATGATTACAAATGTACAAATGCCTAATTATATAGGCATGAGTGAGATGCAAGATTCATTATGATGTTTCCATGTGTCTTGATCTAACATGTGACAAAATGTGAACCCTACCTAGGAAATGATAAAAGATAAAGTTAAGTTCTAGAAGGGCAACTCATCTTCTAGAAGGAATCTTATCTCCTACAAACATGGAAAGGGGAATTACCCCATTATTAATGATTTATCGAATAATGCAACCTAGGACTTAATTAATTAAATGAAATACCAAAGTTAACTTATGCTAGTGTAATAAATAATTAATTACACTAACACCCCCCCATAAGTGCAACTTAGGGAGGAAATGAAAAATGCAATGATTATGCAAAGATGATGATGATGGGTATCGGCTACATGATGGCCATTTTAGGTACCAATTTACATGATGAAAATGAAAGATGCAACTAATCTCCCACAACTACAGAAAAGGGGAAAACCCAATGGGAAGAAAACCCCTCTTCAAAAAGGATATGAAATGCAAAAAAGTGAGAAAAGGATGGGAAGGATGGAAGACTCCCAAATAATCCTCAAGTACACCATCCATCACATGGATACAATAAAATCAATAGCCCCCCCATAGGGAATAAATAATGAGACTATATAGCCCCACCAAAATATGTGATCACCTACAAAAATGGTAAGTGTCTTAAGAAAAAACAAGATCCAATGTCAAAAAATAACTTGTCTCCCTTTTACAAGAAACAAAACCAAGTGCAAGTGTAGGGATGCTTCCCATTCTAGATAGGAATTGTAGGTAGGATGAAGATGGATGTTGATGATGTCTTTAAACTCTGCTCATGTGTCTCCTTACCTAATGATGAAGATGATACCACAATCAACTAAGGTACATTCCTAATCAATGAAGAATGTGACAAACTAGGATGATACAAAAATTAATGTTGAACAAGATCCAAAAATAGTGATGCAATGAATGTGATGGAGACTAGATTGCCCCCCTCCCAATGAAGTTTCTATAAAACCACTAAAAGAAGTCTGAAGAAACAAATGTGTCCAAACCACAAGTCTCCTACTAGGAGGAAGCAAATCCAATGGTAGATGATGAGAAAAATATAACTCCTAAATGGAATTGAAGGGAAGAAGTTTGATGTATGAAATTTTTGAAGAGAAACAAAGTTCCTCCAAGATAGTATCTAGATCCCCAACCAAGGTTGAGACAAAGGGATGAGGAGACTCAAGAGATCTCTCTAAATTAGGATCTAAATAGAGGGGTGATATCCCCTCAAGAATGTCCTCCAAACCTATAGAAGTAGCCAAGTTAGTGATACCTGAAACAAATCTATCCTATGATGTCAAGTCTAGAAAATTGAATGTGTCCTAATAAATGATAATGGAAGCCTCAATAAATAAATCTAGACAAGGAATC
>VDFB02271358.1:377688836-377917293 GCA_007258455.2 Sequoia sempervirens
TTCTTCAATATTGCTTCACACCACCACTTGATTGAGGAGATAAACATTGGTGAGGCAACTAAGTTTTATGATGAAAACCCAAATAGAGCATTGGAGATCATGAATAACTCCTAGATACTCAAGCTGAAGCCTCATTATTCCAAGCCACCCATGCAATTGCACAGGAGTGACTTCAAAATGGATTATCATGATATGATAACCCTTCTAGGTAGGGTAATGGGAACAAAGAAAGCTCACATCTTCTAGTCATGGATGTTCTTCCCTATCACATGGATTATGGCCGATAAGCATTATCACTGGGAAAGGATCATAACTAACAATCTAGATTCTTAGTTAAGAAGTGTATAGGAAACTAGAAGATTCACAATGGCATCATACTTGGTGTACATGTTTGCACATAAGACCCAGTACAAAGGTTTGAGCTGCAAGGTAGTGTTGGGAAAAGAAAAAATCTAGAATGTATATCCTCAGTTATAACATAAGACTTCCAATTATAGGAGAGCCAATGATGATTTATTCATGCTCATTATGAGGTTGTTATAGAATTCCCTTCATGTCAGGATAACCATAGATGTTATGGATTTAAACAAGAAACATGTACAATGCTTCATAGAGTTCCCCAAGTTTTGATACATATCAGTACATGGATCCCCTATCGTTTCACTCAGATTTCCCAGGTACCCAACCAATAAGCTTCTAACGCTAGACCTAACAAGGTAGATGATTCCTTTTGAGGAAATCCTACTATTTGAGGTGAAGAAAAATGGTTTATTGTCTTAATTTCCACTGAAAATTGGGATTCTAGAGTCATTTCATTTCATTCAAAGTTCCCAACACATGGAGAAGTAAATGGAATAGTTTGAACTCTACTCCCTCACAAATAGGAATCATTTTTACCCATATGGTAAATCCATGAAGCTAGCTAATAGGACCTTCCAACATGTTGACCATATTGAGGACTATTGGGAAAATTGCAAGGATGACTTTGATGTTCTTAGGAGAAGGTTCTCTCAGATGCCGCACAAGATGATAAGGCTATACAGGATAGTGGAAGTTCTTGATTAGTTGTAGGAAGATGGTGCAAGCCTAATTTAGCAACATGATTATGAACCTTATAGAAACAATCCTTTTCCACAAATAAATTGGGCTAAGGAGGAAGCGACAAATCTTGATTGAATAACTGAGCTAGTTAAGGAATACTCAAGATAGTGGGTAAAGGCCAAGGTACAAGAGTTAGAAGCTAATGGTGTCAAATTTACATATGACCTGATGGGAGACATGGAGTCTCATTCTGAAGGAGGAACTAATGGAGGAGAAGATGTTGTGTGTGAATCCCAGGGCAGTGAAGATTAGGGAGGCAACAAACTAGTGATAATAAAAAGGAGAACTAGAAGCCAAACATAGGTAAAATAGGGTGAAAATTTTCTCCTGTAGCCAAGAAAACTCCTCAAGATGACATTACAACCAAAGAGGATGAACCACCTTAGCTCATGAGGAAAAGAAAGCTCATTATAGAAAGGGAGAGGATGGAAAAGGCCAAGAAAGAATGTGTTGATGGAAAACGCCTGCACTTCAGCCAGGATCATAGAGATGGACACTTCTGGGGAAATGTGACGGGTATACATAAGAAAGAGCCCTTCTAATGAAAAGCCATGTCCCACAAAAGAATTAGAAGAGGAAGTACTTGTTATAGATGATCAAAAGGAAGAGATGAATATGGGGAATAAATTCCCTCAAAATATTTAGACATTCAATGAGGCAATTCATGAAGAAGGCAAAATATCCAACAATCTCGAGCAAAATGGGTAAGAAGATAAGGAAGTCTCCACCCCTACTAACAAGGGTTGGAAGTGAATGATGCAAGAGTTGGAAACATCAGATTTTGATGCACACAACAAAAATGTTGAACCTAGAGTGCTTCAAGAGGAATAGCCCAAGTCTCTGTCTAAGAATGCAGGTAATGAGAAAGATGATCAACCTTCAATTAAAAGAAAGGTAGAAGAAATTATGAATAGTCAGTAGAAAGACAAGGATAAATGAGAAGTTTCTTTGGTCAGAGAGAATGTTTAAAAATCTAATGTCCTAGAATGGTTGAAGAAGCAAATAGTTAAGAGACCTATAATCATGTAGGAATTTAAACTTTGAGCTATGACATATTGCTGGAGAATTGGGGACAACCAAAACAAAGAAAAAGGGCACAAATAGTGTCAAAGATTGCACAAGATGAGTTTAACAATATAATTGTACATGTAATAGTCCCTCTAGCTAACAAATTCAATGATGAGGTATGATTGTAAGACTATTGCATACAAACTATTAACCTAGGACCAATCACTAAAGAGCAAGAAATAGGGGAATTTCAAGAATCCTCGCAACCAATTATTAGAAGGTTGGAAAGTGAAACTGTGGAGAAGGAGAATTTTAAGAACAAATTAAGTGATGTTTGTAGGGATGTCCAACATCTGATGAAACCACTACAACCCATAGATAGTGAAGGTACAATTCTCGAGTGGTTGTTTCCCAAGGAGGTGGTTTCTAAAATTGAGAGGCTAAAGAGCTCCATCCATCATACCAAAGAGTTGCTCCAAGAGATCAACAAAACAGGGGATAAGGCAATTGAGAAAATCCTCCATGTGCATATTGATACTTCTTATTTCCTTCTACATATTTCATAGTTTACTGTAGACTACAAGAAGTTTGATGAGTTAGTTGCGAATAAGTTGAAAAGGGTTTTGAAAATACCAAGGGATGACTTGGCACAACTAGACATCTCCCCTTGAGATGTATTTGACAAAGTGAGGGGATGGCTGGAAACATGGAATTATAGGAAGGAGCTCCTATCCAAGGTACTAAAGAAGATTGAGAAGATACAAGGGAAGATAAAATAAATACATGATGGCTACATTTGTTTCCTAGAAATTGTGATAGGAAGAAAGAAGTTTGGATAGAAAAATATGAATATAACAACATTGTAGGCATGGTCACATGAAATTTATGCTCCTTCTGATAGTGTTCTAGTTATGAAGGAACATCTAGAAGATGCTACAATATATATTTCTAGGTTAGAACAATACCAAAAATTACAAATTGAATGGAGTCAAGTAATACCACAGTATTTGGATGAGTTAAAAGGATAAAAGTCCAAAGTTAGATTCATTCTAGTTCTAGACATAACGGAAGCAGAAAAAATTCTACAAACAATTAAGGATTTGATTGAAAAAATGGATGTTGATGGGGCAGGAGGAGCTGAACAAGTTGTTTCCATGTAGGACTTGCATCAAACAAGCTAGAGGTGGTGTTTTTCAGTTACAATCCTAAAATAGAGCATATTTTGAGGTTTTGAGGTGTTTGTGGGCCCCATTGGCAGACTCTGGTAGCCTTTTTTGTCCTTTTCCTAGATATATACTTGGTCAACCTTGCATCACCGACTTTGACCTACCAAATTCGAATGCATGGCTGCCCCATTATTGTGAGCCCTATTTTGGGATGCCCAAGGGGATTCTTGCCTACAAATTGAAGCTCTTGCTTCACTCTTGAGGGTTAGATATTGTTAGAAAATTTGATCATCATTGTAATAGTTGTAGTTGAGCTAGGAGTTAGAAGTTTTGAGAGAAAAGTGTTGAACATTGATAATACAAAATTGTTGCAAACTTGGTGAAGAAATATAACAAAAGACATTGTCTTGTGGTGATATTTCTTATTTTTCTTTATTCTCCATGGTTTTAGTTATCTTGCATCTTTAAATTACTCAAAATATATTAGTTTCATGTTATATTTTGAAGTTGAGTGTGATTCAATAGTGTTAATGATCAAATATTTGATGTGTTTGAGTGATCCAAGGTCCATACTTTTAGCAAATTGCTAATTGTAAGTTGATGTGTAAAGTTAGCCTGAGCCTGAATATCACATGTTAAGTTCGGTTGTGAGGTTCATTCATCTTTGATCTTTAAGATTGACTTGTGTGAATTTTCATGATTTGAAAATCTTTCTACTCCTTAGAAGATTGCACTATTTCTGTGATACTCTAGGACTTCATCTGGGTTTTGTAGGATTTAGTTTCTAGAGAGGAACAGTCCATTTAAAGTGTTATTTATTTGCATTGTTGGTTTTAGACTAGTTAGTTTCTCTCACAGTCTCTCTTGCACCCTTTACCTCTTTTTCTATTTTTGAAATTTTGGTTAATTTTAGGACTCAATGCATCACTATATTATCATATTTGATGATTTTGAAACTTCCAGTCTTTTCTACATAAGTCTCCCTGTGATTACCAACATTTCATATATTATCTGAGTTGTTTCACTCCATTTGTCAAGACCTGACATTAGAGACCTTGGGGTTATCTCTTGAGACTTGTTGATAGAGATTTACCTTTCAAGAGAGATAGAGTAGTATTTTTTCTAAGTTGTGTAGAAAGCACCATCAACACAATATTATGAAGTAAACAAAATATGATCTAATATGATAAATTAAAAAGACAAAATTTAGGGTGGCAAGAATGATCTCACAAAGGAATTCATTCACCAGCTAGTTCTTAGTAGCATGTTCACCTACACACAAAGAAAAGGACAATTTTTGGGTGGTTGTTTAGGGGCCTACCCTAGTCAGACCCCCATTTAGGTGTTTCCACCTCCATGGATAGCCAAGAAAGCAAGTATGATAAATAAATAAATTAAAGTAGAGAACACTAAAACACTACAAAATAGTAAATGTGCTTACTCAACCAAGTAATAGAGGAGAGGAGTGGGAAGATTACCACCTCCACCAAGAGCACTCAAGGATAATGGGGGAGAAATGAGAGTACTCAAGCCTCTACTGCAATAGTGTTGTCCCACACTTTCTCTACTGAAGTAATGTAGTGAAGTTGTTGCTGCTATGGAGTGAAAAAGTGTTGCTAAAAGTGCTTAGGAATGTAAGAAGCGAGTGCAAGAGAATGAAGAAGTTGAATTGAAAGCTTAGAAGATTGTAGAAGATGTGTAGAAAATGAAATTTATGTAATAGGAAATTTGAAGGGAAGATGAATAAAATGGCAATATTTAGGTTGGTTGGGAAAATAGGGAATTACAAGTCAACTACCAATGAGAAGTGTAATGCCTCTGCAGGCTCTAGCCACATGAATTTTCCAAGGATGTAAGCACACCACATAAATTTATGTGTTTCGTGCAGGCATCTCCAATAGAAATTCCTCCATCGATGCTCAAAGCAAGTGCCAATTGGAATGAAGGTAGTGGGCTTATGTGGAATTTAGCCTCAAAACTTGGTTTTCTAAAATGGAGAAAGGTAAAAGGGGAATTTACATAAGGGGTGCAAATTCACTCCTATACAGATCCTAATTAAGGATTTATGTAGGTATCCTTTCATTCCTATCCACCACAAGAATGTTTGGGTGCTGACCTATTTCAAGTTTGAATATATAACAACTAGTGGTCAACATTAGACAAAGTTTTGAAAAAGATGTTCACATAAATATGTATGGTGTTGATGCAAGATTATGTATAGAAGAGGAAGAAGAAAGATAGAGGCAATGTTTTGCAAGTGTAGTGAGATACAAGTTTGAGTAGAGTTGTAAAAATTTCATGTTAGGGTTCCATAGGTAGTGAGTTAAAGGCATCTGATATCTTTCATGTGAGGCTGGGAAAGTGTGCAATAAATTGTGGTGGAATCATTTTTGCATTGAGATGTGCTTCTCTATGTAACATTCTTCTTCTATCTTCTTATATTCTTTCTATGGTAGTGAGCCCTAGTTGTGAACCTTCTTAGACAATGTGTCCTATTCTGGTAGTGAGCCTTTTTGGTAGCGAGCCTCTATATTTGGTTTTGAAATTCTTTCTATTGTGAGCTAATACTCACCATGGTTTTTCCCTCATTGGGTTTTCCATGTAAATATAGTGTTCTTATGTGTATGGTCTTACTGATTTCAGTTTCTTTTTCTCCATTTAATAATTAATCACATTAGTAGAGTAATTTTTTTACGTATGCTTGAAGGTCTAGCTTTTGTTGATGGTTTTAGGTTAAAATTGATACACCTAATTCACCCCCCCTCTCAATAGTCTTGTTGAACAATTTGTATCAGAGTAAGGTTCCTTGGAAGAAGAGCTTAACGACTTAAGGAAGATCTGGGATGGTGAGCAAGATTACTTTGGATTTCCCTAAATTTGATGGCATAGATTATGCATTTTGGAAAACATGAATGGAAGGATATCTATCATCACATGGATTTGAAGTTGAAAAAGAATATAAGATTGCATATGTTCCATGTCAAAATGGTCCAAGTACAAGTGTAGAGATCAAGGAACATGAGGAAAATGCTAAGGAAATATTTCTTATTACAAATGGTCTTTCAAAAACTAAATTAGTTAAATTTATGAGTTTGAAGAATACTAAAGAAGGTTGGGATAAGGGAGAAAGCATCTATGAAGGAGATGCAAAAGTTAAACAAGTAAGGTTACATATCTTGAAGGAAAAATTTGAGGCCCTACATATGTTTGAAGATGAATCAGTCACAAACTACATGCAACAAATTGATGAGTTGGTAAGTGCAATGAGAGGTCTTTGTTCATAAGTCAAAGAATCTAAAGTGGTAAAGAAAGGTCTTAGGTCTCTTCCTGATTGTTATAGTGAAAAATTTTCTACTATCAAAGAAGAAGTTGTAAATTATTCTAGAGATTAGATGGTTGGTACACTAACTTCTTTTGAGATGAGGAAAAAGGATTTAAAAATAGCACAAATGTAGAAGTTACCTTTACAGTCAGTATATCATAAAAGATTGAAGAACCAAATAAGGAAGATCTAGATGATGTGGAAGCTAACTTTGTGAGAAGAATGAAGAAAGGAACTGGTAGGTATAAGGGTAAATTACCTTTCAAATGTTTTAGCTTTGGTGATATAGGTCATTATGCTTCAAGATGTCGAAAAAGAGCTAAAGGAAGTAAACATAGAGAAGGCAAGGAAAATAAAATAAAGATGACCAAAATAGCATATTATGTCAATGAAGATGTTGGAATTTTTGATGATAATTCTAATTATGGAGATTTTGATGATAATGAATTATTTCTCTTGGCTTTAAAACATGAATCTACTCCTAAAAGATGTGTGAAGGAATGTGCTTCAGAAAAACTTGGAGGTACTATGGTATCTACTTTTCATGTTAAACAAGAAAATAACTACAAGGTTGTTGATACTTGGTGCTCAAATCACATGACCAGTGACAAAATTAAGTTTGTTGAACTTGAAAAATATGATGGATGCTTAGTTAATTTTGGAGATGATTTTGGTACTAAGATCTATGGGATAGGTTCAATTAGTTTTGATGGAAAGCATAATACTAATGATATATACTATTTTGATGGTTTGAAACATAATCTATTGAGTGTTGGATAGATGTGTAGTAAGGGATATAATATTGTGTTTGAGGATGAATAATGTGAAAACAAAAAAGGGTCCAAATTGATGATTGTTGTTGGCAAGAGGACTAAAGGAAACACCTATTAACTTAAAGGTGCTAATGGAAATTTCTTTATGTCTCATATTAATGATAGGTGGTGATGGAACCAGAGGACATGTCATATGAATTTTGACAACATGGTGAGAATCAATGTTGTACAAGTTTTGAGAGATTTACAAAGAATCACAAAGCTAGTTAATGCTATCTACAAAAATTGTCAGTTTGGAAAGCATCCTAGAAACACCTTCAGAACAAAGGAACAATCTACTACTAGACTACTATAATTCATTCATATAGATATTTTTTGTCCTATAAGGGTGAGAAGTGTACAAGGTAATAGGTATTTTATGCTTTTGATTGATGATTATTCTAGAATGGCATGGGTAAATTTTCTTAGGGAGAAATTTGATGCATTAGATAAATTCAAGACATTCAAAGCTATGGTTTCAAATTAAATGGATTTGAAAATAAAAATTTCAAGTTCTGATAGAGGCAGAGAATTTACCTTTAATGAGTTTAACATGTTTTGTGAAGTTCATGGAATAAGAAGACAATTGTCTACCCCTAGAAATCCTTAAAAGAATGGAGTTGCTAAAAGGAAGAACAAAACAATTCAAGAAGCTACAAGAACAATGATAAGAAAGGGATGTCTACCAAAATTTTAGTGGAGATAAGAAATTCACACTATTGTATATGTGCTCAATCGAGTTCAAGAAAAAGCTAACAACACTAAGACACCCTATGAGCTATGGTATGGAAAGATTCCTACTATTAAGTATTTCAATGTGTATAAGAATGAATTCCACCACATGTGCAATTCCCCTTTTTTCCCTTATCCACCTTAGAAAACCAAGTTCAGAGGCTTAATTCTACTTAAGCCCATTGTTGGTGGTTCACATGGCACCTGTTTTGAGTGTCGATAGAGTAGTTTATAGCGGGGATGCCCACATGACATGTAGATGTCCACATAGTGCACTTATGTCCCTAGCTGATTCCTATGACTAAGCTAGTAGAGGCATTAATCTTCTCATTGGTAGTGAAATTGTAATGCCTCCTTCAGCCGACTGACCTGAATATGGTCATTTTCTTCCCTCATTCTTCATATTCTCTCCTTCAACAAGTATTTCATCTTCTAAAAAGTTTTCAACACATCAAGCTACCATTCTTGCACTCTCACATTCACTCTCAAGCTCATTTTCACTCACTCCAAGCATCCAAGCATTTCATTGCAGAAAAAGCTCCACTCTATCACTCTGGTAGAACATGTTTGGGATGAAACCATTGTAGAAGAGGCTTTAGTTCCTCTCATTTCTCCCCCAAGTGGCCTTGAATAATCTTGGTGGAGGTGGTAAGCTTCCCTCTCGTCTCCTCTATCACTTGGTTGAGTAGCATAATACTATTTTGTAGTGCTTGTGCTTTCTTTACGATATTAATTCGTTATCTCATTTCCTTGGTTGTCTGTGGAGGGGGAAACACCTAAATAGGGGTTTGACCAAGGAAAGCCCCTATAAATCCACCCAAAATTTTCCCTCTTCTTGTGTGTAGGTGTGAAATCTCTTAGAGGATTCGCTAGTGAACTAGTTCATTGGTGAGATTCTCCTCATTTTCATCACTCCTTATTTACTTTATAATATTAGAGAATAGTTTGTTTACTTTCTAGTGCCATTCTGGCCTTTTAGTTGGGTAGCTAGGTCATTAGTTGTTTTGGTGAGTTCAGCCTATTCTTTGCTGTTATTTGACCGTATGGACTACAAAATGTTTTAGAGATGCTAGTGTGCCACACTGTCATCTAGAGTTTGTGTTGATTTCCTTGAGTAGAGAGCTCCCTGAGGCACATAATTGGATCTAAAAACTTACTCACCTTGACCTACATTGAAACCTGAAATTGCATAGTGATTATAGGGCATCATAGTCCTCATCATTCTCACCCTCATAACCATAAACAATACACTTAGCTGAGGCAAGTTAGAGTCTCTCACATCTTGACCCTCCATGACCTAGGGTCTTGCATGTGGTGGTCCCCCTCTTACATTTTTGGTGAACCCGATGTGAACCAACGTCTATTCATCTATTGGTGTTGAAAACTTCCCTTAGATATTTCATGGTTGTTGTGACCTTGAGTGTTTTAAAGGTTGATGAGCATCACAACATAGTCCACAACCTCTGTGCATATCATGAGGAGAATTGTATGACACATCCCGATGGATAGGATGAAGGTCTCTCTTGGTCTTTCTATAGGTCTTTTTCACTAGTCCTACCGTTAGTTTGGATACACAGGAGTAGTTATCAAGGAATGAGATGGGATTCAACGATGAAACCAATCACATTCCCACACCTCCTACATCTCCCATGCCATCATCGATGGATAAGCATGAGGTTGTTCAAATCCATATTGAATATGTGTCTTCCCTTAAAAAAGGGTTAGGTGACCTCAAAAACCATTTGGAAAGAAATTTGAAGATGGCTAGAGCCACTCAGGTTGTTAGTGAGTTAAGACATATGATGGGTAAAGATTGAATGGGTATCAAAATTCTAAGTAATCTCTTTGGTATCGCCAAAGCATGCGCTCCTTCGAGCAACTCTATCCTCAGACAAGGAATCACCTTTGAACATCATGAGAGACAATTAGGGGTATCAATGCCTCCCACTTTTGTCTACATGGTCGATGCGGTCCCTTCCATTAGTATCCCTTCCATCCATAATCAACTAGAAACTATCAAGGTGAATAAGGTCTTATTGGGATTTATCTTTACCCCTTTTTTCATCTCTAGTGGTGGAGGTTTTGGTGTAATAGTTGGTGGAGGCTTTGGTAGTGGTGGTGGATTTGGTAGCGGAGGTGGTGCTGGCGAAGGCAGTTCTAGTGGAGGTCATGACGATCATTCTAGTAGAGGCCCTACTGGTGGTAGTGGCTCTGGTGGAAGTCACAGTAGTGGTAGTTTTGGAGGTGGACTTGGTGGTGGTTCCGGAGGAGGTTCCTCTTGCCCTCTATCTTCTAACAACCCTATTCTAAATACTTTTCTTCAGAACATGGGTAAGATGCAAAGTCAGTTAGTGAGCCTTTCCCAAGCCTTTTCCCAACCTATTTTCTAGCCTTTTCTCTGACATAGCCCATTGTTAGTTGCCATCTTGAAGACTCCCTTTCATCAAGGAATGGAGATACCTAAATTTGAAGAGTTCGGTGGTAAGGGAGATCTGTAGATGCACGTGTCTACCATTAATTCTCTCTACACCAACTTCTTCCATCATGATGCCTTGATGGCTAAAATATTTCCTCAATCCCTCAAGGACACAACACTCAAGTGGTACTATTCCTTGCCTAACAATTCTATTTTTGCATTTGATTAACTTGTAAATCAATTCCTTAGACCATTCCAGGCAAACATCTGGTCAAAAATGTCCTTTTTGGATCTCATCTAATGTAAGCAAGGAGACAATGAAAATATTACTGATTTCATAGTGCACTACCAAGTGCTTCTTTCACAAATATTGTATCATCTGCTTGATTTGGATGTACATAAGGTGTTCATAGGGAATTTACAAAGGCCTTGGCAAGAGAAGTTCTCCCTTATGAAATAACCTTCTTTCATGCATCTGTTTACAACTTTACAAGAGTATCCACAAATGGTTGCTCATTTTGGGGGATCCTCCTCACACTCCCATTCTAAGGAAAATTCCATTGTATCAATATCTAGGAAAGGAAAAGCTATTATGAATGTAGTAGCCGTTGTTGATGACAACAATCTCAAACACAACCAAAAATTTACAAAATTTTCTAAATCTTATACTTTCATCTTGCAAAATTTGTTAAAGGATAAGATCATAACTTTACCATCCCCTTAGCCTGTTAAGAAACCTTACACTAATTGGTATGATGGGAGCACCTATTGTTAGTACCATCATGTTAATGGACATGATAGAAAACATTGTATGTGGTTGCATCATGAAATACAAGATAGCATTGAGGACGATAGAATTCATCTCGATGGAAATTAAAAAAACACTAACAAATTAGTGGAAAAAGAAAACAGTGAATTGTAGATATACATGGACCCATTTTTGTCACACTCTAATAACATGATTGTCGATCTCACTAATTCTATTTCTCAGCCTAAAGCCTATGTAAACATGGTCACAGTGACTTCCACTATTCCACTCACACTGGGTTCACCGAATATTACATTCACTTCATAGGATTTAGCCCTAAACAACAAACCTTCACCTCTCTACATTCCTACTCGTGTGAATGGTAACATCGTGATAGGAGTCTTAATTTACCCCATGAGCCATGTAAATGTTATTACTGAAGAAAAATTAGTATTGAATTCACTACAAAATGAAAAATATGAAAAAACAAAATCTACCACCCCTACCCATGATGGTATGAGTCTTAAACCTTATAGCTTGATCACTTTTTCCATCTTGGTCAAACCTTGGATAGTTAAAATATTCTTCGATGTCATCCCAGAGTTGGACCTATTCAGAGTGAAGCTAGGCATTCCTTGGTTGGCTTCCATGAATGGGGTCACATCCGTTATTCATAAATGTTTAAATTTTTCCCATGAGGGTGTTGTGCATGTAGTGCATGATACCGAATACTAGCCCTTGGTGTCTCATGGTGGATATTTGTTGGATCACTTTTGGCCCTCCCCAATCAGTCCACTACCTTTGAGAATGGACCTTCCTTACAAGAATTATGTAAGTATAAAACTGGGGGAAAAGGGGAGCCAAAGCTGACCCTTCCTATGATAGGAAAGTTGATCATCTCCTCTTCCTGAGAAAAGAAGGAGCCTGTATTGGTGACTAACCCTTCCCTGAAAGAGGAGGAGTCCTCATCGGCTCTCTCTCCTTCTCACAAAGGAAAAGAGAAGGCTATACCATCCACTCCTTCTTCCCCAAAGAAAGACAAAAATTCTATGACGGTTCCCTCTCCTTCTTGTAAAAGTAAAAAGAAAAACAACTTTCTCGAGGATAGCCCTATCCTCTCCCCTTTCTTGGGAAGAGTATTGGATGAGCAAACATAGTGGTTACCCACTAACTCCAATGATACCTCTTTGGTGTAGACCCAAGATTAGGATCACAGACCTCCCTAATGAATTCTTTGGACTATAGTATTATTTGTACAATAGACAAAAAGGCTCTCATAGAGAACTCAATCTGCGACCTCCCACTACTCCTACTTATAAGGAAATGAGCGGAAAGAGGCCTACTACCGAGGCTCTCCTTGAGTTGACTCCTCCTATTACTCCTCATCCTACTCCCCCTACTCCCATACAAGAACCCATTCCTCTGCCTAAAAAGACCATAGTGGATGTTCCTATGGTCAAGCAGGAACCTCTTGTCCCTTCACAAACTCCAGCTTCTAACTCCAAGAGTTGTAGGAACCACCTTGCACAAGAATGCAAGTGTTCTCAAAAGGCTCTCTTGGAAATACAAGCCACCTCGCAACATAAGGAAGAAGAAATGATTGCTCCTATTTTAGGACCTCCTATAGCATATCCTTCCTCCCTTCCCTCTGCTCCTCTTCAGTGTAGTTAATTCCCAGATTTCATTGTGAGCACTAATGTGCCTAACCCTAAACAAGTATAGGTGTTTATTGCTCCTTCAATGGAGCCTCCAATTCTAATGTCTATCTTAGATGTTTAGCCATTCTCAAATCTCATGGAAATGCTAAATACTTTAGTTGTGTTCATTGCAATTCTATCCTCCTCTTCCTGTACACCCCTAGCTTCATTTGTAAGGAGATCATCTCCTCCAATGAAGAATGAGGTAGAGGTTGCTTTTTTTTGCAACAAAGTATGTAAGAGGAGTCCACCTTCCTCACGAGGTGGCCCCATGCTGACTTGTTCTATCCTTGTGACAAAACTAGTCCCAACTTCCCTTGAGTTTGTCACTGCTCTTGAATCATTTGGTGAACCTAGCGGTGAATATCAATCACATCCTACCTCGCCCACTAAGAATAGGCATGGTACCCATATGGGATGCATGCTCAATTCCATGGATGAAGTCTTGGCCCTATCAATGATATTCATGAAATTGTTGACTTTAACTCCACAGGAGCTTGGTGGAGAGCACCTTGAAGGGCCCTCTTCCTTGGTCCTTGTTGTGGGAGGGTCAGATGCTCCTCCTCTTAACATTCAACCACTATAGGCTCATCCTCCTTCCCCTTATAAGGATCTAGATTGGGAAGCGGACAACCTCTTGGATCATCAATGTTAGGAGGATACCCCTTTTCTTGATCTTATGTGTGTGTTATGTGCTATTCTCACTCTTACATGTGCTATGTATTCCTAGATGACTTTCATCACCCTTGTTGGTGCTTGGATATAGGCATGATTTTTCTATCGTAAACCTTCTTCTATATCTATCATTATTCTTCCATGTTTGTGATTTATTTTTGCTAAATTGGGGATGATGCAAAGCATTGGGGGCAAAGGCTCCCCTTCCATGTTGACCCAATTTTTTTATTTTTACTTTTTCTTCTTGTGCATTCCTCACATGGCTTGATATAGTAGGGGGTTGATGATAGTTCATTTATATAGTATTATTGTACATATATATATTCCTGAGCAGTTCTAACCCTAAAATATCAGGCTACCCTTGTGTCCTATGTTTGTGTTTTCTTTCTTTTCACTTCCTTTATACTTCTTCTTTGTTTGAGTTGTCCCTTTCATGTGTGACAATGATTTTCTTTAACACTTTGAATTTCAGAAAATGCATTAGTTTCCAATGAATCTTGTCTTGAAAGTCTTCACAAAATTTTCCTTAGAATCACATTCTCAACTCAAAACCCTAATGGAATGTTTTTCCTTCATAACAGGTTTGTAAAGAAATGACTTGAAAATCTTCCTTCAAAGTGGGAACAAATTTTATTTCCCCTCACATGGGGGCATTTCCTTCCTTTCAAATTCCTTGATTAACTAAAATTCTTTCAAAAGGATTCCTTGATGACGGATCACTCTAAGAAGAACAACTACTTTTGGATTGTGTGTCCCTTGAGAAGACCCCCCTTCCTTGTCATAGTAGGGTCCCAAGGGAACCTTCCTTCAAAGGCCTCTATTTCGAATGGAATCTTTCACATCTAGCCTAGGGGTAGCCCAACTAGGCTCATTCCATTTGCTCCTTTGTGTCTAGCTTGGGGGTAGCTTGACTAGACCTTACCCTTTGAATAGTACGTACCTTGAGTGGACCCCTCTCCTTTTGAATGGTTCCCAAGGGACCCCTTTGAGAGTATTACAGTCTGTGTGACCAAGTGCTTTTTGACATGTTCTATCTGTGGGTAGACATGTCATCACTTTTGAAATGTTCTATTTGTGGGTAGACATGTCACCACTTTTTAACATGTTCTACCTATAGGTAGGTGTGTCACCACTTTTGACATGTTCTATTAGCGAGTAGACATATCACCAATTTTTGACACATTTTATCTGCAGGTAGATGTGTCGCCACTTTTGACATGTTCTATTTGTAGGTAGACATGTCACCACTTTTGACATGTCCTATCTATGAGTAGACATGTCACTAATTTTTTACATGCTCTATTTGAGGGTAGAAGTGTCTCCACTTCCTGACTCTATGGAGTCCAGTTCCTTGGGACTTCCTCCATGTGAGAGATCTTTGGGGTTTCCTCCTTGTAGGTCTGTAGGCCTGTAAGACACTTTGTTTTCCTAACTTCATAGTTTTGAGTAGCTATGAATTCCTTTGCTTTCCCTGCATCTTCAGGTAAGCCAAACTAAGTACTATTTCTGCGATGGTTCAAGTATAATTTTTGAACCCTACTCTCTTCTTGATCTACTTTACCAAGCAATCATTAGTACTCGTGCTCACTAAAGTGGGGGGAAGATGTATAAGAGTGAATTTTCACCCCATGTGCAACTCCCCTTTTTTCCCTTATCCACCTTAGAAAACCAAGTTTGGAGGCTTAATTCCACTTAAGCCCATTGTTGGCAATCCACTTGGCACTTGTTTTGAGCATTGGTAGAGGTGTTTCTATTAGGGATGCCTATGTGGCACACAGATGTCCACGTAACATGCTTATGTCCCTAACAAATTCTAGCAACTGAGCTAGTAGAGGTGTTACTCTTCTCATTGGCAGTGAAATTGTAATGCCTCCTTTGGCTGACCTACCCAAATATGGTCGTTTTCTTCCCTCATTCTTCATATTCTCTCCTTCAACAAGCATTTCATCTTCTAACAACTCTTCAACACATCAAGCTTCCATTCTCCCACTTTCAAATTCACTCTCAAGCTAATTTTCACTCACTCCAAGCATCCAAGCATTCCATTGTAGCAAAAGCTCCACTCTGTCACTTTGGTAGAGCATGTTTGGGACCACACCATTGCAGTAGAGGCTTGAGTTCCTCTCATTTTTTCCCCAAGCAGCCTTGAGTGCTCTCGGTGGAGGTGGTAACCTTCCCTCTCGTCTCCTCTATCACTTGGTTGAGTAGCATAATACTGTTTTGTAGTGCTTGTTCTTTCTTTGTGATATTACTTCTTTATCTCCTTTCCTTGGTAGTCTGTGGAGGTCAGAACACCTAAAGAGGGGTTAGACTAAGGTAGGCCCCTATACAGCCATCCAACATTTTCCCTCTTACTGTGTGTAGGTGTGTGAGCTATCAGAGGATTAGCTGGAAAACGAGTTCATTGGCGAGATTCTCCTCATTTACATCACTCTAGCTTATTTACTTTATAATATTAGAGAATACTTTGTTTACTTTCTAGTGTCATTCTAGCCTTTTAGTTGAATAGCTAGGCCATTAGTCATTTTGGTGAGTTCATCCTTGTCTTTGCTATTGTTTGACTATATGGACTGGGTATGTGTAGGATCATCATGGAAAAAATAGGCCCTTAAGTGGCAAAAAAAATGGAAAAATCAGAATTAGGAAACTTGACGTAAAAATTTGAATAAGTTATATTATTTCAAAAATATGTAAGAATAGAATCTGTAGCAAATTGAATGTAGTTTCTAAACTACTAGGTTTTTTTTTTTTTTAAAATCTATTTGGTGAAAATTTGAAATTTCAATGTAATAGTACTTAAATTTCAGGGAAGAAATAAGTAGGTGTCTGTCTGACCACCCTAACCACAATAAAATGATAATATATTTTTATATGGTTTTTGATATAAGTAGAGGACTCATGTTTGGATGTGATGCATATCTTTTTGTAAGTTTTTCCAAGTAAATACTTATGATTTTTTTATTGCAACTTTTAAAAAATATAAAAACTTGTGTGTCTGACCACGTTTACTTGGTCAAAACTTCATGAAAATTAATCTTGTTTTATTTAATCCTATAGTATATGAAGCATAGAATGTGATGCATATTTTAGATTAAAAAAATGTGATATTCTTTGAAAGCTATAGATGTATTTCAATCAGCCTATTAATTAGGACTATAGTCATAATTCAAATAGAAAATGAATAATAAATATTTATTAAATTCAAAGTAAAACATAATTTATATTGTTGAAATGTTGAGAATCTCTTTTAAAAAGCCTTTTCATTTCATCAATTTTGGGTAAAAAAAAGTTGTCAGCCACTCACCCATCATATTGCCACTTTTTGGCCCATCATGATCCTACACATACCCAACTACAACATGATTTAGAGATGCTAGTGCATTGCACTTTCGTCCAAAGTCTGTGTTCATGTCCTCGGGTAGAGAGCTCCCTGAGGCATAGAGTTGGACCTAAAACCTAACTCACCTAGCCCTACATTGAAACTTAGGATTACAGACTGATTGTAGAGCATCATAGTCCTCATCATTCTCACCCTCATGACCCTAAAAGATACACCTAGCTGAGGTAAGTTAGGGCAGCCTCTCACATCTTGACCCTCCATGACCTACGGTCTTGCACGTGGTGGTCCCCCTCTCTTACACAATGTATTTGGGTGTGTGTAGGATCATGGTGGGACAAAAAGTGGCAATATGATGGGTATGTAGTTGACAACCCTTTTTTTACCCAAAAATGATGAAACAAAAAGGTTTTTAGAGGATATTCTCAGCTTTCCACCAATATAAATTATGTTTTACTTTGAATTTAATAAGTAATTATTATTCATTTTGTTTTCAAATTATTACTAAAGTCCTGATTGATAGATTGATTGAAAAAAATCTATAGCTTTCAAATGGTATCACATTTTTTGAATCCAAAGCATGCATCACATTCTATGTTTCACATGTTGTAGGATTAAAAAATGAAAAAAAGAATTGCATGAAGTTTTGACCAAGTTAAGGTGGCCAAACATATGATTTTTTTATATTTTTTAAAATTCATAATCCAAAATTCATAATTAATTATTTACTTGGAAAAAAATTACAAAAAAATATGCATCACATCAAGACATGAGTCCTCTACTTATATATAAAATCCTATAAAAAATATTATCATTTTATTGTGGTTAGGGTGGTCAGACAGACACCTACTTATTTTTTCCTTGAAATTTAAGTACCATTGCATTGAAATTTTAAATTTTCACCAAATAGATTCTTTTTCTTTTAAACAAACCTAGTAGTTTAGAAACTACATTCAATTTTCTGCAAATTCTATTCTTACATATTTTTGAAATAATATAGATAACTTATTCATATTTTTACGTCAAGTTGCCTAACACTAATTTTTTTGATTTTTTTGCCACTTAAGGGCCTATTTTTTCCATGATGATCCTGCACGTACCCATTTGGAAGAAAATATTATATTAGGAGAGATAAAGAAAATCTACAAAATTTTGATGCAAAATGTGATGAGGGAATTTTCCTTGGATACTCTAGAAGAAGCAAATATTATAGATATTACGATAAAAGGCTAAGAAAGGTTGTAGAAAGAAAAAATCTCAAGGTTGATGAAGCATTTTAGAATTCAATTGAAGTTGATGGATATGTGTTAGATGAACCTAATTGCAGAGAAGAAGAAGAAAAGGTTGAAGAACAAGAAGCACAAAATGAAGAGGAAGAAGCTCCAAAAAAGGTTTCTAAAAACCCCTAAGTATGTGCAAAAGAATCATTCTGAAGATCATATAATTGGAGACAAAAGGAAAGGTGTATTAACAAGAATCAAAGTTGTTGAAGTTGAAATAAATTGTTGTTCACTTTATAAAGTTGAACCTAAGACAATGAGCGAATAGATAAGAAATAAGGAAAGGCTTGTGTGTAATGGTTTCTCATAAGTAGAAGGAATAGACTTTCAGGAAAAAATTTCTCTGGTGGCTAGAATGGAAGCTATCAAAATATTTTTGTCATTTACAACACATAAATATTTTAGGGTTTATCAAATGGATTTGAAGTCTACTTTCCTAAGTGGAAAGTTGGAAGAAGAAGTTTACATGGAAAAATTAGAGCAATTCCAATTGTTAGATCAACTCGATATGGTTTGTAGATTGAAAAAGGCTTTATATAGCTTGAAGCAAGCTCCTAGAGCTTGGTATGTAGGGTTGAATAGATCTTTGATTTAGGAAGGTTTGAAAAAAGTTACTGCAGATAGAAATCTCTATTTCAAAATTCAAGATGACAGGATCCTGATAGTAGTTGTGTATATTAAACATCTGGAATACTAAGAGGGGGTTGAATAAGTATTCCAATAAAACTATATTAAAATGCATTTGAACATTATCACAATTATAACTGAATCAACAAGAAGGAACATAGAAACTAATCAATGCAAAAATACACATGAACACCATATTTTTATGTGGAAAACCCAAGAAGGGAAAAACCACAGTGAGGGTTAACTCACAATATATTATAACTAGATACAAAATATTACAAAGATCACTACTAGGACTCACTGTACTTAAAATGATCATTTCTTGAGTACAAAATATGGCTAATCATCAAGATACAATGATAGTGTCTCACTTCCAAAGGATTGAACTGATAGGATACACCTTCAATTTGCAGGGTTCAATTCCAATGAAGCTCAAAATATGAAGTATTGTATCACACAATAGTCACTCAACAAAACTATACTAATCCACAACTAATAAAGCATTTATACTCAGATCTTCTCAGTAATCTTAATCCTTTTCACACTCACACTTTCATTCCACATCTACTTCATATATTCACTTCCACTTCTCTCGCTCTTTCCTCTATCACTCTTTATTCCTCAAAACATCTTACATATATACAAGTATATATTAATCATCAATTAGGTTAGCTTGATTAGATGAAAACAAGATAATAAAAACTTCCTTTTATTGGAACCATATATGATTTAAGAATTTAATCCACATAGTGCATTATACCAAGTCGGATATCATCCATAAAACATAACTAGTCACCATAAAGCATTACATACATTGAGTCGACAAAGACTAGAACACAACTCTCCAAAACAACAAATAATCCTCAAAGAAAAAATCTTTCAAAGCTAAGAACACATTAATTTTCCATCATACTACCAACATAGAGACTAAGAGAAAAACTGCAACATAAGAATTTTTACCTTAATAGAATGTAGAGTCTCCCACATAGTATACCAAGCACAGAACAAAGGTAGAATACAAAGTTGAACTTTGTTAGAGATAAAAAAATTCTCACAAAAAAAAATGTCTCAAGATCTAGGAAATAGTTGTTTGAATGAGTCATGATAACATGGTTAAGAGACTAGAGTCATATCAAATCTTTTGGTGAATTTTAGACTCAAATACCAACACAATGATCTATCACAAAAGGGTATTATTGACAGAGAACAATATTCAGTAAACCAAGTAGACTTCCCATATAGTTATTCACCATGTTGAAATCAATGACAACATAGGAACAACCAACACAAACCATCTATACATTATTCTCATGTTGTAATACTTCTAACAATCTCTGCCTTTGGAATTGATTGCAACATGCATGACAAAAAAACCATTTTCTATAATACTGCAACTAAATACTCTAAACACTCCCCCTATCAAAACTGTTCTTCACAAAAAAAAAAATCCTTTGTATCTCTCTATCTCTCCTTCTCTCTATCTCTCCCACTTTGACATCAATGACAAAGGAAGGGGTCTGGTATATATATATATATATATATATATATATATATATATATATATATATATATATATATATATATATATATATATATATATATATATATATATATATATATATATATATATATATATACATATATATATATATATATATGCATCAAAGTGTAACCAAAAAGATATGAACAAAAAAATGAATTAACTTGAAGAAGAGCCCCTAAGACTCTCCAGGATAGCCTTCCATGATGCTTTACAATAAACCTTTTGCACTTATCAGATTCTTGTGAATTATCTCAAGCTTAGTTGAGGACTCTATACCATCTGCTAAAGTATTGGTAAAAAGATTATTATTTGATCATTCACCAATACAACCAAGCACACTAGAAATAGAAGTATTTATGACTTTAATCATATCTCTAAGTGCCACAAACCTCTTGATAACATTTTTCCTTTGATCCTATAGAGAAAAAAATTATCCTATTTAGCTACACAATATAGGACCACCTCTAATTATCTTTATCTTTTCCTAACCTGTATGTATCTTCCTAAGCACTCAATGAGAACTCACTCATCCTTATCTCACTTTTTATATCTAGTGTACTACCAGACCAATCTAGGAAAAAATAAAGTAGCTCATGTGCCTCTTCTTCACAAGCTTGTACACTCTCCAATTCCTTCATCACTCGATTGTGTGCATTTGTACATTTTTCCTTGATGTCTTCCAAATTTCCTTCTTCAAAAATAATTCCAACAGACACCTTAAGTTTGGAGATGTAGACCTTCAAAGAATCAATCATGCCATGCAGATTCTCTACAACAGAAATCGATGAATCAAAGTTAGCACCAGGAATAACCTTTTGCACTTCTTCCAACTCTTTTTGAATATTTATCCTTTGATGCCCATGTTTAAGATCACTTCCTTCTACAACTTTCTTAACAAAACTCTTCCTTTTCTTCCTTACTCTAGTTATGCTACTAAAGGTACCTTCTACATTGAGATTCTTAGGGATTTCCAAAAGAATTTTAGCATTGTTATCAGCTCCAACCTCTGACACTTCATAATCCAATTCAAATATCCAAACTAACCTTGATTCAACTACTTCCACGTGGAAAAAAAATGTAGACACAAGAAAATTTATGTTTCTAGAGTACCTTTCAACAACAATTACTAGAATCTTAGACCTTTGATTCATCCTCATAGGAAATGTTCCAATTAATGCACCAAGGGAAGTCTCTTCTGCATACAAACTACCAAGATTTATCCTGAAGTTCCCAGTTTGATAGGGAATAGGCTCTGAATTTGACCAATCTATCTTTCCTATTATTGGTAACTATCTCAAAAAGTAAAGATTGATCCAAAAAAGCTCACACAATCTAATCCAGAAATAGCTGCTCTGATTCTTATGGATTGTGGAAATCTAATGACATTGAATTATTCTTCTTACTCCTCTTGATTTCCTTTAATATCTTCAAAAGATGTATGTGAAGTAATTCACAAAATTCATAATCCATACCTCTTTTAACCATATCAATAGTAGTATGTACAACAATAGTAGAAACTATAAGATCATTGTTAAGGATACAAAATTTGTGACCAATGACCATAGCAGCATATCTTATTACCGGATCAACAGTTGACCTCAAATTAGTCTCTTTTCCTTCAAAATTTGCACTACTAGCCTCAATTATCTCTTTCTCACACTAACTCATTTGACTACAAAATCCGATGAAAATTTCTAAAAAAATATGTATAATTTGATGTATTGTTAGGTGCTTGTGATATTTGATGTGTAATTTTCTTTTCTTTTTTAAATTTTATCCTCGACGTTCATCAAAATTTCAACAAACCTAGGTTTCATCAAAATTTTTGACAAACATGGAAAATTAGGAAAAAATAAAATTGTGGCCGACATAAATAAAAGTGAGTTCTCCTATTTATTGCGATAGTGTTTTGCTATACTTGCAAATTTTCTCTACTTGCGGTAGTTTGTGGAGAATTAAGGATGATTTTCTTGGGAAAAATCATAAAAAATTCAAGAAGATATTGTGAGGTTTAGGGTAGTCATTGTCTTTTTCCATAATTCATTTGTGAAGTCAAATTTGTACTTCTAGGTTTGAAAATCATATTTTAAAGCAACATCTCAATAGATTTCATTTTTAGACTTGTGCATTTTGAGAATTTCATTTCTAGATTTTGTTGTGTAATTTCAATATTTTGATTTTAGGAGTCTAACAGTTGGAAATCATAGTAAAATCAAAACTTAATAAGTTTTAGAATTAACATTTTAAAGTGTTTTTTTGGTTCATTAACTTTAGACTATCTTCTCTTTTGTGGGGGTGGTTGCATGTTGATTTTTTTTGGTGCAAAACATCAAAATGATTAGATTTTGTTACCTATCTATGATTAAAAATTATTAGAGTTTGAGTTTGATATTTTTTGAAGATCTAAATATTCAAGCTTGGTAAAGAAAAATCATGTAAGATAATATTAGTGCAGAACAAAATGAATAGGTAATTTCTAGAATGTGGACTAGATTGAAAAGAAAGGGTGATGGGAAATGTTATTCTCCTTGCAATGATTGCAAGGGCTTAAAGAGAAGAAGAATTTTAATCGCAACAGCTGAGAAAATTTGTAGGCAACATGGTCACGTTGAAGTAGGGCATGATTATAAAGGTGGGGTGCTCTAGGGAACAAGATATGGATTATCATGCCCCAAAGAATGTGGTTTTACAAGTGGAGGAACATGGAGCTCTGAATATCAAAGATGAAGTTAATGATCCTATGGAAGAAGATGATCATGCACCAGAAAATGTAGGTTAAAATGATGGTACAAATACATTGATCCATTATATATTTAGCGGCACAGTTGATCATGATGATCAAGATGACTTTGATGATGTTCATGATTTACCTGTACCTGAGAAGGCACATGAGCCCCTTTATGAAGGCTCTAAAACAACTCTTTTATCTATTGTATTGTTGTTGGTGAACTTGAAGGTTAGGAATGGTTTATCCAACATAGCAATCTCATGGATGTTAAGGTATGTCATTTATGCCATCTTTTTTCATCTATTTTAATTGTTGTCAGTTCATCACTAGTAAATAAAGGATGAAATATGTACCATTAATACTCTTTATATTAATTTTTTTTTTGTAGATTGATAGGTGAATTTTTGTTACCACCATCTAATATTTTACCTCGCTCATACCGATATTTATCTACTATTATGAAAGATATTGGAATGGAGTATCAAACAATAGATGCATGTCCCAATGATCATATTATATATCATAAACAACATGAATTTGCATCAAAATTCCCAAAATTTCATATCAATAGATATCAAATAGATCAACTAACAAAAAAATTGCCTCACAAGGTTCTTCGTTATATTCCCATTATTCCATGTATGCAATGATTATTTAGGTGTGAAAGCTTAGCACAATTTATGGATTACCATGCATGGAATAGAAGTGGAGATGACACTCTTTGAATTCCTATGGATGGTTTTGCATTTAAGGACATGGAGGAAAAATGGCCACACTTTAACAAAGAACCTTGTAATCTCAAGCTTTCATTGGCAGTAGATGGTGTCAATCCATTTGGAGAGATGAGATCTATTTACTCAGTGTGGCCTATTTTTGTTATAAAAAATAACATTCCTCCATGGATGTCAACAAAGAGGGAGCACATAATGTTGGAAATGATTGTTCTAGGTATTTTTTTACATCAATTTTCTTTAACGTAGTAGCATCTCATTTGTCTTATTTGTTGCATAATGACTCATATTTTTTTTATTTAAGAGTATTGTATATTAATTTATATATATTACAATAAAATGGTTACAATAATATGTAATGTTTATGTTCATTCAACAAGGTAAGTGCCAAGTTAAAGGTATGAATGTATATATTGAGCCTCTTATCAACGAGTTACTAAAGTTATGGAATGGCATCACTATGTATGACACCTCTAGACCAATAGCACAAAGAAAAATTCAATTGTATGCAATGCTTGTATGGACAATTCATGATGTCTCAGTGCTAACACATTTTTGTGGTATGTTATAACATTTGACTGCACTTTAATGATATTTAATTTTATGAAGTAGATATCATGCATTTTTTAAAATAATCTATTCATTATATATAATTATAAAAATTGGCATATTTAATCCAATTATATATGATCTTGCAGGTCTTCAAAGAAAGGGAAAATTTGCATGTCCAATTTGTGGTCCAAAGATGAAATCTCGTCTTTCAACAAGTTTAGGAAAGTAGTTGTTTGATGAGTATAGGAACTTCCTCCATAAAAATCATAAGTATCGAGCTACTGAAAAACATATTTTCAATGGCAAAGAAGAGACTACATGAAAAGCACAAAGAATGACACCTCGCCTATGGAAGTTGGAATAAAATAGAATTAATCATCAAGGTTATACATCAGATCAAATTGTTTATCTATCATATATGATATGTTTGGAATTTATATTTTTATATTGTGTTTTATTTGCTCATGCTATAATTTACAATGATTGTCATTGTTAATTTGTTTAACTTATATGCTTCATGAAGGTCATTAAGGAATTAATGGTCAACTTCCATAGGGAATGAAAATTTATCCCAGACAATTTAGTAAGTTGCCCGACTATGAGTAGTTGCAAATTGTGCATTTGTTTGATAGAATGCATATTAGAAAGAATATAATAGAAACGTTATGAAAAATATTGGATGGAAGGCATGATAAAGAAAAAAATTGTCAAAATTTGTAGTGACATTCAGGAAGCCAATCATCCAATGAAAAATGGCATTCAATTAAATAGTGATGGAGACCAAATTAATATAAGCTCCTTCCTTGGTTATTAACAGAGCAACAAAGCAATGCTATAAAAGAAGTCATATGAAAAATTCAATTTCCCATAGGATTTTCTATGAATATAAACAATATCATAACAAAGAAAGGTGATTTTGGGTCAAGGATGAAAACGCATGATTGGCATACCTTCATTAAGGTAATTATTTTGGTATATTATATATAGATTTGTATACTACATGTACTTTTCAGTGTATTATGTTTACTACTTTTGGAAAAATAATGAAAATATCATTTTATAATTGTTGCAGTACGTTCTACCTCTATCTCTCCCAGACAACTTTGACAACAATGTCAAGAAAGTTATATATGATCTTGGAAAATACATGAGGTAAGTAGCAATATTTTTTCAAGTCATTGTATAGTTCTTATAATTGCCATTTGTTTTACTTGTTATGTGATATATTGTATATTTTTGTTAAATATTGTTAATATATCACCTTGAATCACTTGTAGATGGTTGTCATCTAAAGAAATTCAAAAACATGATACAAATTATTGGAAGAGAAAAATTCCTTGTCTAATGTGTGAAATGCAAAAGTGTCTACCTTTGATATTTTTCAATGCACAAGAACACTACCTCATACACCAAGTTGAGGAGACTAATTATGTGGACCTATACACAGAAGGTCAATGTGGATGGTTGAGAGGTACTTGAAATTTTTTAAGGATTTGGTTAGACAAAGAGCACATTCTGAGGGTTCTATGGTGGAGGGATATATGGTATACTATACCATGGTCTACATTTCTAGATATCTTCCTATGTTTGCAGCAAAGATCCATGTAGATCGCATTTGGGATCCCAACTCCATTAACATATTTGAAGGGGAGCACTTGATGGAGAAAGGTATACTGAGAAAAGTGAGAGGTAAATATAATACATTTTTCATTTGATTTTAATGTATATTGTACTTATTTAATTATTAATATTCAATATACATCAATTATAAATTAAGGTCATATACTATGGTAATTAACTAATTGATGTAGACCTAGGAGGATCAACTCAACCAAACTATCAAACTTTCTTTAAGAGGCTCCCAACAAGTTTATAATGACCACTTTAAACAATCCAAACAACTCTCAAAGCTTGAAAAACAACAGAAGTCAAATTTCACACTTTGACTTCTTGAATTCTTGTAGTTGTGCAAACCTACTAGTTTTTCCTAATAACTCAAAAATTTCCCAAAATAATAGAAAAAAACTTTATGGTTTTATACACCCATTTTTGTTTTATTAAACATACTTCAAGCGAAAATACAAGTCCTTTGGACCAAATCACCAAAAACACTCTTTCTAGGTTGTGTTGATTATTTTGATTAGGCCTATTTTACAAAGCAACTAGTCTATAAACTTTTCATATGCCCATGAAATATTGCAGAAGCAATTTTTATGCCTCTAAACTTGCAAATCCACAAAAATATTCCACTTGTACGACCATATTCTTTCCAAACCCAAAAGCCCTCGTTTTAGGCCAAAATCATGAGGGTTTATTCAATTTCGTAC
Source organism: Sequoia sempervirens (assembly GCA_007258455.2). Taxonomy (NCBI): domain Eukaryota; kingdom Viridiplantae; phylum Streptophyta; class Pinopsida; order Cupressales; family Cupressaceae; genus Sequoia; species Sequoia sempervirens. The sequence goes on from VDFB02271358.1 coordinate 377,715,639, forward strand.
TTCCACAACCTCCTAGACCTCACAAACAACTCATACACAACCAATTATGTCTACAAATGGGTAAAAATTCATAAAACTAGATCTCTTATACATATTTTGTTGAAACCGAGGCTTGAACCTCCCATTTCACATGCTTTTCTTCACCAAACTCTTGAGGATAGTAGCTATACCTTCTTTATTTATCATCATATAAGGGTTTAAAATGATCACTTTATTCCTTTTAAAGTCCTTTACACCTCAACTATTGAAAAATCACCTCTACAACTAAGTTTTTAATCTTTTATGATCACATGAAACATAAAATGCACTAATTTCAAGGTTAACATCACTATTGAAATGTTTTAATTTTTTGAACTTTCAAATATATTGAAACTCCTAGGACACCTCTAAGACCATGATAGTGGCTTGATAATTTCCTTATTACTGACATGACACTAACCTTGCACCCTTTTACATGTAAATTCTCCAATTTTCCTTAAAAAGGCTACAAAACTCTTTAGTGCAAGACTCGAACTCATAACTCAAAACTTCACCTAGAACATGTCTAATGGTATTAATTGACCATACTCAAGAAAAAAAATTTCAAAAGACTCACTCTACCTATTTACCATCTATCCACCTTCAAATAATCACAAGTTGAGAATGAGGTGTAGGTGCTCCTACACCACTAATTATACATCGTTTGTGAATTTCATTTTTTCTTGATACAGTTGGACGAGAGTGGGATGCGCTACATTTGTACATCACAAACAATCTTGATTAGATGATGGTATGGATTGAACAATGTCAACAATCTAGTTGTGCATTAACATGGAAATGTGTGGCTTCATTGGTTAAAGAAGCTCATCGTAATGGAGATTCCAATGTTACACAAAGGGAAATTGATTTAGCATATGGTTTAAGAGATAAAAAGGTACATATAAATATATTAATCACCCATATTATTTAATTATCTTCAATTATATTGATGTATATATATGTTGAGATTTTTTTCTTTGCATACATTCAACCAAGAATAAATATGTTTATCAACTGATGATATTGCAATAATTTTTTCATGTTTGACATATTGCAGGTGAAACACCACAAGGCTATGTGCTGCAACGGTTGTGAATTTTGAATGAAAAAGTTGTATGACATGAAGAAAACTTGTGATTCTGGGATAACTAAAGTTTCAGGTGACTAATGTTTTATCTAGAAGTGACATACATCTAGAGGTCTCAGAAAATAAATACTATGGGATTTTGCATGATATACTTGAGTGTGACTTTAAGTCATTCAAATTAGTTATGTTCATCATCCTATGGTATATGAGATGATTGAATGAAAATGATCTCAAGAGAATTGTTATTGAACATGATAATGGATTTAGCATGGTTAATACAAGGTTGATCAAGAGAGCTAGAAATGAGCCCTATTTTCTTCCAAGCCAATGTGAGTAGGTATTTTACTCAAAGGTTCCAGGTAAACCGGGTTGGTCATTCATTGTTAGACATGATCCAAGAGGAAATCCAGTAAATTATAATGTGGTGGAAGGAGAAGATACCAAAGAAGTAGAAGATGATGTAGATGATGATCAGGATCAATTGTTAGTTGATGATGTGCCCGATGAAGATGTCGAAGAGGAGGAACTAGATCATGATGATGTAGGACTTAATGTTCATGAAGTTGATATCCATGTGGATGATGACATTATCAAAACGGATATCAATGATGATGATGATGATATGAACAATCCTTACAATGTCGAATCTAGATCAGATGATATAGACAAAGAGTTGGATAAAGAACATCAATGACATTGAAAATTATGAGTTATGCAATTGTATTATCTATTTGATATTCATTTCTTGATAGAATTATGTTTGACTTATGTGGTTACATAATTAATTCATGATGTACTTTTGAATGTTTAATTTTAATTCATGATGTTACAACTATTGTAGTTCTCCTAGAAATTTCCATATGATCATAATGAATAGTGTTTTGGTAAATTTCATGAAAGATGACACATTGATCCCAGTAGTGAAATAATTAAAAAAATTAGATTTTTTAGACCAATCACCTTTCGTGATGTAATTTTTAGGATCATCTCCAATTTGATTACTAGGACACATAAAGTTGGATTTGATTGGCTTATCTTGGAGGAAAATTGTGGCTTTGTGTAATGTGAGCAAATTTTGGATGGGGTAGTTGCTATTGCTAAGGTGGGTCACTCCTTTCTGTGAAGGCCATACACTTATGATTGGGTCAAGTATTCTTTTCCTTAGAAAATTCCTATTTCCTTTTTGATAGGTTATTATTTGATTAGATGGGTTATGAAGTACTTATTTCAAGTAATTTATGTGTATTTTAATTTGTAATATATTAAATTCAAACATGTCCAAAATTATGTCCCTTGCTTTAATTGATTATTACGTTATTTAATTATTAACTCAAATGACACCTCCAATTTAACTATATATATCTAATTGAATATATCTAAAGTGTTGAACATTTTTAGATTATATTTAGTAATTAACTCAAACAAGTTATCCAATTTAACTTACATCTTTTAAGATATTAAACAAATATGATATATGAAAGAAGTGTATTAGCGTGAAATTAAATATGATTTGTATTCCAATGTAAAAACTACAAAGAATGGAAATAATTATTTCCACACAAACTATCATGTAGTAGTCAATTAAAATGAAAAATATTACTCTATATTAGTTAGGATACACAACTAGGAAAATGATCTAAATAATCTAATAATTTGACCATTATAATATAGCAATTTCTATAGAGTTGTAGATCTCTTCCATTTCAAAAACAAAAAAAAATATTAGGTAGATAATCAAACATCTTTCATTTCTATAGTGACTTATTTATCCTAAAGAAACTAACTATATAGTATACAAAGAAAATGAACAAACCCACAACCACCCCTATATTGAAGGAGTTTAGTTTTCTCCCCTTCCTGATCTCAATAATATTGTATAATTATTTTAAAGAGACCAAGGGTCATAACAAAACTTTATTCAACCCACTAAATATCTTGGTTAATGAAACTTGACAAAAGCAACAAAACAATTGCTACATTTGGAATTTCATGTGGAATGAAGAGTGGTGACAATAATCTACTTATAGTTTAATAAAACACTATTTTTAGAAGGCTTGGCATTAGAGAGATAGAGAAGAGGGGGAGAGAGGGAGGGATAGGTTGAAGAGGAAGAGAGAGAGGAGATGGAGATATATAGGTAGAAAATGGAGAGAAAGAAGAGGGGGAGAGGGAGAGAGATATGTATACATGGAGAGAGAGAAGAAGATAGGGGAGAGAGGGAGAGGGAAAGACATAGAAATGGGGTGATATAGAGAGATAGAGGGGGATGGTGAGAGAGAGAGATAGAGATATATGGGAAGAGAAAGAGAGATGGAGATATATGAGAAGAGAAAGGAAGAGAGGTGGAGATAGAGAATCAATGGATAGGGGGGACAAGGAGGGAGAGATGATGAGAGATAGGGAGGGGGAGATATATGAGAAGGGGAGGGAGAGAAAGGGATATTGATGGATAGAGGAGGAGAGATAGATAAGAGGGGGAGAGAGGGAGAGATAGGTTGAAGAGGAAGAGAGAGAATAGATGGAGATAGATAGGTATAAAAGGGAGAGAATGAAGAGGGGGAGAGGGAGAGTGATATGTAGAAAGGGATAGAGAGAAGAAGATAGGGGAGATAGGGAGAGATAACTCAATATATATAGAGGGAGAGGGAGAGACATAGAAAGGGGGTGATATAGAGGGATAGAGGGGGATGGTGAGAGAGAGATAGAGATATATGGGAAGAGAAAGATAGATGGAGATATATAGGAAGAGAAAGAGAGATGGAGATATATGGGAAGAGAAAGGAAGAGAGGTGGAGATAGAGAGTCGATGGATACGGGGGATAGGGAGGGAGAGATGGTGAGAGATAGAGAGGGGGCCGGGTGATAGATAAGAGGGGGGGGAGAGAAATGGATGTTGATAGGTAGAGGAGGAGAGATAGAGAAGAGGGGGAGAGAGGGAGAGATAGGTTGAAGAGGAAGAGAGAGAAGAGATGGAGATAGATAGGTAGAAGAGGGAGAGAAAGAAGAGGAGGAGAGGGAGAGCAATATGTAGAAAGGGAGAGAGAGAAGAAGATAGGGGAGAGAAGGAGAGAGATCAATATATATAGAGGGAGAGGGAGAGACATAGAAAGGGGGTGATATAGAGAGATAGAGGGGGATGGTGAGAGAGAGATAGATAAAGATGTATAGGAAGAGAAAGAGATATGGAGATATATGGTAAGATAAAGAGAGATGGAGATATAAGGGAAGAGAAAGGAAGAGAGGTGGAGATAGAGAGTTGATGGATAGGGGGATAGGGATGGAGAGATGGTGAGAGATAGAGAGGGGGAGATAGCTGAGAGGGGGAGGGAGAGAAAGGGATTTCAATAGGTAGAGGAGGAGAGATAGAGAAGAGGAGGAGATAGGAAGAGATAGGTTGAAGAGGAAGAGTGAGGAAGGGGAAAGAGGGAGAGATAGCTCAATAGATAGAGGGGGGAAGAGGGAGTGACATAGATAGTGGGAGATATATAAAGATAATTATATTAATTATATTATAATAATTATAATATTATATTAATATTATAATAAATTAATATTATATTAATATTATAAAATTAGCTAATATTATATTAATTATATATAATTTATTATGTAAAATTTAACATGGTGCCACAATTTTCATTTTAATTGACATAATCTAAAAACCTAGCTCATCAAATTGGAGAAGTGAGTCACACACCAATAAAGGAAATGTTGCAGGAAGCCCACATATCAAGCTTGCTTGGCTGCAAAAATTGGATTTTTTGTGATTTGTTTTTCCATGAAGGCCTCTGCATCTCATCCATTGCCAAAACCGTCTGTATATTTCATTTGAAATTTATGAATCAGAGTGCTATAGGGTTTTGATTTGATTTGGTTTGTGAATATTACTCTTTGTGATTGTATTTTGTATATTTTTCTTCAATGCCGATGGGACAAACCATAACTCAGTGCTTTTAATCACTTTGTAACTCCATTATTGGTGACTCTATTGTTTTCTTGTGAGAATCACAAGTTGGAATGCATGTATGTTGTTTGCAAGTGACAATCATAGTTCACTGCCTTGTCTATGCTATCACATTTGGGCCCCAAACAAGACATCATACTTTTTAACAATCACACAAGCTACCCTATTGCAAGGAGAACACATAGAATCCCTAATAATGGGAACCCATACTAGCCTAGCTAGAATAGTTGCACCACCTTTCACAAAATATGATTAGTGAAAAAGTTAAACTCTCTCCAAACAAATTTAAGAGTACATTCTAGCACAAATCTCATAGCTTTAGTTTATTGAAAGAGAAAGCAATCCATTTTAAGCCTATTATTGTAAGAGGATCTTAAAATGAATTCTTTCTAGAAGATTCCAAACTCTAACATTCTAATTGGTGCATCCTATTTTCATTTATAGTACAACCTATCAAAATATTTGGGTTATTTTCCCTCTCCATTATTTCCACTCTTCTAATTATTAACACATGAGTCAGTTTGATTTCTCTTTTTCCATCCATCAACATCAACACTTGGCCTAGGGGAAAAATATCCCTAGATGGTAGCTTCATCTTAGAATAGATAATTAATAAAATTGAATCTTTACTCTTAGATTTACTCATGAAAAGTGTATGGGAAAGGTCTTTGGAAATCATAGACTCGATGTTTTGTAGTGCTTGGGGAGCAATGGGAAGTGTAGCAAAACTAACAAACAACTTAAACTCTTTCAATCTTTCTAAGGCAAGCTCTTGGGCATTTTTTTAATACCTAGAATTATCCTTGAAAAAAAAAGAAAAGAGAAAGCTCATTGTTGAAGAAAGGCATATATGCAAGGATACCAACATATGCCTCACTACAATGAGAGTCCTCCAATTTGTCAAGAATCTCTTCTAAATTATCATATTCATTCTTGTAAATTTTTCTATTGTCTATTTTATTATTTCCTACATAATTGAGGATGAAATTCTATTAGCTACAAGTCTATTAATATTCTTAAGAATTTTTGGGCCATGCCTTCTTTGATGACCATCCATTTTATATAGAAAACAAGCATTAAAACCTCTCAAAACTTCAATATCATGTTCAGATTGATTATCACTCAATTGAAAGCACAAAACATGTAGAATACACTCATAAGATTTGAGAGATATAAAAACCCTAGAGTTAAGATGGGGAAGAATAGACCTTGTTTCTTCTACTTGCAACACATTACCCAAAGATTTGAGGACTTGAGGGATAAAAGTTCACATCTAAGTAGAGATATTTTAAAATTCTAACCACCTTAACATATAATTGGCTAAAGCATTACATAAGGTAGAATCAAGGGTTCAAAGATGGACCTAAAAACAAAATTTCCCATATTCTAAAACTCTTGATTGCATACCATGATTTTTTAAAAAGAAAGTAAATAAATATTTATCATTCTATAGAAATAAACATAGATGCCCATCAATTTTTCTCCACATATTGACAATCCACTCATAAAAAAAAAATCCTCAAAGAGAGGAAATCAAGACCAGACAAATAATGAAGGCATAAATCTTTTTAACCACTTCTCTCTTAACAACTTCAACCATATCTAGGTTTGGTTTTATATGAAGTATTTTAGAAAGATAAAATGCCTTATTCTTTATTCCTTCAAATTCTTTGATGTCAATATTCTAGTTCCTTCCTCTATCATCCTCACCATTTACTTCAACGGTAGTATTTGCCAATACAACCACTAATTCATCAACCTTACAAATCAGCTTCTAAGATTTTCTATCATTATGATGTTGTTTCCCTTATTTTCTGCTAGAATTACTTGTTTTATGTCCATTTGTTGCTTTATCCATCAAATTTATACATGGATAATCATGATATCCAAGTTATTAACTCATGACCACCCTTCTAATAGATAAAAAGAGTTTGGAAATGATGATGAATATTAGGAAACAACCACTAAATGTCACTCAAGACAAAAAAAAAACAAAAACATCAAGTCTACAAAGTATATCTACTTTAGACACCCATAAAAATTGGGAAACCACAAACACAAAAATCTAGAAATGAAATAGGGTTGATAAAATAAACATGACACCCAAAATATAAGTTCAAAGCATCACACCAATTACTCTTTGTGATTGTATTTTGTATAATTGTCTTCAGTGTCGGTGGGACAAACAATAACTCAATGCTTTCAATCACTTTGCAACTCAATTATTGGTGACTCTATTGTTTGCTTGTGAGAATCACAAGTTGGAATGCATGTCTGTTGTTTGCAAGTGAGAATCACAGTTCATCGCCTTGTCTATGCTATGAAATTTTTCATACATATATACCAAATAATTTTATCAAACAATTCACTACCTTGCTGCTATGGGATAAAAGCCTAAAACAAGTGCTTTTGAACAAGCTATGGGAAAAAATCTATCAAAGCATAATAGCAATAGCATAGACAAGGTAGTGAACTATTTAGAAAAATTCCTCAAATAATTGTGGTCTCATGGTGATGGAATGCCATGATGAATGCCTATGGCTATGGATTGGCATGGCATTCCATCTTCATGAGACTAAATTTCTTTGAGACATTTTTAAAAATAGTTAATTGCCTTGCTATGCTGTGACATTTTCCATACATGACTACAAAAGCATTTTATCAAACAATTCACTACCTTAATGCTATGGCTAAAATCCTAAAATAGGTGCTTTCAAATAAGCTATGGATGATTGGAAAAAAATTATCTAAGCATAATAGTAAGCAATAGTAGAGATAAGGCAATGAACTGTTTGAAAAAAATGCCTCAATGGTGATGGAATGCTATGACAAGCCATATACAAGGTAGTGAACTATTTGAAAAAATTCCTCAAAGAAATTTAGTCTCATGGTGATGGAATGCCTCAATGAAATGTGGTCTCATGGTGATGGCATAGAGAACTAGAACATTGATGCAACAACTCATCCTACATTAAAACATACCAAAACTCTCCTAGCAATTAGACATAGGAAGATTTAAGATGAATTAAACAAATTTTATTGCCAAAGCATAAACTTATGATGACTTAACCAATCCTAGTACACAATCCCTTCGTATTAACCACTTAGACATATGTATTTTATTAGTGGATAGCTGAACCACCTCACACATGCACCTAAATTATGTCTATTAGTGTTCTAGCGATGAAATAATAGATTAATCATAATGTAACCTTGGGATCACATCACCATGAAAGAAATTCATCCAACATCCTTATGAGTGTAGGTACCACCAAATAGGTATTTGTTAGATCTATCTTCATCAAGCGGGGGAAATTCAAAAGGAGAAGAGGAAAGTGAGACATGTAGTAGGTCTAAAAGAGGGAGATCATCTATAAGTCAAAAGATTAGAAGAAAATTCTATAAATGCATCAAATTTTTTCTTGCTGAAGGGGGGTCTTGTTCTTATGATGATGAGAGCATAGGCAACATTGAGGTGCCCTTGAGGTACAAAAATCTATGGAAACAATGGGTATCTAGGGAACTTCCTCCAATAAACACTGATTTTTGTGTCAACGCGAGGTTATATCGCATAGCACCATCATCATTACATGGTTTGGGCCTATTTTGCATGGACAACATAAAGGTCTATTATCAAAAAGTTACTGAATTGATGGAGTATGTTAGACCCTATTATAGTTACAAAGATTGGATGCAACTAATTCGATATACATGAAGTATGCGTAGGTACACACTGTAAGAAAATTATATATAGCTAAAATATAAGGATCAAAATAAAGGAGTGGCTATGCACATTGATGAAAGGAAAAAAGCATCAAGGAATATGTAGGGTTATAAACAATACATGACCTGGGTCAACAAATAAGCAACACAATTGCATATTCGAGGCGCATGAGGGAAACCGTGTATTCGTATGTGCAATAAAATCAATAACTACAAGGGAAGAGTTGTTAATCAATTACAATTTGAGTTGCTTAGATAAAAACACAGTTACGATGGGGGTGGTATGTATTGTATACCATTTTATCCAACCTCCAATTAATGACTCGAATATATGATTTTATTATTATGTTTTTTTCGTAAGTCTATTGGTTTCATTTCGGTAATGTTTTTTATATCTATTTTTTCTCATAGTGCAACATTGATCATACAGGGAAGGCTCTGACCCAGACCATGGATCATGATGCATCTTTAGGTGCTTCTACCTGATAGGTTTATCTCATTGTAATTTTACAAATTAGATATGAGAAAAATGTTTTATTATTATGTTTTTCTCATATGTTTATTCGATTAATTTCAATAATGTTTCTAATATTCTTGTTGTAGTCGACTAGTTGAGGAAAGGCACTAGCAAGAGAGGAGAGCATCCATAGGTTCAAGGTGCAGTTACTATTATTGGATGATGACATCACATATTCAACAAACCCTCTCAATATGATAAGGAAGACACAAAAAAATACAATGAAGAAATCCTTCAATTGTTATTCACAGTGCCTCAAATAGATGAGATAAGAGAGAGGGTTAAAATATTGATTGAGAGAGTAAAAAACTTGCAAGTAAGTTGTCATGAGGTCTTTAATTATAACATACATTCATTCATAGTTTTATAATTTGTACTCTTTTATGTCATGAACTAAATGTGTTATTTTTATAGGATTTTTTGCCTCCTCATGATCCTATTGCCCATGATCGAGGTACTATAGGTGTTTCCTATAGAGTAGGGGTTGGTACAAGTGTCCATATTAATCTTTCTACACATACATCACATCATCTAACCCCCATCATTCATGCCTATATTGTCGACTGAAATGTCGGCAACACATAGAATGCATGCATCGGGTAGTACTAGTGATGCAAAGTCCACAAGTAGTGGTGATGTTTTAGCAACATTTCTTGGATCTTCTCATACTACTAGTATGAGAATGTTGTGGATCACATTTGTGGTGACCAAGGATTTTGTTTCCATAAAGATAGTGAAGGTCCCAGGTAATTTAAAATGTTTTAATTATTATTTTATATAATCAAATTGAAATTTACTTATTGATCACTCTTTTGAGACTAATGATCCCATGATCAGTTTGTAAGAAATGATATTTTTTATAAACATCTAGGTGATATAACATTGGATCTATTTGGGCCCACCATACGTACATGATGGAATTCCCAAAATTAAGATTTAAAGGATGATCTCATTAACTGTTTAGTTGTGTTGTTTGGTGATAAAACATTCAAATGAACCAAGGTCCTTAAGAAAGTTGGTACATATCTAAAGCATGTGAGGGACCAATATAGGTCACATTTATAGAAGAAAAAAAAGTGTGAGCATCCTCCCATGATTCCAGAGAGGGAGTGGAAGGACCTAGTGTCAGATGGAAAGGAGAAGGATGAAAAGAAAAAAAGAAAGACACCACTGGGTCAAGGAAGGTATGTGATACTATCAATAATGTAATTATATATTGATTACTCTTTCTTTCTAAATAATCTAATGTATTTCAAAATTTTTATAGGATGTCTGATACATCGAAGGAAATAAAGGAAAGACTAGAAAAACATTGGAAACAAAAACTTGGCTCTGGTGGTTATATGAAATTATCTGCACGAATTGTAAGCATCAATAAATGAAATATTGCATTCAAATAATAAATTGCAAACAATTTTGGTTTTATAACACCATAGAATTAAAATTCATGATCTTACAAAAAAATGAAGGGCTCTTAATTCAATAGAGCACCCATAGAAGAGGAAATGACGATTTCCTTCCAACATGGCTATGAAGTCATGGCTGAACGCCTAAGAGTCTTGACTGGGAAAGCACAATCATCAATTGCATCTGACACGTGGGTAAATAAACTCAATAAAGTTTATTTAAAATTGAATACTTGTGCAATCTATTCAATATTAATTTCCACCATAAAGTAATCATGTGCCTATTTTTTTAAAATAGACAAACAATGATAATACTGCACATGACATTTGAATGCAGCTTGGTGAGGGTGGATCACAACCTGCAAATGAAGGTCATGGTGTGCATCCCGGTACTGGATGTACTCATGTGCTATACAAAATGCAATATGGATTAATACAATTCAACATATTTAATTTCAATTGATGTATTAATTAATGTAACCTTTTGTGTTTCAACTTTAGAGCATGTATAGTGTGATCAACATGTTGAGCATGATCAAGTTAGAGAAGATCAGGAACATGATGTGGCCCCATCAGGTAAAGAGGACCACTCTAATGTTCTTTTAAACATATTTAATTGCAATTGGTGTATTAATTAATGTAACCTTTTGTGTTTCAACTCTAGATCAAGATTTAGAGGGTGTTCAACATGTTGAGCATGAGGCTATAAGGCAAGATTAGGAACGTGATGTTGCCCCATCAGGTAAAGAGCACCACTCTAATTTTATTTAATTAATAAAATACTTGTAACAATAATAACATATCAATTTAACATTTGTTTGTTATTACAAATGACCCCCCTTGTAGCGGCCTCCATGTCATGATCAGTACATGACTAGGCGGACATTAAGATCATGAGTAGAGGGAAAAACAACTAAAGGGGGGAGAAATGATTTAGAAAACAATACTCCACTTCAAATTTTTTTAGCTTCAAAAAGAAACAAAAAAAAAGTGATTGTAATCATAATATGGCAACCATATTTTTGATAATATGTAAAAATTGACTGAATGAATGTCATATGTTATTGAATGAATGCTATATGTTATTAATGGATGAATGAATGATTAATGCTATATGATCGGGTATGGGGAATTGAAAGTGATGTGAGGGGGGGCAGGGGCCAAATGAGCTTCCACTGTCATGTGGTTAGCCCTGTTAAGTAGAGAATATTAAACTATTCTAGAAACAAAGAGAAGCTCAATCCAACTACATCCAAGTATCTTTTTAATTCCTCTATCTTTCACAAATCTCTTTACTATTTGAACCTCACATAAATTTTTTACATGAAAAACCCATTATTGTGAAATGTGCCTCTAGTTGAGTAAACTAAATCCATGCTCTACATCATAATTTCAAGTTTCTTCCATTCCAATGGTCTGAGTTTATTTTGTCTATATGGCTTTGTATGAATACCACATTGTGTTGTGTGTGGATTTGGTTTCAAAGCTTTGCTTCTTTTGTTTTTAGTGGTGACATAGCTCTAAAATTTTCCTTTTTGTGCATAATAGGTTAGTGGAAAAATTGGCAACTTTGAAGGGTTTAGAGGCTTGATTGAGATAGATACATAGATATTTGGATCTTGTTGTTGATGGGACGCTTCCACTTAACCATGAAATTTTGTACCATCTGTAGGTATGCAAAACTTTCTCCACTTACATTCATTCAACTTACTGTCTTCCTTACCAAAATATACCCTTGTTAAGCCACAACAATAACTATCACACTATCATAAGGCTTCAATCTCAATCATTAATATTTGTCTTGACAAAAAGGATAATAGTCATTAATACATCGCTAAGGGTAAACATATTTCATACCTAAATCATTAAAAACAACATACACTGCCTTATATACCTTATCCTTCACCAAAACACCAAGGTCCTTATGTAGTAATTCTATTTGATGAAATTGATAAAGCACATTCAGATGTTTTTAACATTTTACTTCAGATTTTAGATGATGGAAGGGTCACTGAAATGCAGGGTCAAACTATAAGCTTCACCAACACTATCATTATTATGACTTCTAATGTTGGTTCTGTGTATATTCTAAGTGCTCTTGATGATGAAGCTAGATCAAAAGAGGAAGCTTATGAAAATATGAAGAATAGAGTCATGGAAGCAACACAGGCCACCTTCTAACCTGAGTTCATAAATTGTATTGATGAGTTATTGTCTTCCAATCTTTAGACCATGAACAAATAAGTAGCATTGTGAGATTAAAAGTATGTAGATCATTTATTTTTTTGAAAAACTTATCATTTCTAAAGTACAAACAAAGGTAGAATTTTTTTATAATTAGATAATAAAGAATTTATTTGTGACTTATAATAACTGAAGATGCACATAAAATTGTATAAGATCCAAGTACATTAGGGAATTCATAATAGGATATGCAGCAAGGGGGTAACTCAAGTTCTTAATACACACTCTTTCTGTGTTTTATGCATTTTTTGTAGTCTACTTTATATGCTTCATATAAATTAATTTTGGGATAGAAGCAATTATCTCCAATTCTTGTCATCCTCCATTTTTGTTTAGTTGCAAACATTTGGTTGCAGTGATTTGGTCAACAAACCTTGTTTTCTCCTTTGTCTAAATTCCATGTTATTGTCCATTCACTCTTAAATTATAACCATTAGGAAGGTTTATATCTCATCCATGCATCTTTAGCTAAATCACAACATTAGTTATGTATTTTTCCTAGTATATCTTTTGTTATATGATGAAGAGAGAAAACTCACTCTTTTGTTGTTGTACAATGTGAAAGAACCCAAAAATTTTCTATCCCAAAATTCTATCCTCTTACAAAAAAGAGAATATATAGCTTTTCAATTTGTTACTAATTTATAACTGATTCTTGAAAATACAATAATAAGTAAAATTAGACTTTATTTGGTTCAAGTTTGTCTCCCTTTTCTGAAACCAAAACCATTTTCTAACCTTAGTTGAAAAAAAAAAAGACTTGTATGGTCACCAACATAGGCATTGACCCAAATGTGTTACCAATTAATTTATGAGGGTCAACAACATCATGTAGTGTACCTAGTAAGTTAGTCTTGTTGAATCCATCCACTATGATAAACATACTTGAGAAGAATGCTAAGATAGTATAAGAAACCTTCTCAAGCGAGGGATGAGAGTCTATGAAATCAAAGACTAGAAGGGTGATAATTGTAGTAATAATAGACCATGACATGTTGAGGTCAAATATTAGGGAAGTCAGCATTCTAATGGCTACTAAATAAATAGATCTTCCATGTAATCATTTCCCACTTCAATTCCTTCCCAACCTTCTCTATAAATGCATACAAAGTTTCAAAATATTTAGGTTTATCAACAAAGTTTAGAGTAAATTTCTTCCCTAATTCCTTCTTAAATACAACCATCATTATTATTATCATTTGGAACCCTTTTGTAGAAACTTTGAAACTTGGTATTTTTATTGTTATTTTCTTTTGAAGTACACACATGAAAAATAGTTGTTTATGCACATAAGAGATAACAAAAGTAACCACATGTCAATTGCATACAAATTGATGGGGAGAAGATAAACAACCAAAGTTATTGAAACATCATTAGCATATCCTACAATCATTGCATTCCAAGAGATGACATCTCTTTGATCCATTCCATCAAATAGTTCACGTGCCTTATCTATACTTCCACAATTTGAATACATGTCTACTAGAGAATTTCCAACTATAATATTTGACAAAAATACCCCTTCCATTATGTTATGATGGATGTCCATTCCCTATTCCAAATCTATGATGTAACAACTCTTATGCATCATAGGTTGATCAAAACTCATCCATGAATTTTCTAGTTCTCTTTATAACTCCCTCTTAAATTCTCTCAATCATGTAAAAAAATCTTACACATCTTACATAACATTAGATGATCTGACATTATGTCATATTATAAATTACATATGGCATAAAGTTCCACCATGTAAGATTTCATAGGAATCCAATCATGCAAGCTTGGATATATGTGAATAAGGAAAGTTTCAATAATTACAACCACAAAACAAATGGTGCAATATTCATGAATAAAAGAAATTCCAAAATAGAGGTAATCAATAGAAAAAATCATCCACCAAATAGGCCTCTTGGATGCATGACTCAAGAGAGTGACATGTCTAAGAGGCTATGAATTAACTCTATTTCACTCCAAATCAAATATTAATTTAACTCAATCTAACTAAGATTGAGATGACCTTGACTAAATAGTGGTGAAACTTATCTAGTGTCACTCAATGATTGATTATAAATGATTACATGAGAACCTTAAGTCAAGTGTCCCTATATGCAGAATCACCCAAATACTTTTTTTTAAAAAAAATTGCGTATTTTCATCAAACTTTTAACGAACTCCATCGACGAAATACAAAAGTGTTCAACGCAATTGTTGTACCTTCAACAAAATTCAAGAATGCTTAATCATCAAAATTTCAATGAAAGCAACCAATGAAATATCAAAAGATTTTGATGAAGGCTCTATACCTCTGGTGAAACTTTCATTGCTAGATTGACAAAAGTTTCATCAAAATTTTGACAAACACGTGATCCCTTTTTTGAGGAAACAACCGATGAAGTTAGGTCACTATTTCAACATTTTAAAGTCTGCTAGGAAAGTGACGAAAACTTTATGAGGAAAATTGGTTCAATGTTTCATCGATATTCTGACAATTTTTTGTCAAAATTTCAACAAACGTTTGTCAAAAATCAGACCTAAAATAGTAGTTTCATCCATAGTCTCCAGTTTGGGAACTAGTCTAGAGGAACAAAAACTAGTTACATCTCTAATAACTTCTTTGGTAATCAAATTTTCCTTATCAATCCACAAAGATTCATCATGAATTTTTCTCAACACTATTTGAATATACTTCTAAAATTCAAACAAAGGAACTTTCCTCCAAACATCCAACTTCTTCTCATCTAACACTTTCTAGGCATCATGAATCTCTTTCAATTCACTTTACCAAAGCATGCTCAAGTGAACTAGTGGCATCTCGTCTATCTTACAAAAAATAAATGCATAGATATTTTCTTTAGGAAACACTCTCAGAGTGATGCAAGAGAATGCACCAATAGAATCTTCCAATACATTCCTCAAATATCTCTTAAAACTAACTTGCACTTTATCCACACTACTCACAACTTTTGAATTATCCATAGCAATAAAAAAATTGTGCAAATAGGAAAAACTCTATAAATTCCAACAAGAATTGTACAAATATCCTGCTTTAGGAGCTCACTTCGAATCCACTTTATTTCTTCTTCAAACTATGAAACTCTGAATTCCTTTCTAAACTTCCCTTGCATGATTTTTTGAAAATACATAAGCCTTTTGAGTTATCTAAATTTATTCCTTCCATTTAGAATTATTTTGCAATAAATGCTTCAACTTGCAAGTAGATTACCTCAAAAATTGTGTACGCCTCCATTCTTTCAAATTTTGTAGACTCCATCCTTCACACATGTGACTAAAATATACCTTATCCTTATTTCCACATTAAATATACTTCTATCATGATATGTAACAAGTATCGATGAGGGGGTTTATTAGATTGTCTGATAATTGCTTCGCCTTAGCCATTACTTTTATTTAGAAATTGAAGGGAGTATCTACACTAGTGGTCAGAAAAGATAAGACTGATAATTTTGATTCCTTTCTCCAAACACTTTTCATTTCCTTTCCTGCTTCTTCTAGATCAATGATTTGACCATTCTTCTTCATTGGATAATTTTTTTTTCTTCTATAGTTATTACAAGGGCATTCTAGACTACTACACTTATAGTAGACAACATTCTTCTTTCTGTTTTCCTTTTTATTCAACTAACCAACTTTATATCCATTCTTCTTGCTCTTAGAACATTTTCTAAAGAATGATAAAGAATCATTCCTTTTACTTTTGCAATCCTTCACCTTATGACCAAATTTCTTGTAGGAATAACAAACACCATTGAAAGGTAAATACCTTTTAGCATCATTTCATTTGATAGGAGTTCTTCTAGGATTCCTTCTTAGATCCTTGATTTTTCCATCTTCTTTCCAAATCTTCTTGCTAGTGGATTACTTTGCTTTAGAATTATGAACTTCCTCAAACCCTAAACCACTCTTATCCATTTTGATCATTGAGAGGTAATCAATCTATCAAACATTGTAGAGATTATCTTAATTTTTTCTTCAAAATTTCTTGCCTTTTCCAAATCAAACCTCAAAATTTTTACTTCTTCCTCAATATTTATGTGTTCATCCATCTTTCTTTGATTTTTAATTTCTTGACATTCTTCAATTATTTTCTTTTGATCCAAATGTTGTAGTAGGCTAGAGATAACTTCTTCTCCTTCAACTAATAGATCACAAGCTTCAACACTTTTACTTTGCATCTTTTCAATGAATTCATTCACTTTTATCAACTAGTCATTTAGATCTTCCATTTCTTCTAAATATTTGATAGAGACTTCTTCTGGAGGAAAAAAATTCTTATGTTCAACTTTTGAGATCTTCCTCAAGTTGTTAGGCTTCTTCCAAGGAACTAATATTTGATACCAACTATTGAACATATGGAATACTAAGAGGGGGGTGAATCAATATTCCATAAAATCATATTAAACTCCATTTAAACATTATCTCAATTCTTACAAAATCAACAAGAAGGAACACAAAAACAAATCAATCCAACCATACACATGAACACCATATTTTTACATGGAAAACCCATGAAAGGAAAAACCATGGTGAGGGTTAACTAACAATATCTTATATCAAGATACAAAATATTGTAGAGCTCATTGCTAGTACTCATTATCCTTAATAATCGCTAGTGAACAAGGCCAAATGGTGTATTTGAACCTTCTTCTCTTCAAGCTCTGCTAGACCTAGATGGGTGTACCTATAAAAATGAAGCAGACTTAAACTATGTGTTTCCTACTTGAACAATCTATCCATAATGGAAATTGGAAGTGCAGAGATGGAAGCCTGATTTGGTATAAATTGTATAAGAAATATCAAGGTGAAGTTCATTAATATGTTCAATTAACAGATGTATGGTTTTGAAAATAGATTTGATAAAATAAAGTTATGAAATGGGTAAGACCAGTTCTTTGCTAGGTAGATGGAGTCAAATGAAGATCTAGGATGAATGACTTGTATTGGTTGTAACTCAAACTATTTGGCACACTTATGTTGGTTTATATCTTATATAAACATGTAGGAAAGTGATTGAAAAACTCTACTTATTCATCCAATTGACACAACCAGGTTACTTATGATTCATCAAAAGGATTTTAATCCTTCCTTGAAGGAACCAATTGAATAAATCACACAAGAACAACAGATGATACCAAATTGGAGATCTATAGAATCGAAATCCTATTTATATGGTTCTTCTTACTAATCCAAATAGCATTTCTAGACTACTATGATTGACTAAAAGGGTTTTAATTATTTTAAAGAAATTAATTAATCACACCACACAAGAACAACAAATGTGCCTTGATAAATTAAATATATCCTTGAAACACCAATTTAAATAATTAGGAAATATTAAATTGGAGACAACCAAATAATTGTATATTTTCAACAAATAATTGATACCAATATGAAGCCACAAAATCAGAGATCTTTCATTGATTTCCTCAAAATTATGCTTGCAACATAGTCTTTCGAAATATAAACATTATGAAACTCTTCTACTATCTATCTATTATCCCTATTCACTTCCTACTACCTTCCTATTGCTATGTATCTGACTTATATATCAAAAATTTGAAGAGGATGCACCCCTTCATGAATGTCCTTTTGAAACTAACTTACAATAATTAAACATAAACAATTAGGCTCTAGCAAGCCACATATGGATTCTAGTAATATGATATAAATAATCCTTCCTTAAGTGAGTATCAACATCTTCTGTGGCATTTCTCAAAGTGATCTCCTTGGTTACCATTTGTTCAATGTTGATTCTTCACTTTTGGCTACTCCCAATGTTTTATGCAATATCATCTTTCACTCTGATTTCCACTTGTCCTAACACTTCAGCTACCAATCCTAAAAATTATTCTTGCTTATTCTTCTTTCAATCATAAAATATCTATATGATGTACATCCATGCAGCCATTAATGTCCATTTGTAAACATGAATGTAACATGTTTTTTGAATTTCTCAATGTTAGAGTGAATAATTATATTGGTTAGACTAGTTCAAACTTTTTATGATCTATGTATTTGAACCAACCCAAATGTTAGTATTTTGATCATCTTTCATGGTTGGGAAGATCAAATAATATTCCTACTAATGTTGAATAATTGGCCTTACACTTATTTTTTAATCCATATCACCTTCGGGAAGAGATTTGTGAGGTCAACTAGATATCAAAGTTGTCACCAAGTGTCACTTCAATGAACTTTGATCCATTTATATTACCATTGGCATGAGAATAGGCATTGCTAAGGGATTTGAAAGTTACTCTAATGTCATTAGTCTCCCTGACATGTTTCTTTCATTTCCCTCTTCATTCAGATGAATCAGCAAGACTCTTGTCAAAATTAGTTTCATCGGTGTAACATATGAAGTCAAAAGGAAAAGAAAAACTCAATCCAATAGTATATGTCTCCTTGACGTGTTTCCATTTTTCTTATCGGTGAGACAATGAATTTCTCACTAATGAGGGTCCATTGGCATGACATGCATGCTTGGGATGACTCAAGGATTTTACTCTGATTGTATTTTTCTTGTCGATAATCTCTTCGTCAGTGGGATGACAAGCCTTGTCTTCTCGAATATCTATCCTCCAAAGTTGTTGATCATTGTGATATAGTTGGCCTTTTGCTGATATGTAAGAAATGCTCAAATTGAGAGGCTATGACTTATGGATCAGAGAGACATGTACCTAGTCCTACCAATATGAACTATTAGTTTAGAAGCTCTTACTCAATGATGAATAGAGGGATTTTTGATGTGTCAAAAGTTCAAGTCTAATGGAATGATTGGTGAATATGGCATGTGAAATGGATTATAACAATTTGTGTTGTTTTGCACTTAAAATGTGGTGACCTTGTGGGGTTCATGAATGTAGGCTATAGAAAGTGTGAAATTGTTTACAGTCCTGTCTAGGGATGTATACCCCCTATGGGTATATCAAGAATTCAGATCACTAGAAGAGTAGACTAAGTGGCTTGTGATATGGGATGGTAGTCGAAATGAGTGAAATAAAGATTGGTGGAAATGATATGAAGTCCTATACTACTATGCATGGAAAATATTTATTTTAGAAGGTTATCCAAGAATTATCCATGCACTGAAAATCCCTAACCTTCACCTATTCTATTGTGCATGGAAAGTTTTAAGAAAATAAATGCTTCAAGAATTTTCCATGTACTAGAAATTCATGTTCTTCTCCTATCATGTTCTATAGATAATATGAGCATTCTCCATCTTTTCCAATGATGAGAAATGGTCTTTACCATAGGGCCTCAAAATTTCTATGCTTTCCTTTATCCTAATTCCTAGCATTCCACATGAGGACCATGTCATTTATTTCAAATTTCCTATTATTTGTCCTTTTATCATACAAGTATTTCATCTATAGTTGTTTCTTCATATTATTTTGTTGTGCTTGATTTCTAACTTCATCAATTTCTATCAATTATTCCATCCTCTTCTCCATAGGTTTAGGGATGTTTAAGTAATCCTGCAAGATGAACCTACTCACTGGTAGCAGATTATGTAAAGGGAGCCCAGCTTGAGTCCCATACAAAAGTTCAAAGGGAAACTTTCCAATAGCCTTCTTTAGAGTGATAATGTCTTCCCATAAGGCTAATTTTAACTTGGAATCTGAGGCCTTCTTGTTGTTGTCCAACATTCTCTTTATGATTTTTAGGATACTTTTGTTACAGGATTCAGCTTGCCCATTCACCTAAGGATGATAAGGTGAAGAATATGAGATGACTATTCCATAAGACTAAAAAATTTCCTTGAACTCATCAGATCTAAAATAAATCCCATTGTCAGTTATAATTCTTGCAGCTACACTGAATCTAGTGATAACATTTTCCATCAAGAAGTTTATTACCACTCTGTTAGTTGCTTGCTTAGTAGGCACAACCTCCACCCATTTTGTGAAGTAGTCAGTGGCTACTAATAACCATTTGTGTCCTCCACTATATTTTTTTGCAATTTCTCCTATAAAATCAATTCCCCATTGGTGGAATGGAGCTTCAACCTACATTGGTCTTAGAGGCAATGCCCCTTGATACTTCAATTTTCTGGAAATTTTTTGACATGCCTCACATTTTCTAGTATACTCATGCGCATCATTGAAAACCTTAGGTCAATAGTACCTTGCTCTTAATATATTATGAGTAGTGGTTTTTTCTAAGAAATGATCCCCACATACTCCCTCATGCATCTCCTTCAAGACAAGCCTCACCTGATGCTCATCTAAGCACAACAATAGAACATCCTTATTCTTCCAGTAGAGGTCCCCCTTCATGAATACATATTTTGAGGCCTACAACTTGAGTTTCCTTTTTTTGTTGTCATCAAACCCTTCTAGACATCTCAAATATTTAAGATAGTACACAATATTAGTGTACCATGATGTGTGCTTAATACTGGTGGCCATATTTTCTTCATTTCCCACATTGCATACTTGGGAAACCTCCGAATTTGTTTCAGCCATCAATTTGGCCAATCCTTGTCCTATTACAAGGTTGGTGATCTAAAACTCAATATCAAACTCATGGATTCTATTTATCCACTAGCACCTGCACCCTGTTGTTTCACTTTGTACAAATACATCTTTCAAAGTAGTGTTAGGCACATAATCTATAATTTTTTCTCCCACTAGATATGATCTAAATTCCTTGACGGAGCTTACCAATGCATAGGATTTTTTCTACACAATATCATATTTCAATTTTGCATTTTGGAGGGATAAATGCTAAAGAAGAAGACTAGCTGCACATTCCTTTCATCATTCTTTTGGAGCATCACTGTAACGACTATGTGATAAGATGCAAATCAAAATATCTAGAAAGGTTTGCTGAAATCTAGAGATTTCAAAACCGAAGCTTCTTTGATTGCTCTTTTTATGGATATGAACACATCTATAGCTTTAGCTGTCTAATTAATATTTGGACCTTTCTTTAGCATCTTTGATATTGGCTTTACTATCTCAACAAAATTTGATTTGAATTCTCTTACAAATTGATTTGTCCAAAGAAGGATTAAATAGCCTTAACTATCTTTGGGATAGGTATCTTGTCAATGGCCTCCACTCTTTCAGGATCAATCCTCACTACCTCTTTAGAAACTACATTCCCAAGTAACTTTCCTTTTGTTACTACAAAATGAAACTTTTTGGGGTTGAGGGAGATGCCATATTTCAATGATTTCAAAAATATCTTTTCAAGGTGAGCCACATGATCCTCTACCATCTTGGAATATGCAGTTAAATAATTTTGGTAGACTACCATTATCACATTAATAAGGTTAGAAAAAGAAGCATACATGGCCCTTTGGAATGTTGCAACAACATTTGTGAGTCTGAATGGCATCCTAACATAAACATATTTTCCCCATGGTGTAGTGAAGGTTTTCTTGTATTGTTCTGATTCTTTAACCTTCACTTGGTTATAGCTTGAAATTTTTTCCATCATGGATAGTAACTCACAGCATGTGACCATTTGTAGCATAGCCTCCATGTTTGGAAGAAGGTAATTATCTTTGAGAGAAGACACATTCAAGTTTTGAAAGTCTACGCAAAGCCTTATATCTCCATTTTTCTTTGTGACTGATACTAGATTGGAGACCCAAGATGAATGTCTAATTAGTTTGATAATTCCTCCTTCCGTAAGCTTCATAATCTCTTCATGCATTTTGGGTTCCAAAGTAGGGTTTATGGGTTTGTTTCTACCTGAATGGTTTTGCATCTAGCTTCAATGGGATCTCATGTTGGAAAAAATATTCTCTCTATGCTTTAAGATCCTCATACGACCATGCAAAAACCTTCTTGTATTTCCTTAATAGTGCAAGCAATTTTTTTTTTTATTGTTGTACTTATCTTATTTTTGATGTATACCCTTTTTGGTGCCAATTCAGTCCCCAAGTTGATCTCTTTAACATCCTCTCTTTTTATTGGTGTTTGTTTTTTGAGAGAATGATCATTTCCATCAAATACTCTTTCTAGTGTCACAAGTTCCTTAAAAAGGTTGCTGGTTATGAGATGCACAAATTCTTTTCCAAACACAATTTTTTTTCCATCTACTTCTTCCACAAATGCATTAAAATTGATCTCTTGGTCTTGATACTGATCAATGCAATGTAGAAACTTGTTGAGATTAGTGTCATCATTCAAAACTTGCCAACTATAAATGTCATCAGGGATGACAAGTATTGTTTTGAATTCAACTTGAGACACTCTAGCCAGGGTGATATCATCTCTTTTTAGAGCTACATTGGCTAGAAAATATGCCATAAAGTTCTTGGACCTATCTATGCATTCAATAGAAAAGGCATTGAATAGTTCAATTGTGTTCAACACAACATTTCTATACTATTTTGCAGCATATCTTGATCTGATTTGTGAAATGATCAACTCAGAGTCTCCAAGAACAATTAGTAGTTTGATTTTTTGTTTCACATCCATATTCAAACCAATTAGTAGGGCTTCATACTCTGCCATGTTATTTGTGCATTCATATTTAAGGAAGAATGAATACTTAAATGTAGTACCCTTAGTAGAGATAAAAACCACTCCCGCTCCATTGCCTTCCTAACTACATGCTCTATCAAAATACATCTTCCATACACCGTGTTGATTCTTCGAAACATGCTTATCAATTAGATCAGTATTCCCTAGTTCAGGTTGGGAAGGCTCTATTCTGAAACTTCCTAAATCCACATCACAAAGGCAGTTTAATTGATTTTGAGAAACATAGTCCACAATTTGATTCACCCTTGGTTCTCTATATAGCTTGACCTCTTCACCATTTACTAGTATTGTGGCATAAGACAAATCAAATTATACATTTCCTCCAACTGTTGTGGTCCATTGTCTTGACAAGAGCATCCCAAAATGTGGAGGTGTATCAATTATAGTTATGTCAATATTATAAGCCACCTGTGGATAAGTAGCCAACTTCACTTCTACATATTTTATAATTCCTACCACTGAGATAGGCCTACTATCCATAGCGTAGCATTTACCAGCAGTAGTGTCTATGTGAAGTCAAAAGAGATACTTTCTATTTTGGTTATCTTCTTTTGTTCCATTGGATCTCCTTTTCTCTCCTCATTTTCTCTTTTGTATGTTTCATCAAACTTCTGCTTGTTTTTGGGTGGCTCCATATTTTCTTCTTTGTGAGTATGTTTTTTTCATTTCAATTTAGTTCCTTATTTTCCATTCTCTTTGGTTTTTCTTGTGATACTTTTTATTTCACAAATACTCCTCTTGGAGCACCTTCTTTGTTTATTGTTTTGTTTATGAGCCTATAGTTACTTTTCACTTGCTCTACTATAGTAATAGTTAATTCTCTTATCTCTTCCTCTATAGGCCTCCTTGTTCTATATGTACTTGACTAAGATGGTGCAAAAGGAGGATACGGTGTGTCATTGCTTTCATCATAATCAGAAAAAACTTGTTGTCCTTCCATATGAATATTGAACCTTTGGTTATCAATGTAATAATCATAGCCTTCTTCCTCTGAAGATGGATATCCCTACTCAATCGGATGGAGGGTGTGAGATGTTAAATGTATTGCATTATTTTCTTCTTAATTTTCCACTGGTATTTCTTCTTCTTGTATTGATTGAGCTACAACACAATGATCAAGGGAATGTGGCAGCTTGCAGACTTGACACTAAGGATTAGTGTTGACCATGTATGCTCCTCTCTTCTATAAGGGATCATGAGTCTCCTTATTCTTAGACTTGTCAATTATGGGATTTCCATCCTTCTAGTTTGTGTTGTATGGTATATCATGCAACTTTGGTATTTCATTATTGTATGTACTCTCTTTCTTGTTCTAAGGATTGTTAAAAATTTTGGGAACCTTGAGATTATCTCTCTTACCAATCATCCTAGTATCCTTTTTGTTGTTCTCAATAGTCAATGTAATTTTTTGTGCTTTAATTAGACTTCAGTGGAACCTATTTCTGAGCTCATATCATGTCTTCAGATCAAAGGCCTTTAGGTAAATGCTTAAGGTTGCAAGGTTAGTCAGTTTGGACACAGGTGGTATCTTAGTGTGCAATTTGGAGAACCTATGGTTGAAGTAAGAAATTGACTCATTATGATGTTTCTAGATACTTATGAGTTCATGCAAGGAAGTCTCAGGGGCACACTTATTCACATATTGCTCCAGAAACCAATTTTGGAAGTCTAATATAGAATTAATTGTAGCATCAGGAAAACCATTAAACTAGTCCTTTTCCTCTTCAATTAATAACATCATGAATAACCTCATATTAACATCCTCATGCTCCATAATAATATCTAGAACAATGACATTAAAATCTCTGATATGTTATTTAGTTGATATCACAAATTATTACCAGTGAGCTTGGGGGCCATATTTCTCCAATTACTATCCATTGGGTATGGTTATAGTTGAAACCCTATTAGATCAAATTGTCTACATGGGTTTGTAGGATTTTGTGGAGGCAAGTTTGAGGGTGGTGGATTAGGGCAATATTGGTACCCATATTGAGGTTGATGATAAGTGTTTTGTTGGATTTTTTTTGGGAGTACATATTTTGATGGGGCACATGTTGCTAATATTGTGGGACATACTGTTGACCTAGTGGTGGATAATTTTGGGGAATATTGCCATATTTTGGAGGATGGGGCCTTGGTTGCACATTTTTTTGAGTACATTGTTGTGGGTTGCCCCTATGTTATGTGGCAATCTAGGAGCATCAGTAGCCTAAGATGAACCCATGTTAACACCTTGCTTATGTGGAGGTACATAATTATGTGGTTTTGATGCATGTATATTTAATTGAGTCAATTGTTGATTCATCACCTGCCTTTCTTGTATCATTTGTTGTCTCCTTCTAAGTTCTTTCCTTTTCCATTCAAGATGTAATTCAATATCTTGGTTGGTCATAGTATTAAAATCAATAGTATTTTGATTAGTTGACCCCTCTTTGTTTTCTTCTCCTTATTGTGATGAGAATACCATATCATATTCCTCTTTTATTCACTTCCTTTCCTCTTCAACCTAGGCATAGAGCTCATTTTCCTTTTGAGGTTATAGTTCAAGATTGAGGATACCTTCACTTATATTATTTCTCTTGGGTGTTGAGGGGTTTTCACCATCAATATGAAAAGGGGA
Organism: Sequoia sempervirens; assembly: GCA_007258455.2. Lineage (NCBI taxonomy): Eukaryota > Viridiplantae > Streptophyta > Pinopsida > Cupressales > Cupressaceae > Sequoia > Sequoia sempervirens. Next base: position 377,741,744 of record VDFB02271358.1, read on the forward strand.
AGTATTAGTTGTGAAATTTTCTACTAAATTCACATTATCTTTGGGTTGTTCGGATGACCTTTCATCCTTATTTTTGTTGTTCTTCCCATGGGGGGATCCATGCTTGTTTGTCCACCTGGTATTGGTTTTCTTGGGACTTTCCTATTGCAAAGATCTTCTTCCATTCATGTTGGATGATATGTGTTGGACTCAGGGAATACTAAGGGGGGCATGAATTAGTTTTCAACAAATCTAAACTTTAAATCCAAACCTTAAACCATTTACAACACATAAATAGAAATAAAGATGCAAGCACATGAACAAGATAATGAAAGCACCATAACACCAATATTTTTATGTGGAAAACCTGTTGGGGGAAAAACCACTGTGGAGATTAATCCACAATTTATATACTCTATTAAAAGTATGAAGAATAGGCAATGCACATGCATTTAGGAACACTACCTAGAGCTCAATGCTCAAAATAAGAAAAGTTCACTACCTTACAAAATGTTTTTAATTACAAAAAAATGTTGAACTAAGAGGATAACATCTCTAAATTCCTGGATTTAGTTCCAATGAAGCTCAATAGATGATCTTCAACCCTTTTGACTCATTTTGTATTTCTACTTTGTTGTGCTCTTCTCTATTTTTCTGCCCTTCTAAAACTATGCATATATCACTCAATCAACTTTCTAATACTTTCATACACATATTTTCTACTCTTCACACACATTCACACACTTCCAAACTTACTTCTATACCCAAAATGAATTACCGATCTCATATATATATCCGCTATCAATAATTCAAACACTATATGTCAGCTTCACACAAAATATAATATTCTCCACATGTTGGCTCAAATCATGAACCATTTATAACATGCACCCATAAAATTCATCCAAAACATAGCTAGGGCCCAAAATAAAATCCCCAAACATTAAAAAAATTTAAACAATCATCCCATATACATCTGTGACATGCTACATTTACTGGGTCAACCACCATGAGCAAATAATCATAAAATCATTCTACCAAATCACTTTACTCGTACAGTGGTTAATGCAACATCACAAAAAATGCCAATAAGGTAACATACATTCTTAAAAATGTATCCTAGGGATCCACAACACAAGATGATGATCTTATGAAGCATATAGATTGAAATACTAATGAGATACCCTATTCTTCATGTTCTATGTCGATAATACACTGTACTTAACTTTAACTATCAGTATGACCAGGTTCAGATCTGCAGACCACAATAGTGATTTAGTTGCCATCAATGACAACATTGGGAGCCATAGCAATAATCTCCCTAAGCCATATTCCAACAATCAAGCCATATGTCAATAATATGGTTATTCTTTGATGTCTATCATCTATCCTTTCTAATATGATGTTTACTTTCTCACTAAAAATTTCTTCAGAGTGACCACCTACTGTTCATAAGTAGGAAAATAAGTTTCTTCCCAATGGTGTGTTTTCCTTCTTGATATTTGAATTGAATCTATAATGGAAGGCTTGGGTTCAGAATTGGCTCCCCAGTAGAGTCACCAATCTGTTAGGTCACAAAAATGTTGGATGCAAAACCTCAAAAGGTTTCTAGGCTCTTGGTATTTTTTAGGCTAACCAACAAGGCCAAATGGTGTATTTGAACCTTCTTCACTTCAGGATCTACTAGACCTACATGGGTTTACCTATACAAATGAAGTAGACTTAAACTATGTGTTTCCTACTTGAGAAATTTATGCATAATGGGAATTGGAAGTGGATTGATGCAAACCTAATTTGGTATAAATTGTATAAGAAATATCAAGGTGAATTTCATTAATGTGTTTAGTTAACGGATGTATGGATTTGAAAATAGATTTGATAAAATTAAGTGATGAAATGGGTAAGACCAGTGCCTTGTTTGGTAGATGAAGTCAAATGAAGATCTAGGAAGAATGACTTCTATTGGTTGTAACTCAAACTGTTTGGCACACTTATGTTGGTTTATATCTTATATAAACATGCAGGAAAGTGATTGACAAACTCTACTTATTGATCCAAATGACACAGCTAGGTTACTTATGATTTATCAAAAGGATTTTAATCCTTCCTTGAATGAACAAATTGAATAAATCATGCAAGAACAATAGAAGATACCAAATTGGAGACATAATGTCAATCGTAATTATATGGCTCTTCTTACTGATCTGAATAACATTTCCAGACTATTGTGTTTGACTAGAAGGGTTTTAATTCTTTTAAATAAACCAATTAATCACACCACACAAGAACAACAAATGTGCCTTGATAAATTAAATATATCCTTGATACACCAATTTAAATAATAAGGAAATATTAAATTGGAGAAACTAAATAATTGTATATTTCCAACAAACAATTGATACCAATATGAAGCCACAAAATCAAAGATCTTTCATTGCTTTCCTCAAAATTATGCTTACAACATAGTCTTTCGAAATGTAAACATTATGGAACTCTTCTGCTATCTACCCATTATCCCTATTCACTTCCTACTGCCTTCCTATCACTACGTATCTGACTTATATATCAAAGCTTTGAAGAGGACACACCCCTTCATGAATGTCCTTTTGAAAATAATAACAACTTACAATAATTAAACATAAACAATTAGACTCTAGCAAGCCACAGATGGATTCTAGTAATATGATCTAAATAATCTTTCCTTAAGTGAGTATTGACATCTTCTGTGGAATTTCTCACAATGATCTCCATGGTTACCATTTTCTCCAAGTGCTCAAACAATTCATCTAGTGTGGATTCTTCACTTTTGGCTACTTCCAAGGCTTTATGCAATATCATCTTGCACTCTCTTGTCCACTCATCCCGACCCTTCAACTACCAATCTTAAAACTTCTTGCTTATTCTTCTTTCAATTAGAGAATATCTATAATATGTACATTTGTGCAGCCATTAATGTCTAGCTCTAAACACAAATGTAGCAGGTTTTTGGAATTTACCAATGTCATATCAAATAATTGTATTAGTGAGACTTGTTCAAACTATGTTTGATCTATGTATTTGAACCAACCTAAATGTTATTCTTTTGATAATCTTTCATGGTCAAAAAGATCAAATAATTTCCCTACCGATGCTGAATAATTGGCCTTACACTTTTTTTTTAATCCATATCACCTTCAGGAAGAGATTTGTGAAGTCAACTAGATATCAAAGTTGCTGCCAAGTGTCACTCTGATAAAATTTGATCCATTCATATTACCATCAACATGATAATAGGAATCACTAAGGGATTTGAAAGTTACTCTAATGTCATTAGTCTCCTCAACATTTTTCTTTCATTTCCCTATTGCTTCAGATGAATCAGTAAGACTTACTGAAATTACTCTCAACGGTGAAACATATGAAGTTGGAAGGAAAAGAAAAAATCACTCTAATAGTACACGTCTCCCTGACATGTTTCCATTTGTCTTATTGGTGAGAAAAAATTAATTTCTCACCGATGATTGTCCATCGTCATGACATCCATGCTTAGGATGACTCAAGGATTTTACTCTGATAGTATTGTTCTTTTTGATAACCTTTTCGTCAGTGGGACGATAGGCCTTGTCCTCCCAAATATGTATCCTCCAAAGTTGTTGATCACTGTGATATGGTTAACCTTTTTTCGATATGCAAAAAATGCTCAAATTGAGAGGCTATGAATTATGGATTAGAGAGACATATACCTAGTCCTACCCATATGAATCGTTTGTTTAGAAGATTTTACTAAATGACGACTAGAGGGATTTGTGGTTTGTCAAAAGGTCAAGTCGGATGGAATGATTGGTGAATTTGGCATGGGAAATGGATTATAACAATTTGTGTTATTCTTTGCACTTAAAATGTGGCGACCTTGTGGGGTTCATGAATTTAGGCTATAGAGAGTGTGAAATTTTTTATAGTCCCAACATAGTTTTCAATTCCAATGAAGCTCAAAATATGTAGTACTATCTCACACAGTAGTCGCTCAACAAAAATTGCACCAATCCAGAACTAATAAAGGATTTAGGCTCAAATCTTCTCACTGCTCTGAATCCTTTTAACACTCAAACTTACATTTCGCATCCACTTCATATATTCACTTCCACTTCTCTCACTCACTATCTTTTCCACTCTTCATTCCTCAAAACATCTTGAATATATACAAGTATATCTTAATCATCAATTAGGTCAGCCTAATTAGATGAAAACAAGATAATAAAAACATCCTTTTGTCGACACCATTTATGATTTAAATATTTCATCCACATAATACATCATACCAAGTTGTATAACATCCATAAAACATAACTAATAACCATAAAGCATTGCATATGCTATGTTGGAAAGGACTAGAACACAATTCTCCAAACCAACAAATAATCCTCAAAGAAAACACCTTCCTAATCTAAGAACACGTTAATTTCTTATCATACTACCAATATAGAGACTAACAACGAAGCCACAACATAATAATTTCCACCTTAATAGAATGCAGAGTCTACCACATAGTATGCCAAGCACAAAACAAAACTAGAATAGGGTATGTGAAGGATCATCATGGAAAAAATAGGCCCTTAAGTGGCAAAAAATTTAGAAAAATCAGAGTTAGGCAACTTGACATAAAAATTTGAATAAGTTATCTATATTATTTCAAAAATATGTAAGAATGGAATCTGTAGAAAATTGAATGTAGTTTCTAAACTACTAGGTTTATTTATTTATTTTTAAATATATTTGGTGAAAATTTGAAATTTCAATGCAGTAGTACTTAAATTTTAGGGAAAAAATGAGTAGGTGTTTGTCTAATCACCCTAACCACAATAAAATGATAATATATTTATATTTTTTTTTTGATATAAGTAGAGGACTCATGTTTGGATGTGATGCATATTTTTTTGTAAGTTTTTCCAAGTAAATAATTACTTATGATTTTTTTATTACAACTTTTAAAAAATATAAAAACTTGTGTGTCTAACCACCTTAACTTGGTCAAAACTTCATGAAATTCAATTTTTAATTTTTTAATTTTATAGTATGTGAAGCATAGAATGTGATGCATTTTTTTTATTTCAAAAATGTGATATTGATTGAAAGCTATAGATGTTTTTCAATCATCCTATCAATCAAGACTTTAGTCATAATTCAAATAGAAAATGAATAATAATTATTTATTAAATTCAAACTAAAGCATAATTTATATTGGTGGAAAGCTGTGAATCTCTTTTAAAAATCCTTTTTATTTCATCAATTTTTGATAAAAAAAATTTTGTCAGCCACATGTACCCTACAAATATCCATCATATTGCCACTTTTTTGGCCCATCATGATCTGCACATACCCAATAGAGAGTTGAAATTTTTTAGAGATAAATTTTTTCTCACAACAAATACATCTCAAGATCCAAGATATAGTTGTCTGAATGATTCATGACAACATGGTTAAGAGACTAGAGTCATATCAGATCTTATAGTGAATTCTAGACTCAAATACCAACAAATTGATCCATCACAAAAGGGTATTACCAATAGAGAGCAACATCTGGTAAATCAAGTAGACTTCACATATAGTTATTCACCATGTTGACATCAATGAGAACACTTGAAAAACCAACACAAACCATCCATACGTCAGGCTCATGTTGCAATACTTCCAACAATGTATGTGGATGGCATTATCTTTGGAGGAAATGAAACTGTGTAAGATGTTCGCTAAAGAATTTTTGAAAGAGTTTGAGATGTCTATGTTTGGTGAGATGAATTTCTTCCTTGGACTACAAATCAATCAAAAAAACAAAGGGATTTTCATTTCAAAATATAAGTATGTTAAAGAAATGTTGAAAAAGTTTGTGATGGATGGTTCCAAACTAGTATGCACTCCTACGGTAATTGGCTACAAATTGAGTAATGATGATGATTCACCTAAGGCTAATCAAAGCAATTACAAATCCATGATTGGTGGACTATTGTATCTAACTAGTACTAAACCAAATATCATGCATGCATTTTGTCTAGTGATAGATTTCAATAGGATCCTAAAGAAACACATGTTATAGTTTTCAAGAGGGTATGCAGGTATCTAAAAGGAACTCTAGATCTTGGCTTATGGTTTCCTAGGGATACTAGCTTTACAATAAGTGATTATACAAATGTAGATTGGGAAAGGTGTTCTAATGATAGAAAAGTACAAGTGGTGGTGCATTATTTCTTGGATGTAGATTGGTGTCATGATTAATTAAAAAGAAATATTGAGTTTCCTTATCCATTGCAGGGGCTAAGTATATTGTTGCAGCATCTTGCTACACACAAGTTTTTTGGATGAGACAAACATTGAAGGATATCAGAGTTATGTATGATGATCCCATCTCTATTTTATGTGATAATCAAGTGCAATTTAAATTTCAAAGAATCCAATGATGCATTCAAGGACAAAGCATATATCAATCAGGTATAACTTTTTGAGAGACAAAGTTATGGAGAATGAAGTAAAGCTTGACTATGTATCGACAAAGGATCAAATTTGAGTATCTTTAGGAGAAGTTGAGGGGGTTATTGCCCCTCATTTCTTGAACTAGATGCATATGGAGATGCATCATTCCATCATATCTATGGATCTCTCTTATTTCTATACTGATGTTTTGTGGCTACCTCTTAGGGGGAGTAGGTGGTGGGATGTGTTGTCATTTTGCAGATTATTGGGTGTACTCTTAAGTGGGAGTATTATATGGTGGTATATATCTTGGTTCAATGTCAAAAGGATAGAATAATGAAAAACATCTTTTTTCTTTGCCATTGCTGTCAAAGGGGGAGAAAAAGTACCATGTTAAAAAGCTTATTCATTGAGAAAAGTTGCAAGAAAAGTTCTTCAAAACTGTTGTGTTGTCTTTGATGGTTTTTCACATCATATGTTTCAATCAATGACAAAGGGGGAGATTGTTGAAATTATGAAGTTTTTTCATTGATTTCAACTAGTTGGTATTGTCATGATGTCAAACTATGTATAGAAAAAGATGGTTATTGATTGTATATGTCGAGGATATTGAAAAAATTGTAATAAAGAAGGTTTTATGTTTGTGCATGTATAGTTGAGATGTTGAAGAAGTTCTATGAGTACATGGAGTTAGCCTTTGGTTGACATGTCTATAACTATGCTAGAGTGTAGTAATATTGATATTGTTAAAACTATGAAGTGTTTTCATTGATTTGAATTGGGTGGTGTTGTCATTGATGTCAAACTATGTGTAGAGGAAGTTGATTATTGATTGTATATGTCAAGGATATTGAGAAAATTGTAATAAAGAAGGTTTGTTACTTGTGCATGTATAGTTGAGATGTTGAAGAAGTGTCATTATTACATGAAGTTATCCTTAGGTTGCTATGTTTTGAAGTGTGTTAAAGTGAAGTAATGTGTTGAAATGATGTCTTTGGTACTTGATCTCCAAGTTCTTTTGAGAAAATTTGAAAAATAGAGAAAATAATGTCTTGTAGGTTTTTAGTGTATGCTTTGCGATGTGCTCTACATTTATTCTATGTTGATTCTATGATTGTACAAATCTGACATATTGTTCATGGTTGTTAGTAGTTTCTATATCCAGAACTTGGGATTCTGGATCATTGTACAGTGTGAGATATTTTCACCAGTGTGTGAACCAATTCCTTAGTAATGCTTTTTGTTTTTTATTAGAAATTTATTTTCTCTACATTTCTATGCTACATGGATTGAGGTTGTGTGGATCTGGGAAGTTGCTAATAATTATTTTATCTTTTTGTGACTAGTTTTTTACTTGATTTGGTATATTACATTGTAAGTTTCATATATTAGTGTGCAATTAAGGGTTATCAGTTGTCTTGAGTTAAAGTATTTGTTGATGCGAGCTTGGATAAAGTGTTTAATGAATCTTAAGTAGTTCATGGATTGTTCTGGATTGATTTCATGTGAATTATTTTGTATATAACTTTTAGCTTGATCTAAGGAAGCATGTAATTTATGTCTATGGTGTTTTGAATGGGTGTTGGCCAACCTTATGTTTAACACTACATGTGAGGCTTGTACAAGCATGTTGAAGTGTATTGGTATATATTTTAATCCTAATTAAGTATTTATATAGGTGGAATTTCATTCCTATCTACTACTAGAATGTTTGGGTGCTGACCTATTTCAAATTTGAATTTATAAAGACTAGTGGCCTTGACATTAAAGAAATTTTTGAAGGAGAGATTGATATAAATATGTATGGTGTTGATGCAAGAGTAACTATGTAAGAGTAAGAATCAAGATAGAGGTGATATTATTGTAAGTAAAGTGTAGTGAGATGTGAGTTTGAGTAGAGCAGTGTGAATTTCGTGTAAGGGTTTCAAAGGAAGTAAGCTGAAGGCATGTGATATCTTTCATGTGAGACTGGGAAAGTGTTTGAACAATTGTGGTGGAATCCTTGCTGAATTGAGATGTGTTTCTCTATGTACCATTCTTCTTCTATCTTCTTGTATTCTTTCTATGGCAGCAAGCCCTGGATATGAACCTTCTTGGACAATGTGTCTTATTCTAGTAATGAATTTATGTATTCAGTTTTGGAATTCTTTATATTTTGAGATAATCCTCACCATGGTTTTTCCCCCCTTCATTTTTCCATGTAAATTTGGTGTTCTTATGTGCATGGATTTACTACTTTCAATTTTTGTTTCTATATTTAATAATTAAGCATATTGGCATTGCAAATTTTTTGTGTATGCTTGAAGGTATAACTTTTGTTGAGGCTTTTAAAGGTTAAAATTGCTACAAATGATTCACCCACCTCTCAATTTTCTTGTTCAATAGCTTTATATTATTTGAATAGTCAAGGAAATTTGAGTTAGATACATATAAAATGGGTTGAGTTCCTGCAGAGCTACACATTTGTGTCGAAGCATAGGAGTCGAAAGCCAAAAAAAGTTGTGGATACATTGAGCAAAAGGATAAATTTCTTGGTAGAGATGAGAGTTGAAGTACTAGTATTTGATGAATTGAAGCATCTATGTAATGGTGGAAATAGGGTGTTCCAACTTTTATGAGATGAATAAAAATGAGGCAGTTCCTATTTTGATATTATTAAATTCAAGGAAACCCTAGATATCTCAATATAGGGGTGGAATGAGAGAGATATATCTACAATAGGGTATCCAAGGGTATGATTGAAGACTAAAAGGGGGTTCACCACCAAGCTAGGGCTTGGAAATACTAATAATATACAAGATATAATGATAAAACCTAATGATATGCAAGTATTGGATCAATGACCTAGAAATGTATGCAAAATAGAATAAGAAACTGAGAAATCAAAAAGGTGCACCAAGAAACCTATAGCAGCTTGAATGAAGAGATAAAATGATGAAAATATTGATTTTAATGTACAATGGGACTCATATGCTAGGGTGTGTAATTTACTCCTTGTGTAGGGTTTCTAAGAAGGAACAAAAATTAGGTGATGTTGACCCAAGATCTTCATAAATCTAGAAAATTGCATGTATAGGGACTCATACGTCACTTGCGGTGTATCAATCCCATTTTTCATTTTTGAAAAGTCAAAGTCTAGATCTGGTCTTCAACCCCTTCTCTTCCTTCCCAACTTGATTTCTAGATATGAACCTATAAAAAGCCATAAAAAATAGAATATAGTTTTGATTTGCTTATGGGGGGTTTTCCTTGGTTAGACCCCTAGTTTGATAATTAAACCTTGATAGAAACAATGAATTTTGAAAGTAAATGTGAACAAAAACCCTAATCTTAAGTGTATGTAAGATTAGGAAATCTGAAATGTAATGTAACCCTACTATAATATGCTAGAATGAGATGCATGAATGAAACATGTAGATGAATGACCCACTTTGGGAGGTCCATAATCACCCTAATAAGTCATGATAATGCATGTATCTTCATTAGGATGAAAATAGAATGACAATGGAAGAAGGAATCACTTAGGAAACAAGTCATTAGGTTTGGCTTGTTGGCTAGTTGCATCTCCCCAACCTATAATCCATCATGATTCACCATAGGCAACCATAATTAATCTTTGACAATGTTAGATCTTGAATGAAAGTGAGCTTGAAGACCTACAAAAACACTATAATGCTACTCTAAGAATTCATATTTTCTTGCTACTTGCTCTTGAATGCTCTTGTGAAAGAATGTTTGAATGCTTGTGAATGCTTAGATCTTGAATTGCTTTATCTAGATGATTTATTATATCAAATAATGACTTAAAAGCTTGTTTATATAGGTATTACACCTTATTTACCATTTATTAGATAAGAAATCCTGACATCAACCAAAAATTTGAATTAAAAACTTGAATTTCCTACTCAAACCCTAAAAAATGGGCCACACGAGACTCATACACCACTTTTGGTGTATGATTCCCACGTATGGGGATTCATATGCCCAAGGTGGTGTATGAGTTCCCCCTAAGTTTTTTGAGGTGGGCCAATGATAGGGTTTTAGAAAATTTAATGCTTTTGTTGATTTTGTCAGGATTTCAGTTGAAATAAGCCTTGATATCTAAAATAAAAGGTCTTAGGGACCTATAAGTGATGATGTAAAGGATCATAAATACAAGGGTACTAAAATAGGTCAATATTAAATGAGAAATTGTATCATCTCCAAAAGGGAGTACAATTTTTGTCATTACATCTAGCCCCCACTTTAGTGCTTATATGACTCTACATACATATGCAAGCTAAAGGAGTCTAAACAATAAACATCATTTTATAAAAGGATACTCATATGGATTTATTCATAGTACGGGAGAATGAAGGCCCGATTTTAGCTATCTGCAAAACCACAATGTTAGGAACCCCATCCTACAACACCAACTCATTAGTTCTTCCAAAAACTCCTCTTATCTAATTTCTCATAGAAATTGAATTTGAGGGTAAATGTATGTCCCCCTTGATTTTGCTTGCTTTATGGGGGTGGAATCAAGGTAGCAATCTAACTGCATCAAATTATAGAAGTCATATCATAGGTTATTTCCAAGTACCATTCCACATAGTGATTGACATTTGATGAGAAAATGAGTGGAGTCATGAATCCAACACAACAAATGACATAAAAAATGGAGTTCTCTATCCTCGGTTTGCTAGTCTGAATGAAAAGAAATTTAAACCCTTATATGGAAAATACCTAATTTAAACATATATAATAGTAAAAAGTTAGATAATTTGTAGTCACTTTTTCTTTTAGCTTCTTGTAGTTTGACTTCATTGGAGAGTGACTAAAAATGTCGAGCCATCGAGAATACGTGCCTCTGAGACTTGAGAGCCTATGGGAGGAGGTAGCTCGAGGTGAGTTGCAACATTAGGTGAGTTGATTTTTTGTCCCTTAGCTTTGTCCTTACACATTTATTTTATTTTTTAATGCATTTCTAAATGGATTTAGGACACTGGAAAAAAATTTCACAAAGTGTCCGGGGGGCCTTTTTTCGCAAAGTGTTCCCTTTTGTCGTAAAGTGTCCCCTTTTTTTGCAAAGTGTCCCCTTTTGTCGTAAAGTGTCCCACTTTTTCGTAAAGTGTCCCATTTTTTTGCTAAGTGTCCCAAAATGGAAATAAAGTGTTTAGGACCCCTAGAACAACTTTAGTACACTTTTTTTATTGTTGATGTGTAGATTTTTAGAGTTCTTATAGGACATATTTTTTCTTTTTGTTAGATTCCACCTCAGTCATGACAGTGTCTTAGTGGTAGAAAATTATGTCGCTTACGAGAGCTAGTCTCAACATTATCAGAGGAAGACACTCATATTTTACAAACCATCGAGATTTATTGGGTGTACCTCATTCCTCCTATGAGGTACCATGATGCCATGTTGATGGAGCTTGCAAAGAGATAGAATGTTGATACCTACACTTTTTGCCTACCCACCAAGGAAATGACGATCACCCTGGAGGATGTAAATCATGTTCTTCAAGTTCCTATTTGAGGAGAGATTGTGTGCTTGATAGGAGATCATTCATATGCATAGATGTGAGTAGCTATAGGGTATTTTTTGTGAGGATTGGTTTGAGAGGAGATCATAGGGCCGTGTATTGAGTTAGCATGACTACTCTATGCATGATCATCACTCCTAAGATGGATCATGATCTGTATAGTAGTAGTAGTACTCGTCCCTGATGGCTAAGAAGCAGATATAGACAAAGGACTAGTCCACATGATCAAACAAATGGAGCACCATAGGATCATATATGCATGGGGCTGCAACATCCTTGCATATTTATATTATGATCTAGTGTGGTTTACATACCATGAGGTTGAGAACAAAGGTTTGGTACTTGGAGCATATCACATGCACTAGGCCGACAAGGTTTCCATCTATATTAGCCCTAGGATATCCACACATATTCAGCTATCCACTAAGGACTTCATGGTAGTATGGGATTTACACTTTTGGAGAGTTAGATTCAACTAACTAGATCATGAGGAGATCTTATGGAGACCATAATAGCTAATACCAAAGTGGATGGATGAGACTTGATAGTTGAGGAGGATGTAGATTGATAAATTTATACTAGGAAGACATGATTATGTAGTAAGACCATTCTATTATGACCATGCCATAGAGAAGTTCAAGCAAATAAATGTACCACCACCAGCACAACTTTGTTATAGGTGGTTAATGTGAAGTGATCGAAGGCCAAGAGATACAAGATGACTGATAGTGGATGATGTTAGATCTAGTGATTTAGATGACTTAGATCTTGACATGCCCCAAATCTCCAATGCTTACGATATTGGTGCTATTGATGCATATGAGTGGTGGGAAGAAGCACAACCAACTCTTGTATTCCTAATGGATCATCCTATAGGATTTGCAAGACCACTTCTACATCAGAGGGTTGAGGAGGAGAATATGGCTATGGAGACAGGGCTCAAGCCTATAGACCTATTCATAAATGAGATAGATGAGGACTATGGCGAGGATGCAAATTTAGATTATGAGGGAGAGGAGGAGGAGGAGTAGTAGTTGATGAGTGAGGGTGATGATACAATGAAATAGGATCTAGTTGGCCACAAGTGGAGAGATTCATCTCCCACCCATATCACTAGATCATAGTTAGCAACTACAACACACAATAACACTTATGATCATGGAGAGGCTAGCACATCCTCCATGCCTCTGCATAGGAGTAGGCTATCTTTACACAACTGGGAAGAGATCTAGGTGATGATATTTGGTTAATACTTATTCTTATGTTCATGATTATTCTTTTAATTTATATGTATAATATGATGCATACTCATTATATCTATGATTTATATCATGAAGGGTCTATGAGAGATTTGTAGGATCTCTACCTATAGGTAGTTGTAGAGATAATTCCCCCTTTAGTCTTTGATTAGGCTATTGGTATAGACTATGTGACCCAACCCATCATGGAGTGGGACCCAGAGTTGTTTGAGCCTTATGCTAGATGGAGATCTACACATGAGCATGCTAGTAAGCATGTTGATTGAGTTGAGGCTGCATATGAGGAGATTTGTTCATCTCAAGATCCAATGAAGGTTGAGAGACTTCATGAAGAGGTAGCCAAACTACAAGTAGATAGAGAATGCATAGAGCAAGAGTGCCTAGAGGCCATTGGATGGGATACCATGGCTATTAGATGAGTACAAGACCTACAATATGCTTTGGATGCTCTTATTAGTTCACAATCATGATCACATACTACCTTCTCTCAATAGACTATCTCTAGACCAATGCAATAGCTCAATTCCAAGGAATCTAGCAGCCATAGGCTGCACTAGCATTGCATATTTGATGATATGTATTCAAAACTTTGTGATGTATATAGATATGATCATTTACATTTGGTTGATTGATTATGCTTATGTGTTTTAAGTTAAATGGAAATATGATTTATCAAATAATCTTTGTAAGACTATTTAATAAATTTATCCATGATTTAACATGCTTTATGTGATCTAATTAAAACTATTCTAGTTTTGTTTAGATACGACATTATGATTGAGTATGTTATGGTAAATTAAATGCACCTATGATCTAATTAAAGAACATTAAATGCATATAAGGATCTAATTTAACACAACATAAGTTGTAGATTAACTTGAATAGTATGAAACCTAAAGTAACCACTTACAACTAATTTTAAATAATTACTTTAGTATTCAATACAAATGAATAACTATTTGTCAAGAATGAAGCAATGTGACAAAACATAGAATGTTATCTACTAACTCTAACACCACTACTTTATCATTCACACTATTCAAGAAAATTAGGTAAATTACTAAGGCATATGTGTGACATTGATAGGTTCTTTAAGAGGTGTACCATCAATTTTTGTTAATGTATATTCTCTAGACCTAAAATTTTATCAATTATATAAGGTCCTAACCAATTAGGGCTGAATTTTCCTTTTTCAATTGAGGCAAAATTGATGTTACATTGATTCTCACCTAACATCAAATCACCTTTATTGAATAAGTATGGGATGACGTTATCATTGTAACTATATTGCATTATTTTATAATAATCTTGAAGGTTCTCAAGAGCATTAATGCACTGATCATTCAGTATTTCAAGCTGATGCAATCATTGCTCCCTATAAGTGTTATCATCAATAAGTCCTTGAATTGCAATACTTAGTGAAGGAATCTCTAACTCTAATGGCATTATTGCATCGGTCCCATAGACAAGGTTATAAGGGGTATTCCTAGTTGATTCTTTAATATTCATACAAACATCCCATAACACATATGTCAGCTATGTGTGCCAATCCTTATTATGTTTACTAACTATTCTACTTAAGAATTGTTTGAGGGTTATATTAGTTGATTCGTTTTGACCATTAGATTGCGGGTAGTAGCATGTTGAAAATAAAAGTTGTATGTTGAATGCTTCTAAGAACCTCTTCACATCCTTATTCTTAAATGGTGTCCCATTGTCTGAAACTAATGTGGAAGGAAGTCCAAAGTGAGAAATAATGTGCTCCAATATGAAACAACATATTACATCGATGGTTGTTGAATGAAGGGGAATAAATTCCACCCATTTTGTGAAATAATCTATTGTAGTAATTATGAATGTATGTTTGGAAGAGGAGGGTGGTGAGATTTTTCCAGTAATATCCAAGCCCCATACAAACAAAGGACAAATAGGAATTTGTGTGTGAATTTTCAGAAGCAGGAGCTTGGATCAATTTGCTATGTTCTTAGAATTTGTAATATTTCTTAAGAACATATGCAATGTAGTCTTGTTCCATATTCCTCCAATAGTATCCTATATGGATTAGATTTTGAACTAATGATCTTCCTCCAAAATCCCCCTATAATCACTTGCATGGGCCTCCTTAAGTGCTATAGGGATTTTGGATTTTTTAAGGCATCTAATTTAGAGACCACGAAAGGGCCTATGATATAGCACATCAGAAAGAATCATATATTTAGATGAAAGTTTCCAAAGGTGAGCTCAAGTATTCTTAGTTGTTAGCTCAGGAAAGGTAGCATTTTTTAAATAATTAAATATCGGTATGTACCATTCATTAGAGATTTCGATAGCACTTCTAATTTATATTCTATCAATGGTTTCATAATTGAATGCACAACAAATGTGAACTATTTTGAAAGATCTTGAGTAGATATCAGAGAAGTTGCACTTGTCATTGCATCTACATTTTGATTATCCTTTCGTGAGATGTTCTCAATGTTGTAGGATTCAAAGGATTTTAACATATTCATTGCAAGATCCTTATATTTTGATAAATTTTAATGTTTTACTTGATATGCTCCACTTATTTACTTCATGACTAATCACAAATCACCAACTATCTTAATATTTCAAGCTCCTAGATTCAAAGTAGTGCGTAATGGACAACAATTAATGCCTCATACTTTTTTGTGTTGTTTGTGCATAGGAAATTTAAGTGATAGGGTAAGGGAATAGGCTTACCTATAGTCAGGACTATTAAAATACTAGAGCCAAAGCATGTTCTACACCTAGAGCAATCAAAGCATAATTCCCACATATCTTCATTTTTCTGAATAGTCCATACATTCTCATCACGAAATGCTTCTATAATAGGTAATGTTAGGGGAGAAGGGTCATACACTAAGTGGTTGGTTAAGGATTTTCATTTAATTGATTTTTGTGAAAAAAACTTAAGCTCAAACTCAATCAACAACATAACCCACTTAGCTAAGCATCCAGATAAATATGTTTTGGTGAAAATATGTTTCAAAGGATCAAATTTTGTCATCACATGTATTTCAACATTTAGTAAATAATGTCTCAATTCACTAACTTAGGGAATATAAGGGGAATTTTTTTTTTCTATTGTTGTGTATTGTGTCTCATAATCAATTAGAGTTCAGCTAATGTAATGAACATGATTTTCCTTTCCATTTTCATCTTTTTGGGCCAACAATGCTACAAGAGTGTGGGTTGATGTTGTTGTATAAAGGATAAATGGTTTACATAGTGGCTTGTAAAATAGGTGAAGTGGTAAGATAATGTTTCAAAATCTCATAATCCTATTTACAATCCTTATTCCAACTAAACTGAACCTGATTCTTAAGGAGATGTGTGAAGGGTAACATTTGGTCTGCTAGAAATGCGAGAAAACAACAGATAGCCTAAATACTTCCTTATAAAGTGTGTAATTGGGAAATGTTTCTGGGAGGTGGAATGTTAACTATAACATCAATTTTCTTCAATTTCGCCTCAATTCCTCTATGAGAAATGATAAAACCTAAAAAATTTCCACTATCTATGCCAAAGACATACTTTTTTGGATTCAATCTCGTATTGTATTTTTGCATTCGCTCAATTTTTTTTTGAGGAATATTCACATTGTCTTGTCGAGTTAAATATTTTGCTAGAATGTCATTAACATAATATTTCAAGATCTTATGTATGAAATCATGAAATATCAATGTCATAGCTCATTAATATGTTGTGTCTGCATTCTTTAATCCAAAAGGAATGACTACCCAACAAAATGTTCCCCAAACTATAGTAAATGGTGTTTTGTATTGATCTTGAGGGTTGATAAATATTTTATTATATCGAGAGAATCCATCCATGAATGACAACAAAGCATGTCATGTGATCAAGTGCATTATGATGTTAATATTAGGAAGGCAAAAATAATCCTTTAGAGATGCTTTATTTAAATCATGAAAGTTTTTTCACATCCTAATATGATTGTCCAGTTTTGCAACCGAAACAATGTTTTAGATCCAAGGAGAATAATCTATAGGTTGTATAAAACTAGCTTCGAAGATTTTTTCAATCTCTCCCTTAACTAGTAAGGCTATCTTAGGATTCATCTTTTGTATTTTTTGTCTTATTGGTTTAGAATTTTCAACAAGGTCTATGTTTTTCCTCACTATCTTAGCATCAATTCTTGGCATATCAAAATTAGTCCAAGAAACTTTTTTGAGAAATTCATGAAGAAACAATGCATGGTCTTCTTTTTCATCTTCATCAAAGAACTTTCCTATGTTAATGAATTTATCATTATTGTTAATGTCCATCGGTATGTCAATTGTATCTCCCGAAGGAAGTGCACCTTGTTTTGGAAATTTAGGTTTGTATTCTTCATTTTCCTTATCAAACTCATTACTTTCATTTTCTTCATCTCTTTTCTTAGCACTAATGATCAAGTAACCCATTTCTTTTTAGGAGTAGATGGTTTTTCATAAACTCCTAACATTTCTTTCAAGGCTTCATCATCTTTGAAGTATTCCCATGATGGATCACAAGTCATATCAATAATTCAAGATGCTTCAAGGTGAGAGTTATTTTAGGATTACATGTGATGGAATTTATATTCAATGAGGGTCTTTTATTTTCTTGCATTATCTTAGAAGGAAAATATCCCAAACCACTTTTTGTTTCTTGCATGATAGGATCTATAGGAAAAAATATTCCTTGTTCTTTCTTTCCACATCATTTTTCGTTATAGCAAAGTTGTTTCATAAACTTGTAACCTCTTCCATAAAGTTTCTCCATTTCTTTTAGGTTTGGTGGTTGTTGATAATATATCTCATCAAAGTCTTTTGTATAGCCAGTGTATTCATCTAGAGTAGATGGGGTAGATGCTTGTGAGTTTTTTTCTAAATTTTTTGTTGACATCACCATTGGTTTCTTTTGTTTTTCATCTTCTTTTCTTGTGATTATGTATTCTCCCATAAACGAAGGTGTGAACTCTAGGGAACCCCAATTATATTCCAATAAATTTGAAACCATTTCCATCTCTTGTTTATTGTCTTTCATAGGTCCTATGTTTGATGTTGGAATTAATGTGTTTAGAAGACTTGTCGTTCCTTTTTCAACTTGCAAGCAACTTCCAGGCTCAGGGTCTATTTCAATTTGGTATATCTTATTATTATAGACATACTTCATGATATGATGAAGAGTTGAAGACACCGCATGCATCTCATGAATCCAAGGTCTTCTTAAAATAAGATTGTATGAAAGATCACGAGGCATAACATGAATAGGAGTTTGTAAGGTAGCCTTTCCAACTATAATAGGCAAAGTAATCACACCAAGTAGTTTCTTTCCTACATTGTCAAATCCTTGAATTGATAGGGAATCAAGTTCAATTCTTAATTTATCCACACCATCTATCCAAAAGGGTCACACTACATGCATTAAGGGTGAAGCCATTGTCAATAAGGCTTATTTTTATTCCAAACCTATTATAGATAGCTATTATCATGAAGGAATCATTTTTTTGTATCATTTCCAAAGGAGGTTGCTCCTATTGATGAAAGGTAACATTGTCTACATTAACTATATTCATTCCCTATGTTAGAGCTGCCACATCATTTTCATTTGTACATTTGAGGGAACTGCTACTTGTTGCAAGGCGATCTGAAGCATAGTGTTAAAATTAGGTGAATTCTAAATTAGGTCCCAGAGGGATATCTTTACAAGAGTATTCTTAAGTTTTTCAACAAGATCATACTCCTTTCCAATATTCAAAAGAAAACAAGGAGCGCTAGGCAAGACAGTGTTAGGAAAAGGTAAAGATGTTGTCCTTGTTTGTTTTGGTTTTGGATTATTTCTAGTGTTATATTTGCGAGCAATGGTTTAATAACTTGATTGATGCAAAACATTTTTCTTAGGTGGTTCAAGGGTGAAAATTGGTTTATTTTGAGTTTGAGATTTGTGTGAAGGTGGGTAAAGGATGAGTTGAGGTTGAATTACATTAACTTCTCTTAGTTTTGGTTTGTCGTAGCAAGCCTTAGTGGATGAACCATGTGAGATGAAATCCTCAAGGGCTTCATCTAACATGTAAAATTCATCACTTCTAAAATGCTTAAGGGTTAGGTTAACTTGGAAAGAGAGATTTGACATACTCAAATAACTATGCTTTCTCTAAGGGGAACATTGGTTTATAGGTTTTTTTGTCTTGTTTTCTAATGAATTCCAAATATAGTATAATCTAATTGAAGTATGAACTATTGCTGAAAATGAAAAGTACAATAATCTAGTTCTATCCACAATTGAAATGAGTATAAACTAAGCTTGATTTGATGAAATGAATGTAACAAAAACTCTACAAACTAAAACAGGTAACTAATAGCAAAAAATAGAAACACAAAAATAAAGAATTTAATGTTGGAAATTGTAGTTTAAAATCTAAAATTGGACTAAATCACCCATAGGAGAATATGAGTCCCAATTAGGGTTTTTCAAAGGTTTGAATGCTAAATAACAATCACTATAGAATACCTAGAAATTAAAAAAACCACCTATACTGGCACTAAATCATCTAGAGGGGTTTATGAGTCCCAATTTAGGGTTTTTATAAATATTTCATAAAATTTTAAGTGAAAGCTATGCTTTTTGGTTTGTATGATGTCTAAATTAAGTACAAATGCATATTTCAGATGAAATTCAATGATTCAAGATGAAAAAATGCAACCTATATGCACTTTCACTAATGCAAGACTAAGAAATCCTAGATGAAAATTAACTAATACAAAACCTAATGCAAAGTTAATGGAAGCTAGATTTAGGTTGATGATGCACTCCAAAAAAAGAATTAAGATGTTCTAAATGTAGGTTCACCAAAATGTACAATGGTGGAAATAGGATGCTCCACCTTTTAGGAGATGGAGCACAATGAGGGGGTTCTTATTTCGCTATTATTACATTCAAAGAAACCTTAGAGGTCTCAATATAGGGGAAGAATGAGAGAGAGATCTGCAATAGGGTGCCCTAGGGTATGATTAAAGACTAAAAAGAGGTTCACCACCAAGCTAGGGATTGGAAAGACTAATAATATGTAAGATCTAATGATAAAACCTAATTATATGTAAGGCTTGAATATATGACCTAGAAATGTATGTAAAATAGAATAAGAAACTAAGAAAATAGAAAGGTCCACCTAGAAACTTGTAGCAGCTTGAATGAAGACCCAAAATTCTAAAAATACTAATTTTAATGCACACTAGGACTCATACCCTAGGCTAGCCAATTTAGTCCTTGTCTAGGGTTTCTAGGAAAGAATAGAAATAAGGTGATGTTGACCTAGGATCTTCAAAAATCCAGAAAATTTCCTATAGAGGGACTCATACGCCACTTGTGGCATATTAGTCCCATTCTTCTTTTTTGAAAATTCAAAGTCTAGATCTGCTCTGCAATCCTTACTTTTCCTTCTCGACTTGATTTTTGAATTTGATCTTGAAAAAATACCTACAAAATAGAATATAGTATTGAATTGCTTATGGGGGGTTTTCCTTGGTCAAACTAATTAAACCTTGATAGAAATAATCAATCTTGAAAGTAAATGTGAACAAAAACCCTAATCTTAAGTGTATCTAAGATTAGGAAATTTTAAATTTAATGCAACCCTATTCTAATGTGCTAGAATGAGATCAGTGATAAATTTAAGATACCCCCCTCAAAAAAGGATGAAAAATCTTGGAAAATCTTTCATTTTCTTAGGAAAAATATCAATTTCTAGTGTGAATATTTCCTTTTTTTGTAAAAAATATAAATTTTATTGGTGAATTTTTTGATATTACTAAAATTTTATAGAAAATTTTGGAAAATCTTGAAAAATAATAGGAAAATGCATTAATTATGATGGTAAATCCATCCGATCTAAAAATAATTCTCATGGGAAAGTAGGGGCCTGAGGGTGGAACTTATCAATGGGTTTAAGGGGTATACTATAATATTTACTTGTCACCATTATTTTAAATTGTAATATAATGGCCCTCATTATATTCTACAAGGTAAAATGTACCCACAATTTTAATTCTCATGGGGATGAAAATTGATTTTAGATCCTTGATGTAATGACCCTCGTTGTACTCTGTGAGGTAAAATATACCTACAATCTATAATGCTCATGAGACCCAAAGTTGTGGACCCATGAGCATTACAGATCATGGGTACATGTTACGTAATGGAATAAAACAAGGGCCATTAGATTATATTATAAATCAATTGTGGAAACTAAATATTGGAAATATGGTCCTAAAGAAACTAATAATTATGATAGACTATTGGTGAATTAGTATAGATTTATACTATAATTTATAAAATTTGGGCGAATCTAATCTAAGCATGTATCAAATACTGTGGCAAAATTTTGAGTTAATTTTTGTAATAAAATAAATTATTTAGCAATTTAAATAAGACTATAATAAAAATTTATAAAAATGCAGTGATTCATGTCATGATATAGCTCAAACTATTAGCTAATTTTTTATTCCCAAATTTCAACTATTAGCCAATTGGTGAATATTAGCCACTAAAAAAATCACTGAATGAGATGCATGAATGAAACATGTAGATGAATGATGCAATTTGGGAGATCCTTAATCGCCAAAATAAGTCATAATAATGCATGTACCTTCCTTAGGTTGAAAGTAGAATTATAATGGAGGATGGAATGAGTTAAGAAACAAGTCATTAGGCATGGCTTGTGATGGAGCTTCTGAAATTGTGAAGAATTTTCTCATTCCTTGTGGGCTTGGTCTACATTTTAAAACCCTTGTCCCCATGAGTGAGTAGGGTGTTTCTTGTGAAAGCACTCAAATTTTCTAATCACATGTTGACCTGCTATATCGGTCTCTGGTCCCCTAGGTAATTTTTTAGTCATAGTGCACATTTATTTACCAGCCCCTTTGGCTAGAAGCACTAGTCACAGTCATTCCATCGATCTTAATGATTTCCTAAGGTCGGGTCTTAATTTTCCCTTATGAATTAAGCTTAATTTGTCATCCTATGAGGGTCATGTCACCATCGGCCTAACAAAGGCCCCTTATTAAATGCTAGCATTGCCTTGCATGCAAGTTTTAAGATTCAAGGTTGTGGGAAGAGATCCTAGCCGTACCCTACTTGCTCACAGGATATAAAATTTTAGCTTGCTAAAAGCTGAGAGATTAGTGAAACAAAGATGTCTGTCTTCATAAAAATGTTCGGCTCGACCCCCACTATCGAGATTATGTCCCATCATTCCAAACTAATAGCCAAGATCAAATCTTGGGAACAATGTCCACCATTCCCCATTAGTTTGCTAGAAGAAGGCGAATGCTTGTTAAAGGTAGTGACAACTTGACACATGGATTGATTTACTCAGTTTGTGAGATGGGTGGAGCTTGCAGATAGAGAAGTTACCTTCTGAGGTGGGTTATCACCATTAGCCGAGGACACATTAGCAAAGAACTACTGTAATTCAAAGGTGGTCGACTTGGTACACACCGTTTGATCCACCATCTTAGTGTGAGATCAATGGCCTATTTTCAAAGTTTATAAAATGTCAAGTAATAGCCATTTTCACTTTGCAAACAGTGGGAATTCATGATATACTCTTTGCGGGTGTGATCAAATTAATCTTTGTGTGTATGGAGACTGAATTGCTAGCAATCATGAAGTGTAATTTGCATATTTTCATGCACTTGAGAATTAATCGGCAACTATACATGCCAACAAATTTCCTAGCTCACATGTGTGTTTTTCATTCAACATGGGTAATCGATAACATCAACTTGCTTGATAAATAGAAGTGATGAATTGTTATTTTCACCATAGAAATTAAGTTGTTAAGTCCTCAAGTTATTGTAGAGATTGGAGGTTGAGAGTGTATGGTCTTCTCATTGCAAAATGAGCAAGCCTGATTTTGCATCAATCCTAGTACGAAGGTCCTCTTGGCTCCAGTAACAAAAGCCCCATAATGGAGACCCAGGACAAAAATAATGCGTTCATGAGGATACCTGGGTAAAGGAATCTTCACTAGTGATTGTTAGATGTAGTAGCCAATTGAAAGACTAGGACAAAAACTTGGAAAAGGTGAGAAGAAAAAGAGAAGAAGCTACCAGGCCCTCTAGCAGAACTCGGTGGAAGCTCTGGTATGGCCGTGGCTCATTTGGTCAACAAAATTATCCTATTGACATTACTAACAACTCATTGGAAAATGAGACAAATACTAATTCCAGTTATCACTAGTATTTGGGAGCCCTAGGTTGAGCTTTATCCCCTGAGGTAGAGGTGTTGTCCATCCATCCTTTGGCTGTCAAGACTCTAAACATGAGGGATGCCATTCTAATGAAAGAAGATAAGGTCGAGGAAGGGGTTGAAGTCTCATTCCCAATCCTTTCTATTTTGTAGAGCAGACGTGTGTACTGGGGCGTGCGTGTTGTGCATAAGAGGTCTTTTGGTTTGTGAAAAGGTACTAGTCAATAAATTTTTGTGTTGATGAATGATTTATGTGGTTGTTCCTTTCTCTTTTTGCATGCATGGCACAATTTTGGGATGTTGAATGGTAACTATGTGCCCTCGTGGTGGTATTGGGAATTGGTTTCATTGCTTGTGTGGTAGTGGAGGAATATTTTGGTGGCACTTTCTTTCTTCCTCATGGTGGCTATGGATATTTTTCTTTCCCCGTCTTAACTAAATTATGATGTGGGGGAATTATTGAAATATAGGTGAAATTAGGATAAAATGAAATTTTATATTGAAATTGCATTTGAGCCTAAAGCTTGTTCATTCCCTTGTTCTATAAAAGGGAATTTAGGGCTCATTTGTGGGGGTTCTAATTTTCTGAATCTTTAAGACTTATACGAAAGGGAAGATAGTATAGAGATATCAGAGAATAGGGTAGTAAGATTTTCTTTGTGTTTTGAACTTTACATATGAAAATTTTAAATAGTGATGTAGAAATTACTTATATCGAAAGTAAATTTCATATATAGTTCATATACTCTTCTTTGTAAATCACTATGCAAATTTTGAATACAATACCAAGCATATTTGGTTCATCTTCAAATGTTTCATTTGAGTGCATGCATTTATTTTTCTTTGATTCAATGAATGACTTAAATGTTTTAGTGGGGACATCGATGTGTAGTGATTTACTTAGAATTTGGAAAGAAGTGATGAATTATATGCAGAAAGTTTCCATAATCTAAGCCTTTATGGAAATAGTCCCTAGTCATCAGCTCTAAAGAATTTCTACATGATAGGTCATAATATGTATAACTCTATTGCCCAATAGATAAAGGCACTAGTCTATTTGTTTTGGTATTTATATTTTCAGTGATAATGTAGTGTTGGATAGTTGATTCAGGGTTAGAATACAAATCTTCTAAAATTTCCTACAATGAAGCATGTATGTGAAGTATTTCCCACATTCTTGGTATATTAATGGATATTTGCTTAAAGATTAGCCATACTTTAAGTGAATTATCTTATTTAGCAATGAGAAGAATGGATATGTGCTTTAATTTTTCATTCATTAATATTTTCAAGTTAAATAATTCTTAGGAACACCCTCCTTGGTCCCACAGAGCCTAAAGCATAGAAAATTCTAGTCCTCGACTGAATCTTGTTAATTAGCCATTCACTATAAGGGTCTTGAGTATAAGAATTGGCTATTATTTATAGATACCTTAGGTGTATTGGAAAAAAACAGCAGAAACTTGATGGCTAGTTCCATCCCCCAACCTAGAATCCATCAGGATTCACCATAGGCAACCATAATCAATCTTTGAAAATGCTAAATCTTGTATGAAAATGAGCTTGAAGACCTGCAAAAACAATCTAATGTTTCTCCAAGACTTCAACTTTGCTTACTACTTTCTCTTGAATGCTCTTATGAAAGAATGTTTGAATGCTTGTGAATGCTTAGATCTTGAATTGCTTTCTCTATATGATTGCTTAGATCAAATAATGACTTAAAAGATTTTTTATATAGGCATTACACCTAATTTACCATTTATTAGATCTCAAATGTCGACATCAACCAAAATTTTGAATTAAAAATTTAAATTTCCTACTCAAACCCTAAAAATGGGCCATACAAAACTCATACCCCACTTGTGGCTTATGGGTCCCACCTAGGGCGACTCATACACCTAAGGTGGCATATGAGTCACACCCTTGTTTTTCGAGGTTGACCAATGATGGGTTGTTAGAAAATTTAATGCTTTTGCTGATTTTATTGAGATTTTAGTTGAAATAAGCCTTGAGATCCAAAGTAAAGGGTCTTAGGGGCCTATAAATGATTATGTAAAGGGTAAAAAATTCAAGGGCACTACAATATATCAAGATTAAATGAGAAATTGTATCATCTCCAATAAGGGAGTACAATTTCTGTTATTACAATATGTATGAAGAAGATGTAGATTTTGGTGAATCATGGAAAGCGTGTAAGGAACCAATTGTGACAAAATGAAGCCAATTTTTGGAATATTTCATTTAGGAAAGTATTTTTTTCAAAGGACATCAGTTATGCATTCCAAGTACTTCTATGAGAGAAAATTTGATTAAGGAGAAGCATAGTGGAGGTTTAGTAGGACATTTTGGAGTTGATAAGACAATAGCTTTTGTGAGTGAACACTATTCTTGGCTATAGATGTATAAGGACGTAAGGAAGTATGTTCAAAATTGTAGAATTTGTCAAGTTGCAAAATGGAGCAGTTAGTGTGATAGGGGGATATAATCGTTAAAAGATGAGCAACAAACTAAAGAGAGTGAAAATAACAACTAAAAACACCCTACACTTCAAGATTGGGAAAATGATGAACTTAACAACATAAAAATGGAACCTTTTACCTTGTAGAGTTGTTCTTTGGTTGGCCCTTTGATTGTATATGAGATGTATGCTCCTTGATGGCAAGTATATGCAAGATGTGAAGTGTGAGATGCAAGATAGTTGGACAAAATGGATGCAAATGGCTAAGTGTAGATTGAGAAACAAAATTGCAAGAGTTTGGCTAGCAAAATGATCTCCCCCAAATGAGAGAAAAGAGGGGGTATTTATAGGAATTTTGAGAATTCCTAGAAGAAATGGATGGTTGAGATTGATCCCCCACATGGCCAAGATGTAGGGCTATGGTGAGTTGAGAACTCACAAGCCCTTACATCTTGACATGTGGCAAGGGGAGAGGCTTAAGAAAGATGAGGTGGACATGAGGTGTAAGAGAAGTACATGACATGGATGTTCTTCAAAGGACCATAGGGATTTGGTCAAGATATCCTCATAAAGGATGTCCTTTTCCCATGTCGGTGAGAGGACATGTGAGGAATTAAAAATTCCTCAAATATCCTCATGGGGAGAAGGGAAAGAATAAAGAATTCCTTTGAGTGCATTGGGGAATTAAAAGTGAATTAAAAATTCACATGGGGAAGTGGAGTGCCTTGTCCAAAAGGGGAAGGCATTTAATAAGGCTGACCAAGGACACATGTCATAAAGGACATGGGGAAGAGAAAAGGAATTTAATAGTCCTTGAAAGATGAGAGTGGAATTAAAAATTCCTCAAAGGACTTTGGGAAGACAAAAGGAATTAAAAATTCCTTGGGGGATGGGAAGAGTTGACTAAAGGGGGTGATTAGACAAGTTGATGAGGGTTAGAGGAAGGTTAGGTGGCTAAGAAAGATTAGAGGCCAACTTGCAAAAGTTGGAGGATGTGACACCTCCTAATCAAGGATTAGGCATGTGCACATCCTAATGATGAGATTAGAAGAAGGATTAAGATTAGATAATAAAAGATGGAGGATGTGACATGTGAGGAATTAAATAAATGTCATATTTTATTAATTCATTTGATGAAAGGAGGATTAGAGAGATAAGATATTATTGATTAAATACCTTAGGGATTTGGCAGAATTAAAGTTATTAATTAAATAATAGCAGTATTACTTAATTAATGAAAATAAGATGAAAGGGGATGAAAAGAGTAAACCCCAAAGGTGTTGCAGAGTTAATAAACATTAGTATGGAGAACAAAAGGAGCACAAAATCAAAAGAGGTTTTAGATTTCATGGAAACATTTCATAAATAGGTCTTGAAACATTTAGAGCACATGAATACCAAGTATAAGGTGGAGGTAGATGACCACTAGAGACAAAGAATTTTGGGTTGGGGATGCAGTAATGGTATATCTAAGGAAGGAGAAATTTCTAGTTGGCACATACAACAAGTTGAAGATGAGGAAGTTTGGACCATATAATATTTTGAGGAAATTTGATTCTAGAAATGCATATGAAGTGGAGTTACTAGAGATAATGGGTATATCACGTATTTTGAATATTGCAGAAATATATGATTTTTGTGAAAGAGAAATGAGTCATAGTAGTGATGAAGTTGATTTGGGGAAGAAATTTCCACATTAGGAACCAAAGGAGATTGAGAAGATCTTGGATACTTGTTGATGGTCAAAATGACACAACAATGTTAAACAAAATATTTCTACTCTATTTCTCTTGAAAAAGATAACTGATCTAAAACCACCTATCTTCCAAGGTCTCTAAAGTTGGTTTGTAAGCTTGTGCATTAGTTAGTATAAATTATAGAAATTCTACAATAATAGGAAATGTAGCTACATGAAACAACCCATAATCAATAATCCTCTTGGCCCTTGGGGAAGCATCTTTTGAAAAATTATCATCATAAAACTACTTCAAATCAATATATCCTACAAGTGTTTCAATAATCTTCATAACATCAAAACCAAATGTGGATGGTACTAGCCCCCCTAGAACTTGTACTTCATAGTAATTGTAACTTGTTCTGGTTCTAGCTTTTTAACCCTTGCTCCATTTGATGTTCCTTCACCAACTACTTCTTCCTTTGAATTTGACATTGATAAGCACCTACAATACTAACCATTATTAGACAAAGAGAAGAAATGTGAGGGGAATGTAAGCACATGCATTCATATTAAATTCACATTCATTCAAGAAAAAATCCAATTTTATAAGTTAATACAACATTTTCCATTTTTCATGTTTCGGGTTTGAGATAGAACCAAGAACTTGATCATTTTAAGCATAACATTGAACTATATCAAAAGTTGAGATCAGGGAAAACCTTTAAAATGAACCTAATAAAAAACCCTTTCAAGACTATCAAACATAGAAATTGGCCTTTAACATAGCACCTATACCTATAGTGGTGAGAAGACTTCAATTTCATTTTGCGATCCGATTTGATGATGTATTCAGAAATAAAGATTAGGATGGACCTAGGTACTAACACCTTACAACTAGGATTAGTTTGAGGGATCACTACAAGTTCCAATCCTGATAGTTATCAAATTTTAGGATCAGGAAATGTTTTGAGACTGGACTCAAAGGAGTGAATAAATTTAAGTGACACCCTAAGTTTTAATCCTTATAAGATATTGTGAATCAAAATTGGGATCCCGATTGAAAC
Organism: Sequoia sempervirens; assembly: GCA_007258455.2. NCBI lineage: Eukaryota > Viridiplantae > Streptophyta > Pinopsida > Cupressales > Cupressaceae > Sequoia > Sequoia sempervirens. The sequence continues at coordinate 377,770,405 of VDFB02271358.1, forward strand.
CAAACCTATGGAATACGAGTGGGGATAGGCTAACTCTAAGCTATGATCTTGAAATTGTGTCAAAAATTAGAATCAAGATAGCATGAAATGATTAAACCTAAAGCTATGTCGAGAGTTTGGTGTTCATCTTAAATTCGATCTTGATAGCAAAGCAGGGATCAAAATCGGTGTATGAGTTGGTATAGTAACAAAAAAAATTTAACAGACTTAGGTAATGATCTGTACCTGATCCCAATGAAACATTAGAAATCAAAACTAGGATAAAGAAAAGACCTAGACCAAGGTAGTTGTGAAAAGCTACTCTGTAGTTTTGAATCCTAATTCCTAAAGAAATATGAGAATCGAGATTGAGGCAATCAAAAAATACAAAGGAAATTAAATCAATACAACAGTATCCTTAAACATTCTTTCTACATCAAGATCAAGATATGGTTTGTGACAGTCCAAATTTTAAAATTTATCAAATTTGAAACAATCTTGATGGGCTAGTATGGAAACCCTAGGTTAATTAGGGAACAATGGGAACAAAAATCTCATGCACAAAACAAGAAACAAAATGCAAGAAAAATGAAAAAATGAAGGAAACCCAGCATGAAACAAAAAAATGAACCGAAGGGTTCAAGGAAAAAAAACACACCAAAAAGGGTGCCAAGAAAATAGAAAAGAAACTAGAATGGAAAATAAAAGAATACAAGAAACAAGAAATAAGAAACACAAACAAAAACCAACACAGGCAAATGAAAACAAGAGGAAAACCAGGAAACATGCACCTACCTCATAAAAATGGCTAGGAATCCAATCATATAACGAGAAATCTGAGTGAACCCTCAAACCCTAACTTTTACACCAGTCTAGATTGCTTCATTGAAGAGAAAAAGAAATAATGAATGAAAACCAAGGAGCAACATGAATAAAAAATTATTTGCATGCGTGAACGTGTGTTAATTAATGCAAGTAGGTTAGACCTTGGGAATGGGGTGAAGGTCATAAATGAGCCATAATGAGAATAGAAGGTAAGTGGGAGTCAAGATCGAGAAGGGACAAAATGCTAGAACCTTTAGCGAATGAAAAGTTCCAGCAAAGTTCTGAAGTCTGAACCTTGACAACAAAGATGAATCGAGAATCAGGGTTAGGATAGAACATGAAACAAGAAATTTGGAAAAGTTCTTGGTTTCATCTCTAGTCTAATGTTTAGTTCTAAAAAAGAAATAGGGAGTCAGAAATTGAGATCGAGATCAAGACAAGAACAAGAACTTTAGAACAGTTATTGGTTTCAATTTCAGTTTGATGTTCAATTCCAACACACAAGGAAGAAAATTAGATGTTGGGATAAAAAAAAATAGAAACTTACACTTTTGAGGGTGTAAGGTGATGGTTCTGATATGATACCTGAATCCAAAAGAGCAAAGAAAACACAAGGAAAATGTAGGGATCAAGATCGCAATGGAAAAAAAATTGTACTTTAGAAAAGTACCAAGTGTCAGTGACAGTTCAAAACCCAAACCTGAAAAACAAAGGAAAACAAGGATTTAGGAGAAAAAAATGCAACTCCTAAAGCCCAAACAAGAACACTAAAGATAAAAAACTCAAAGGGAGACCCATTTTGACCAAAACCAAAAAGAGGTGGTTATGTAAGGTATAAAAATTGGTGACTCAACTGGGAAAATGGTTTACCCATTTTCAAGATATTGAAGGTTTCGGTCACCTATAACCTCTGGTTTATGAACCTTTAAATTGAGCATGATCAGTCACAACAACACAAGGTTGAAGTGGAATCTCAAATCATGACTCAAAATAACAACTTCAAATCTGACTGTGTGTACTTGTGATTCATCCTCCCCTTAAAGACTTTACCTATCCTTGAAACAAATGAATTGAAATTCAAGCTATGTAAAGTGAGCCACTTTTGTTCTCATGTAATGATATCTTGGGCATTGGTCCACTACCAAGTAGGCATCTATAGCCCCAACTGAGATACCTCTAGTTCTCTTAAAGAATTTCTCAACTTCCAACCAGGTGTCCATAACCCCAATAGGGATAATTGAATCACCCTTATAATATTGAGCTTACTTTCAACTTTTATGCCTTTTTCATTTTTTATTATATTCTTGAAGTAGTTATTTTTTAATCTTTTCCCTTAATACTCAAACATACAAATCTAAAAATAAGGTTGAGAACTATAGTGGACCCCATGACAACAATGGGGCTTGGATTTTTCACCCAAATCATGAATACAATCACCCTAAGATAGATAAACCCTTAAGAAGACAAATGATTTTATGTAATACAATAGATTTAGTCATGGTTTATGAGATCACTTAAAATATACATGTTTGTTCTAACCTTTCAAATTGTCATTAAAATAGACATAAAATAAAAGTTTTTAAATGAAAGAGCTCGACATACATACCTAAAAATACCTAATTCAATTTCTCTATCATAGTACCATTATTATACTTTGAACAACTACCCATTATTCTGAAATGAAGGAAATGAAAGTCCCCAAAAATATCTAAGGAAAACAACAAAAGAAAAGAAACAAACAATAGAAAAAAAAAAAAAAAGGAAAACAAGCAAACAAATAGAAAATAAGACAACAACCAAACTACATATATACAATGGAAGGATGATTAGGCCTTCATGGGCCAAAGTAATGTTTGAGAAATTTTCCATTGATTGGCAATGGAACAAGTTTTCTCATTAAGGTGCTAAGTTAGAAAGCATTCTCACTAAGGATCTCAATGATTTGATATGGACCCAACCAAAGCCTATGAAACTTTTGATGATCACCCTTCCTCTCTTCGGCCTTATTCCACAACAACATAATGTCTGATATTCTAAAGACCTTAATTTTGGCTCTCTTTTCAAACTAGCATTTGAGCACAACCTGATGTTTAGAAAATTGCTACAAAGTACCATCCCTTTGTTCTTCTAGATTGAACAAACTAGTTAGTTGGACCTCTATCCTATCATCATTAGAATAAAACTCTTGCATAAACTGCAGAATGGGTATCTGTAGATGGATAGGGAATATTGGACCGTCTTGGCTATAAAATGACTTGAATGGTGAGTTTTCTAAGGTGGATTTGATTCTAGTCATATCTTCCCATAAGGAAAATTTTAGCTATGTGTGTCAAATCCTAGGATTACTTTCTAGCAACCTCTTGATTACCTCCAAAAAATTCTTATTGGTAGAATTTGCTACCCCATTCCCCTATGGATAGTAATTGGATGAATACTTCAAAAATAAAATTATTCATATTCCCATTGAATAAATTATGCAAAAAAAAAATTGAGTCGTTATCACATATTAGAGAAAATAGTATCCCAAACCTAGGAACGATGTGTTCATTGAGGAATTTGATAATGACATCAGTGGTGCAGTTTTTGTAATTTCAAGATTGAGACCACCATGTGCAATAATCCATCATAGTCAAAATAAACTTGTGACCTGCAAAAGAATTTGGATTAATTACCCCAACAAAATCTAATTCCCATTAGGAAAATGGTCTTACCTTGTATACAGGTTGCAGGGGCATCATTGGGTTGTAGTTTTGTAGATGTTAAGGTTTGAAATGTATGACATGTCCTAACATGTTAACGATCATCTTGAAACACATGAGGACATTAATATCTTGATCTCAAAATCTGATATGCCTTGCCATCAACTGAACTGTGCTCAGTACCATGTTTGCCATGAAATTCAACAATGGCATGTGTCACCTGCTGCTAATCCAAACAATGCAAATAGACACCTTCAAAATTATTTATGTACAAGTCTCCTTCTTTGATCATATAATTAGCACTCTTCAATCTTAGTGCTCTTCTTTGCATTGTATTCATCCCATTGGGGCATTTATTGTTCAACAACAAGAAAATAAAATCAACATACCAAGGATCTCCTATGAACGATTGTACCACATACTGCTAACAAGTGATCTTGGAATTAACATCAACCATTACTTTGGATAGGCCTTTTCCTTGAGCTAGCTTCATAGGGTGAATTTTTAGATAAAATTCTTGTAGGATAGCCATCCACTTTCCCCTTCTCTATCTTATCTCACTCTGCATAAGAAGAGACTTCACTACAAGGTTAGGAACTATGGCTGTGATTTGACTACATAGAATGTAATGTCAAAACTTCTTAACTACTCTTACCAGTGCAAAAGCATACTTCTCCAATGGAAAGTATCTAATATCATCATTCTTTAAGGGGGAATTCATAATATATATCAGTCGTTCATCCCCTTCACCCTTTTGTTGTGTTAAGACAACAACACATGAATGATCAGATGCAAAATATTAAATATAAAAAGAAATTAAATAGTTGGGACTAGTTAAGATAGGTTCCTCTGAGATAGACTACTTGATTTGTGAGAAGGTAGCCTTGTCCTCATTACTCCATTCAATCTTTGTATCTTTCTTCATCATCTCATTGAGGGGTTTGACAATCTCTGCAAACCTAGTTATGAAATTTCTTATGAAGTTTAGCTTTCTAAAGAAAGATATTATTTCTTTTTTACTTCCTGATTGGGTCAGTTTTAGGATAAATTCCACTCTATCAGTGTTAATTGAAAAGCCTCTTTTTGATATTATGTGACCCAACAATTTTCCTTTTGAAACCTAAAACACACACTTCTTCAGGTTGAGGGAGACACCATACTTTATACATTTTCCAAGAACCTTTGACAAGTTAGTAGCATGGTCTTCCCTATTCTTGGAAAATATGGTCAGATCATCCATGTAAATGATAATACACTTACCTACCAGATCCTTAAACAAAACATCCATAGAATTTTGAAAGGTGTCTCTAGTGTTAATGAGATCAAATGGCATCCTTCAGGAGGAAAATGTCCCCCACTTGGTAGTGAAAGAGGTCTTCATTATGTCCTCATAATTAACCACAACTTGGTTGTATCTTGAATAACCATCTATGAGTGACATCATTTGTAAATTGTTAACTATCTACAACACTTTTTCAAGAGAAGGAAGCAAGTAGTTATCTTTCTCTAAAGCTTTATTAACTATCCAAGTTGAATACCTCACCAGAAAAATTATTCTTACTGACAATAGATTTTTCACCTCTTTGAGAATCAATGGCTTGATCAAGGCATTAACTAGGTGTTGCTTCTAATGGAATGGATTTTCTTGTGGCTTCAGAGGGATGGTGTGAGTTATCACTAAAGTATCCAAGGTTTTCAAATCTTTATACCCCTAAGCAATTGTTGTGATATCTTCTTTCAACACTTTCAAGATTTTTTCTCGAATTTCCTTTGAACAAGTCTTGCCAATGAATATATTTCTCTCTGGGCCTAAATCTTCCAAATTGTACATTTCATAATTTCCTCCATCAGTATATATAGGTAGTTTCTCATGGGCTCAAGGATTAGAATCAAAGATCCTTTCTAATGCTACCATTCCCTTGGGAATGGTATTGGTTTTTTAGATTAATTATACCCTCTAAATTAGAATCCTTCAGATCCCATTCTCCTTGATCCCTATCAGAATCAACAATGATTTTTCCTTCAAAGACATCTGAACTTGCTAGAAAGGAAAGGATATGTTGGTCATCATCAAGAACCTGGAAGTTCTAGACATTGTTAGCAATTGCTAGAATTGACACTAATTCCATAGAGAACCTCTTTAGCATGGAATCTTGCATAGGTTCAAAGGTACTAGATGCCACAACAAATGCATCTATGATTTGATTTTTTCATTTGGGAATCAACTTAATACTAATAGCATTAAAATCCTCAATCAAGTTCCATGCCCTATTTTTTTACATAGCCAACCTTTTGTTATGGAATATGTACTAGCTATAAACTTGCTTGACAATCACCTCATAATATCCCATTACTCTTTGAGCTATTACTTTCTTATGATGCAAAAACATCAGTCCCCTAGCAAGTGCCTCATACTCTATGACGCTATTAGTATAGCCAAACTACAACCTATAAGAAGCAAAGTAAGTTTTCCCTTTCGAGTTTGTTAGTTCTACTCCAATTCCACTCCTTGTTTTGGACTTATAACAGTCAAATTTTAGGGTCTACAATTGATCTTCGATTAGGATTTCTTTCTTCTTTTTAGTCACGAGTATTTGTTTAAGAGAGGTAGGTGGTGGCTTTGACTAGTTTGGGATGCTAAAGTTAGGGGATTGTTGTACCTAAGGACTGTTGAGTACTTCATTCAAATTAAAAACATGTGAAAAAATTATCTCTTACAATACCTCATGATTATTAGGTTTGTAATTGACTTTCCTTTTGAGAAATTCTTTAGGAATTGGGAGATTAGTAGGGGAAATGGTATCTAACAATTTATGAAGTTCCTTGGTGTTAATTTGTGAATCAAAAAATAGGGTTAGAGTTTGATCAACAAGGAATGAGACTTCTTCTTGTGTGTTGTTTGTCCTTGTCAAAATAGTCACAACTTTAGCTTCAAGAGGAAACTAAATTGGGGATGTTATAATACTTTCATTACATGTCTCTCCTAACTAAAAACCATGATTTAAAATGTATAAAAAGGGTTGACATGTCAACTCATAATGATTATGGTATTGGAACCAACACTAGTTTGAGAGTAACAAACTCCACAAGTCAACCTCTTCTCCAAGGACTAGCTTGTCATGTTGTAATTTCTAGATTAACACTTCCTGGTTAATAGTAATCATGGGATCATTGTTTTCTAAAGGTTGTGTGTAGCTAGGCATTGAAAAGTTCATGGAATCATTCCTCCTATAAAATCCTATTTCGGATTCAAAATAAGCTACTTTGTCAAGATGGTCATACTCAGTGATAGTGTTTCAAGTGTTGTTCACTCTCTATCCTAGAATCTAGGTTGGCCTACCCTTCCATGGCACCCACATGTATGAGAAGTCCAACAAATGGTAACCTCCTATAGATTTCATGAAGTCCCTACTTAGCGACATGCCATACATTTCAAGAATATCAACAATGTGAATATCCATAACTTTGAATCCTTGGATTTGATCCAATTTGTACATGCACATTTTTCAATTCCCCTATGACATTAACCTTAATTTTATCCAACTCTATAAATTTCTTATGAGTTTTAGCTGGGGTTAAGCCAAACTTTTTATAAATAGAAAATGGCATAAAATTACTCGAGGATCAATAATCTAATAGAAAGTTATGTAAATGCTTCCTAAAAATTCTTAAATTCAATAGGAAAGGAAACATTCCCATCTTTCCTCCATAGAGCTGCATTCATGTCTACAACTAGAGTCACCTTTGGTTCTCCCTTTGATGGATATACTTCATCAAAAGCATTCAACATTAGTTCACATTGAGTAGGACACCATTTTAGAACATCGAAAATGATAGAGAGGTCATTTTGTTTTGAATTTGTGAAATTAAATAAAATTCCATGTTATTATTAGACTGTTATTTAGGAATGAAAGTGGAATTACCTCTATTTGGAAACTCAGGTGGGCATTTAGGTGGAGGTAGATTGTTATCCACTTTTTTACTATGGGGAATCATATTATTGGGAGGGGTATAAATAGTGAATGGCCACCTTTTACCTGAAAGGCCCCTGAAGCATCATATGTATCCATCTCTGGATCATTCTTCCCCTGCATGGGAAATAGATATTCTTCATCATACATTTTGAAGTCCATAACTAGTAGTGTTGACAAATCCACCACATTTGTTAGGATTATCCTAAGGTGATTGGGAATCAGCTAGAGTCATCTTGACTATTTTTCTACCTTTGGGTACAGTTAACTTTAGAATGTGTGGTAGTGTCATACAATCCACACTAGTTAGTCATGGAGTTCAAATATACAACATTTGCAGTGTGCAATTTATCTTCATTGGTTTGATAGTTATAGGTAACTCCATTATTTTGTCTAGTGTCCCATTTCCTGTTGTTGGGCCTTTGGTTGTATCCCCAATTTTGATTCTAATAGTTTTGGTTCTAGAAGTTTTTATTTTGGATATAAGGGGAGTTCAATTTGAATTGGGCCATCTCATTGGTCACTTGAGATAATTTTTTCTTCAAAGTTTCTAACTCTTTTGTCAAATGAAAATTATGTTCATTTTCTACAACTATTGTTTCTGTGGGTGGGTTGGTTGTGGTGTTAGACCCTCTAGCATGGCTATGAGAAGTTTGATGTTGTTGAGAGGAATCTAAAGTCCCACCATTGATACTCAATTATAATGTTGGTGGGTGGTGTAATTTAGCCAAAGTTCCATAGGTCGATTGGGAAATACCCAAGACAATGTTGAATAATGGGGTCCCATCGGTAAGGGATTTGTTAATAGCATTCATTTGGTTGGGAATTATAGGATACCCCAAGGTAGGAAATGTATGTCCCATACCACCTGATTGGGAACTTCTCTGCTATTGCAGTTTGATGGCTAAATGGTACACTTTAGACATCAAATTTATCTCACTTGGGAGATAAGTTCTTTGTAAAAACAGTCCTATCAATGGGTCTATGGATTTAAGGTATGCTTGAATATAAATATCCTTAGCGATTGTGTAAGGTGGCTACAACCATTTTTACATCCTTTCAAACCATATGTTAAATAAAGGAAAGGGTTCATGAGGTTCCTTCCTAATAATGGCAAACTGGTGATACAAGATGGTTGGATCTACGTAAACCCAAAATTGATTGATAAAGGCATCCTCTGAGTTGGTCCAACTAAGAATGGATCTGGTAGGTCAATTTAGATACCATTTATAGGCTATATCTCCAAGTGAATATGGAAATAACCTATAGGCTACATCATGATGTGCAATCTGGCCCCAAGTGCATGCATCTTTAAATGATTGGATGTGTTGTTCTTCACTTCAGGAATCTCCATGGGAATATTTTGGATAAAACCTCTTAGGATTCTTGGGAATCTCATGGATACCATTGGAGATGAATCCCAATGGTGAGGGGTTATTCACAAAGAATTCCATTGGTGGTGGTGGGTTAGGCTATGCCAATTGTGGAATTACTAGAAATTCATGAGGAGCAGGTGGTAGTGATAATGGTGGCAAGATTGGAGTCCTATTTGTTTTCAGTTGAGTAGGAGATCAGAGTTCAACTAATGGCTCTAGTTTAGTAGTAAATCTCAGAACTCTTTCAAACCTATTTGGTGAAAATGACCCAATTTTCTCTAATTTGATCTTCTAGGCCCTCCTTCTAGCATCAGTTTTGTTGATGGTCAAAATGACACAACTTCAAACAAAAAATTTGTACTTTATTTCTCTTGAAAAAGGATAATTGATCTAAAACCACCTATCTTCCAAGGTCTATATAGTTGGATTGTAAGATCGTGTAGTAGTTAGTATAAATTCTGGACACTGTACAACAATAGGAAATGTAGCTACATGAGCTAACCCAAAATCAATAATCCTCTTGCCCATTGGGGAAGCATCTTTTGAAAAAATATCATCATAAAATTGCTTAAAATCAATATTTCCTACAAGTGTGTTAGTAATCTTCATAACATCAAAACCAAATTCAGATGGTACTGGGGCCCTCTACAACTTGTACTTCATAGTAACAAGAACCTTTTCTAGTTTTAGCTTTTTAACCCTTGCTCCCTTTGATGTTCCTTCACTAGCTACTTCTTCCTCCAAATCTGACATTGATAAGTGTAGACATTGAAAATGTGTTGATTAACGTTGCACATTTGATCCTGACTACTAAGACTGTTTCATCCTAAATCATCCCTCAATCTAACAATTTAATCAAATTCCCTTGTTTGATTAAATTCATCAATTTTCCTCCCTTAATTAATTAAATCATTTATTTGATTAAGTCAGTCTATTCCATTAATTAAATAAATCAACTTGATCTAATTATCTCTATTTAATTAAATAATTCATTTTATTTGATTAAATCTCTATAGTCATCCTATTGAATTAAATAAATTAACATTTGTTTGATTTAATCTAAATTTCACCTTCTTTAGTTAAATAAATAAAAAATATTTATTTAACAATCTCCAAATCCTTTTCTTCTCATATTTGATTTAAACAAATCCATAAAATCTAAATCAATATGTGATATCATTTTGATTCTCATTAAATTAATTAACCCTCAATTAATTTAACCTTCATCCATGTCCCATCCTCTAGCTTTTGCAACATGCACATGAAAATAGATTTAATTCATTTTTTAAATCTCTATTTTCTCTCAAGGAGCATATAAAAAAATGGAATATTCCTCAAATTTGAATTCAAAATTGAAGTGGACTTTGTCCTTCCAACAAGGCATTTACTCCACCTAATAAGTCCTTTTTCCTTGATCCAAGTGCCATTCAATGCATTTTCTCTCCCTCTTGCATGTCATTTCAACAATTTCAAAATCTATCTAATTGCATTTATTGACACATTCTTCAAAACTTGCACATCCTTCATCCATTCACAGGTTGACAAGTGGCATCTTGCCATTGGTTGATTCTTAGTCACACATTGCTCCATTTTGGACATCACTTCAACTTGATATTCTATAAATAAGAGGTTTTATTCCTCATTTGATCATCCACAACTTGAGTAAACTTACTATACTCAAATCCATAGCAATCTTCATTCTATTTCATCCAACCTTAGCTAGGTTATGAAGATTTTTATCTTTGAGAAAATTGGAAGTATTCATCAATTGGATCACTCTTCATCATCAATCAACATTGCATCATTAGAGTTGGGAAAGGGCCAATTTTCACATCAAATTGGCACCAATTCCCCCATGGGATCAAGAGTTTGCATTACTTTCAATATGATTTAATCTACTTTCTTGTTATTTCATTATATTCTTATTTTCATTCCTATTTTGAGTTTTTTTAATAGATTTCATGGGGAATCCTTGTTCTTATGTGCATATGATCTTCCAATGGATTTTTATATGGTGCTTTATAGGTATTGAGATTGGGGTTCTACATTTGGCGCTAGAGGGAGGGCACTCTTGAAAATATAATCATGTTTTTGCACTAAATTTTGTTTTTTCTTTCTTATTTTTACACCTACAGGAAACTCCACCATTGGAAGCTTAGCGTCGATGTTTACCACTGCACTCAGTGTCACCATATTGCACCACTACAAATTTCAAACTATGACGCTCCATACTTTCCCCCCATAATTCAAATTTTCAAACAAGACCACTGAATCTTTCTGGCTTGCTGGAATCTTATCAAAATTCAAACTGTACTATTGACCAAAATAGTGACGCCTTCATGTTCATTGGTTTGGCTACAAAGCGATGCTGACTGGTAAGCAATGCTATACAACACCGCTGGTAATTTCAAACTGCGATGCCTTCATGGATTGCATTTTTGGAGGGAAGTAGAAAGTGAAAATTTATTTATAACACGTGCTTTTTATCAAATTCTAGTTATTTGGTCTATTTTATGCTTTCTTGACCTCTATTTTTTGCATAACCTAACTAATTTTCTTGTAGGTTGGATTGATCAAAGGTGAAGAGGAAGAAAGCCATGGTGACCTCATTTCATGATACCAAGTGTTTTTAAACACTCTTAGAGGATTCACTATTCCTCTTAAGGAAAAATTTGTTATCTTTCATGCTTAGGACTTACTAGTTTCATTGTGGCCTCTAAAAATAAATCTTTAAATTCTTGTTACAAAAGGAGCTTAAAATGAATTTTAGGACACAAACTCACTATATTTTGTTTGGGGCTAATAATTCAACAAGGCAAATTCTCATACTTCATTTGGTGCTATAAAAAGGAGTCATTATTGTTTTGTTGGATTAAAAAGAACATGTACGACTTTGCTTTTGTGATTGCTTACTCAAACTAACACCATTGAAAGGGGTGTATGAACTTCTTTTGCGCTTCAGAATGAACTTGAGAATCAAAAGTCTTTTTTGGTGACATTAAATTGGATAAAATATTGCTTCCATACTTCATTTTGGGAATAAAATTGAACACGTCTTGTGAGTGTGAGTGGAAAATGTTGCATGTTTTCACCCTTTGTTTCTAAGAAAAGGTTGATTGAACTAAGAATATGTTTTCTCATTTTTGTTTATCTTAGAGGGCCTGCCTTGGGGAAAAAGTACTCACCTAAGGGAATGACTCAACCCGTAATACTCTAAAGCCAATAGTATTTGTAGCTGGGATATAAAATTGGGCACTGTAACAAAGGATAATATCACATGGTTGGATCTGATGAGAAGGACATCAATGGTCTCTCACCTTGATGGGTCAACTCCTATGAATGGAAAGTTTGAATTAAAACCCTTATTGTAGAAAGGAAAAAACCTTATCTGTTTGTTGGTGCAAGAATGGTCATTCTGAAGCCACCCCACACTTTTATGATTTTTAGTAGAAATGGAAAGTATTCCATGGGAGTTTCATGGGTACTGATGCTTGGCTACTCTGAGAAGTGAGTGTCATGGAGGGGAGCTAGTGGAGTCAAACATCTAACCATTCACTAAAAAATAAGCGTAGCTGGACTTGTCCAAGTGGGGAATCAACAAATACACTCTTTCATAGTCATAGTGTTGTGCTTTTTTTTGGTTACAAAACACTTTTCTTGATTGAAAACATTAGAAAACAAACATTTAACATGAGCATCAAATCTTAAACCCTTTAGGAGAAGTAAATATCCTTGAATTAATTCACATGCACTTACTTTCCCTTGGCATTCATATCCTTAGAGGTTTCTAGGCATTTGAATTTTATCTCAATTTTCTCCTACTAAAGTAAACATTTAGGTAATTCTTGCTTTGATTTCCTCAATTTCAACATGATACACTTTGCGGGATGAGAAGAAATTAAAACAATAGACATCTAGTTTTAAAACCTAATCAAGGAGTGTGTTTGTGGTAAGTAAAAAGAACTCATTAAGAAAATATAAGAAACAATTGGACACCAGACATGTGCTTGGTATATTTTGGTCATATGGTTTCCATGCAAACATTAGTCTTTTGGTTTGAACAACTCTTAGAGAAAAGCATGTTCTTCAATATCTTGGTCTAGTAAACAAGTCCTTCCTAGGTTCATTTAGAATCAAATCAAACACTTCATTCATCCCAAAAAAAACTTTATAGCTTTGGAAGCATCATTATCTAGACTTGGGTACATCCATAAACCAAATCAAAATCATCTTTTTAGTTATGTGTGTGTTGATGAATCCTTCCTCACACAGTTAGATTATCACCTCTTTGAACAATTTTATCCTAAATATCACATCTAACATCTTAAGTTTTACAATTCCATTATCCCAATCAAATCAAACCAATCAAAATCAAATCCTAAAGTCTAGCATTGATCCAAAGTTCCTACAAGTCCAACACCCATATTTCTCAGCCTTTCATCTTTCACCTTATCATTGGTCCTAGACACCTTAGAGGCCACTTTTGCAACAAGGTCAAAACACAAGAAGAACATGGAATATAAATTTGATCCATACATCATGAGTGGTCTAAACCAACCAAACTATCAAATCCTTGCAATGCCGATTGATTATCAAAACTCATATTTATACAATCCATACATGGGATCATTATCCCCTACAAACCTCAATGGTAAAACAAATGTGAGTATGAATAGTCAAAATTTTGGAACACATTTCCTGATGATAGATTTAAATATGAGTCCAAACTTACAAATCTATCAACCAAACACCCAATGCATGAGTATGCCACAAATGAACAACATTATCCCACCAAATTCATACATGCCAAATGTAAGTATACCAAGTACAAGTTTACCAAGCATAAACATTTCAAATCCACACATGAAAAACTTTGGGATGAATGTGCTTGTGAATCATACAAATGTTGTTCAAAGTCCAAACAAGATGTTAACAACTCCATGTATTGATCCAAGTCAAGGTAACACCATGCAAAATCAAAGTTACCTAAATCAAGGCAATGCGACTCCCAACCACAACAATGTTCAATTTCAACCTATCATACCAAAGCTAAACATCATTCCAAATTAGAACATTGCCGAAAGTCAAATTTTCCATGATTCATACAAACACCACAAGTATACGTTCCAAATTTTCTTGAACAAAATCCAAATCAACTATATCAATGGTGTCAATATCAAAATCAAGATTAATTTTTGAGAGATCAAATTACTTCACTTGCCAAAATAATTGACTCATTTTTCCAAGACACATCTTCACTCGAAAATCAACACACTCTTCCATTGGTTCAAAGCATTGAGTTGTGTCTGCAACCACATCAAGAACAATATATCCAATGTCAAGAGGTTGGATATCAAGATCAACAACATCAACAACAAACTCAATCACCCCATCTCGAAGATCAATCACCACATCTCCAAAATTAGTCACCACAAGGTCTATTCAAAGTGAAAATCTCACAAGGGAACAAACAAAAATATGCACCACTTGGGAAACCAACTGAATTAGTCTTGCAATAGTTGGTGTAGGAAAATCTCATTGAAATACCCATCTATGAGAACTATCAAGAACCAAACGTGAAACCACCTTGGTATGGTGAGAAGCACCTTTGTGAGTATCACAAAATAAAGGGACACACAACACCAAATTGTGTTTGACTCAAAAATCTCATACAAGACCTAATTGTTCAAAAGATAATCACTATTGGGGATAATGATAGAATTTACAATCTCTCCACAACAACTGTTGAGAACAAGGATCAAGATCAATCCATCACAGAGCACCTTGAAGTTGTGTCTACTTCATCTAATGATCAAATCAACATATATCAAAAGTCACTTTTCAATCATGATCAAAATCCACCAACGATACCCTACAATGATCCAATTCAAGAAATGTTAACATCACTTGACCCTATGGTTGAATACATTTATAATCTTTCCACCACAATTGTTGAAAACAATGTTCAAGATATCTCCATTAATGAGCACATTGAAGATGTTTCTACTCCATCCAATGATCAACTCACCACACATCAAGAGACACTTTTTAGTGATCTATTTCAAGGAGTGTTAGAATTATTTGATCCCATTGACATAATCTATGGCCCATCAACCAATGATCATATTGAAAATGTCCCTACATCACCTAGCAATGGTCCAAAGCTAGACATATTGACCCCCTTTGACCTCATGGTTATAGATACTGAAGGAACCCTCAACTCAACATTTGATCCAAGTCTACTCAAAGATCAAGAGCATATTGAGCCATTCCCCATGACTAAGGATGACATCCAAGAACCTTTTATAAGTAATCCATCCTTTAAAATAGACCCATGTCGAGAAACTGATCCAAAGCGTGTCAAAAGCAATCCCAAAATTAATCAAGATCAAGAATTCGTATCTCCAAGATACTATAATGATCTAATCGACACTCTCCTATCTATACAAGATGTCACAAATGATTATTATATCCACATAACACATACTCCTCCATCTACCCATGAGATGCTTTCTTTGGATGCACATGTAGATGATCTACATTCAAAACAAGATTCATTTACTCTTGATATTATTACACAAAAAGAGCAGGTTGATTCCTACAATCAAATAGAGTTGTCAAAATTAGGATAAGATATATCCCCAATTCAAACTAAGGACATCATGTACGAAGATATCCAACATTATCCACTCAAAGAAATAGGTTAGACAAAATAGGATATTCTAGAGTCAATAGAGTAGCTAAGTGAAATAACATCATCTGCAGTGGTCATGTATCAGAGCATGCTTACTAAAAAAGACATCTCAAAACAAGTAGAATCAAGGAAAAAAGGTTCCACTACTACCATACTAGGGGCAACTATGTCTCAAGTAAACATCAACATAGGGAGCATTAAGAATCCTTATGATGAAACTAATGCCAATACTACAACCAACCACGTCATGAATCTTCATCCACCGATCACCCCATCCATGACTTGTGACCAACATCAAAAGAAATATTTGAATCAAAGCACAAAGAATGTTATCAAAGAAAGAGTATCTAAGAAGCATAATGGACAAATACAATACACATGGATACCAAAGATTACAAAGAAAGATTATCCCTATCAAACTCCATTAGTCAAAGAAATTATGGGGAAAAATAAAAAAGGGAAAAGTATCCATCAAATATGTCCACAAAGGAAAAGAAATACTTTTCAAGTGACACACAAAGTATATCAAGCAATTGGTCCTAATTCCATGCACACTTTCATATCCACCCATCATTGCTCATCTTCCCAAGTTTGGAGAGTCAAAGGTTCCAAACTATCAACCAATCCTTATTTTATTCCTAAACACACTCCATCCATGCCTCCATGTGTGATATCCCATTCTCAAATTAACCATGTATTGGAAATGACCCTTTATCATAAGGATTTAGAAGGCATTCTATCGTGATGTGTGCATAAAGACAAAGTTAACCCTAGTATCAACAAAACAAATCAGGAATCCCAAAAGTTGCATTCAAGTGCATGTATCTTGGAAAAGTAGCTTCTTCAAGTAGGATACTAGTGGAACACTGTGACAGGGGCATCTACATCAACACCACAAGGTAATATGGTATGAGCTTAAAATCTTTTAGAAAAAAAAAAAAAAAATGAAAATCCAAAAAAATTGGAAAAAATGATTGAAAACAATAAAGAGAAAAATCGTCCTCTAGTTAAAACCGCATGGGTGACGCTTTGGGGAGGTACCATGATGAAAACCTAGCAAACATGCATCATGTGTAGATTCAAGCATTTGCATGCACTAGTTCAAGTGAAAGCATCTCAACTCATCCATAATAAAACCAACATTCCATCCATCTCATCCATAATAGATCCATTCATCCATAATAAAAACCAACATTCCATCCATCTCTATTTTCTCTCAAAAGGTATAACGGAATATTCCTCAAATTTGAATTCAAAATCCAAGTGGACTTTGTCCTTCCAACAAGGCATTTACTCCACCTAATAAGTCCTTTTTCCTTGATCCAAGTGCCATTCAATGCATTTTCTTTCCCTCTTGCATGTCATTTCAACAATTTAAAAATCCACCTAATTGCATTTATTGACACATTCTTCAAAACTTGCACATCCTTCATCCATTCACATGTTGACAAGTGGCATCTTTCCATTGGTTGATTCTTAGTCCTATATTGCTCCATTTTGGACATCTCTTCAACTTTATATCCTATAAATAAGAGGCTTTATTCCTCATTTGATCATCCACAACTTGAGTAAACTTACTATACTCAAATCCATAGAAATCTTCATCCAATTTCATCCAACCTTAGCTAGGTTATGCATCTTTTTATCTTGGATCACATTGGAAGTCTTCATCAAGTGGATCACTCTTCATCATCAATAAAAAATTCATCATTGGAGTTGGG
The DNA here is from genome assembly GCA_007258455.2 of Sequoia sempervirens. Classification (NCBI taxonomy): domain Eukaryota; kingdom Viridiplantae; phylum Streptophyta; class Pinopsida; order Cupressales; family Cupressaceae; genus Sequoia; species Sequoia sempervirens. Next base: position 377,787,670 of record VDFB02271358.1, read on the forward strand.
AAAGGGCCAATTTTCACATGAAATTGGCACAAATTCCCCCATGGGATTAAGAGTTTGCATTACTTTCAATATGATTTAATCTACTTTCTTGTTCTTTCATTATATTCTTGTTTTCATTGGTATTTTGAGTTTTGTTAATGGATTTCCTGGGGAATCCTTGTTCTTACTTGCATATGATCTTCTAATGTGTTTGTTTATGGTGCTTTGTAGGTATTGTGATTGGGTTTCTACAATAAGTACCTACAATACTAACCATTATCAGAAAAGAGAAGAAATGGGAGGGGAAGATTAGCACAAGCATTCATATTAAATCCACATTCATTGAAGAAAAAAATCCCATTTTACATGTTAATCCAACATTTTTCAGTTTCAAGTTGGGGAGAGAACCAACAACTTGACTATTTTAAGCATAACACTGAATAGTATTAAAAGTTGGGATCAGGGAAAACCTTGAACATGAACCAAATACAACACCCTTTCAATACTATCAGACATTGGAATCAGGTGTTAACTTAGCACCTATACCTATAGTCATGAGAAGACTTCAGTTTCATTTCGCGATCCAATCCCGTAATTTGTTTAAAAATTGGGATCAAGATTGCACTAGGTACTAACACTCTACAAATGGGATCAGTTTGAGTGATCACTGTGATTTTTTATCCCAATTAGTTATCAGATGTCAGGATCAACAAATGGCTTGAGACTAGACTTAAAGGAGGGAACAAATTTAACTAACCCAAGTTCTAATCTCGATAAGATATTGGGAATTAGAATCAAGATCCTATTTGAAATCAAACCCTTTGAATACAAGTGGGCATAGGATAACTCCAAGTTTTGATCATGATGTTGTGTTAGAAATCATAATCAGAATGATAGTGAATGGTGGAACCTAAATCTATGTCGAGGGTTCATTGTTCATTCAAAATTTGTTCTCGACAACAAAGTGAGATTGAAATTGGTGCATGAGTTGGTATAATAATGAAAACCATTTAAGACACTTAGGTAATGATCCACATGCCAATCCCGATGAAACATAAAAAAATAAAAATTAGGATAAAGAAGAGACCTGGACCAAGGTGGTGGTGGAAAGCTACAGTGTATTTCTGAATCTTGATTCTGAAAGAAATGTGGGAATCAAGATCAAGGCAATCAAGAAATACAAAGCCAATTAAATAGATCTAATAGTATCTTTAATCACAATCAGGATATGGTTTGTGACAGTTGGAATTTTAAAATTTATCAAATTTGAAACAAACTCGACTAGGTAGTATGAAAATCCTAGGTAGACTAGGGAATAATGGGAATAGAAAACCCATGCACAAAACAAGAAACAAACACAAGAAAAATAAAAATGAAGCAAACCTTAAAAAAAAAAAATTAAAAAGAACCAAAGGGTTCAAGGAAAAAATGAAACACACTAAAAAGGGTGCCAATAAAATGGAAAAGACGCAAAAATAGAAAAGAAAATAAAACAAGAAACACGAAAAAAACCAACACAAGAAAATGAAAATGAGAGGAAAACTAGGAAATGGGCACCTACCTCACAAATGTGACTAAAAATCCAACAACATGTTGAGAAATCTGAGCACAACCTCAAACCCTAACCCTTAGTGCCACTTTGGTTCACTCCATCCTATTGCAATAGAAATAATGAATGAAAATCAAGAAGTGGCAAGAATAAATACTCATTTGTATGTGTGAACAAGTGTTAATTAATGTTGGTAGGTTAGGCCTCAGGATCAGGCAGAGGTCATAAATTTTCCATCGCAAGAATAGAAGGTAAGTGGGAGTCAGGATCAGGAAGGGACGCACCACTAGAACCTTCAATGAATGCAAAGTTCCAGCAAAGTTTCGAAGTCTGATCATTGACAACAAAGATGGACATGAGAATCAGGATCAAGATGGAACACATAACAAGAACTTTATAAAAGTTCTTTATTTAAGCTCTAGTTCAATGTCTGATTCCAACAAATGTACAAAGGGAGTCAGAAATTGGGATCAGGATCAAGACATGAACAAGAACATTATAAAAGTCCTTGGTTCCAATTCTGGTCTGATGACTGACTCTGACTCACACAAAATCACACAAGGAAGAAAAGTAGTGGTCACGATAAAAAAAAATTACACTTTTAAGGGTGTAAGGTGATGGTTCCAATCTGATACCCAAATCCAACAGAGCAAAAAAAACATGAGGAAAATGCAAGGATCGGGCTTGAGATGGAAACATAAACTTGCAAATTAGAAAAGTACCAAGTGTTAGTGAAATTTTGAAACCTGAACCTAACAAACAAAAGAAAATGATGACTTAGGAGAAAGAAACACAACTCCTAAAGCTTGAAGAAGAAGAACAAAGAAAAAAACAATAAAGGAGGGCCCATTTTGACCAAAAACAAAATGGGGTGATTATGCAAGGCATAACAATACCAAAACCGAAAAGAGCACTATGAACAAGTAATACAAAGAGTATCTTGTGAAGTGGAAAGTCAAATGAGTAGAAGAATCATCATGGATATCTTAGGTGGAGGTGGACCTTTTTGGTTGTCCTCTTAGCCTTCGAAAGTGAGGGATTCACTTTTCTTCCAACCTCGGGTTTCTGATGTAGGAGCATCCCTGGTTGTAAAGAATCTTGCATCAACCAAAATAGTTCTTTTCTTACATTGCATTCAATAGCAATTTCACTAGTTCATGCCACATTTCACTGCATTAGGGTATGTGCAGGATCATGATGGGCCAAAAAGTGGCAATATTATGGGTATTTGTAGGGTATGTGGCTGATGACTTTTTTTACCCAAAATTGATGAAATGAAAAAAGTTTTTAGAGGAGATTCTTAGCTTTCCACCAATATAAATGATGCTTTAATTTGAATTTAATAAATAATTATTATTCATTTTCTATTAGAATCACGACTAAAGTCCTGATCGATAGGCTGATTGAAAAATATCTATAACTTTCAAATGGTATCACATTTTTTGAATCTAAAACATGTGTCACATTCTATGCTTCACATACTATAGGATTCAGAAAATAAAAAATAAATTTCATGAAGTTTTGACCAAGTTAAGGTGGTTAGACAAACGAGTTTTTATATTTTCTAAAAGTTGTAATAAAAAATTCGTAACTAATTATTTACTTGGAAAAAAATTACAAAAAATATGCATCACATTAGGACATGAGTCCTCTACTTATATATAAAATCTTATAAAAAAATATTATCATTTTATTATGGTTAGGGTGGTCAGACAGACACTTCTTATTTTTTCCCTGAAATTTAAGTACCACTACATCGAAATTTCAAATTTTCACCAAATACATTTTATTTATTTTTAAATAAACCTAGTAGTTTAGAAACTAGATTCAATTTTCTATAGATTCTATTCTTACATATTTTTGAAATAATATCGATAACTTATTCAAATTTTTACGTCAAGTTGCCTAACACTTATTTTTTTGAATTTTTTGCCACTTAAGGGCTTGTTTTTTCCACGATGATCTTGCACATACCCATTACTATTTCTCAACTCGTGGCATAGGATATATTATCTAAAATGGAAATCATGCACGTCCATATTTTAGATCATTTGGACTTGTATATCAAAAGTTATCGCTCTCAAAATTTTAATGTATTTTCTTAGACAGAGCATTTGGGGTTGACCTACCTCAATTTCTTAGTGTAAACCTAATTCTAGATCATGCAGACCTAAATGGAACATAATTATAGCATCTTGGGTTCATTGAGACCTATCTTGGAGATCCATAAGTTGCATCTTTTTGAGTCAATTTATCTACTCTTACTTTAAGGCCAATCTTCATGTTTGATCTTTCATCTGGTTATTAACCCTTGTGGTTGATGCGTACCTATGTGGGAGATTGAGAAGCCTATACATAAGCAATATAATCATTTAAGATAGGGATTCATTCATTCATTTTAATTGATTGATTTGATAGACATTAGCATTCAGTTCAGTCTTTAGTTGTAGGTTCTTTTTTTTCGCAATAACCCTTCAGGGGTATGTAAGAAGCCTATTTGGCTAGTTGTATGTTTGAAGCCTTTAAAGCAAGGCCTGTGAGCCCTATGTTAAATAGGACAACTAAGAGTAGGGGCGAATTATTTGTCATAGATTATAACCTTAACTTCAATTACCGAAACTAACACATAAACTGATTAAGTGATTAACCATCAAATGTAGATGCACAAACACAATAACACCAAATTTTCATGGAAAACCCAATGAGGGAAAAACCATGGTGAGGATTATCTCACACTATTGAGAATATCAAAACTGAATACAAAATTTCTCATTGCCTGAGATAAGGTCCGCTGCCTGAAATAAGGACTTGTACTGTCTGAAATAAGGACTCATAGTCAATAGGGCTACAAGCTGGAGGGGCTCACTACCACAAAGACACAAGAAGATGGATCACTGCCAAAATACAAAAGTTATGGCTTACCACCAAAAGTGAATTGATGAATTACACCTTTCTTGTGTTGAATTCAATTCTAGATGAAGCTCACTAATCGCTCAATACTTCTATTCTGATTACACTCTTTTGTCTTCACCTAATTCAGTTATTCTGATCTACTACAACCACACTCTTTTCTAACTTTATGTTCTTTTATAACCTTGCATCTTGCATCCTTCTCTCTTATCTTCTCTTCACATACTTTATGGAGACACATATGAATATGTGTGTGTGTGTGTGTATCTTAGACATCGATTAGGTCAGCTAAAACATCCATAAAGTATCGCATACACCAAGTCAACTATGATCTTGAAATATCTAAATCATAGTTTGTCACATAGTAGGAACTAGACCAAAAAAACATGTCAGACCACATATAATTGTCAACTTTAATGTGAAATAACTTCCAATAAATTAGTCATATATGTAGTACTATGTTGATATCAATGACAACCATTTGATACAATCTTCAACTTCCAACAATCTCCCCCTTTGTCATTGATGGCAACACTAGATGTGAAAAGCCAAGAACAACAAAAACAAAAAAAAAATCATTTTTCACATGCTTCCTCTCTCCCTTTTTCACATGCTCTCTCTCCCCCTATGACATCAATGACAAAAGAATTTATGTTTGCCTTTTACTTAAAAAATTTAATAAAAAAATTTGTCAAAAAAATGATTCTTTACCTCAATCCTTCTCTCTTCAAAATATTTTCTTGCATTTTTCTTTCATTTCTAGAAGAAATTTCTTCTATGAATCCAATGTTAGCTTGATGTATAGAAAAATACTGTAATTCTTTGCTACTAAATCATTTTTTTCTAGAATAGTATCTAGAATGGCAATATTCTCAGTATCCTCCAAGAGATCAAAGAGTTGTTCCAATCTTGACTCAGTTATCTCTTTGACTTTCCAATGATCTTCACAATACCATCCCTTTGTACCATGATGAATGCAAGATCATATTCTAAGGAATTGAGCCTTTTCCTTTGCATTCCATCCTTGTCATTAAGAACATCATATGTTTTTCCAATAGAGTTCAATTCATGCTCAATAGTATCAATTTTTGTTTTGTAGTTCCCAATAGTAGTAGGCCACCAAAGACAATACTTAAATATACACTATTTACACTTTTGATATAGCTCCTCAGTTCATTTATATTCTTGGTCAACCTCTTTTGTTCATTTCAACATCTTTCTTCTAAGGCCAATTGAATTTCGTCTTTTTTTGTTGTTTCACCAGGTGACAGTTCCCTCAATTTGTCTTCAATCTATTCAATCAACTCTTCCAGTAAGCTACATGCCCATTCACTTAGATCAACATAATTATGAATTACATAGGTAGCCAAAGCATCTATAATATTAACATGTTCATATGATGGTCAAGAGAACCATATATCTCCAATCTTCTTTATCCCATCAAGTTGCTCAAGAATCTTTAATAGCTTTTATTTAGTAACATCTTCTTCTTCATCATCTATTGATACCTGATCAAGTTCTCGTACAATTTTTTCTTCCTTTCCTTCTTCCTTCTCCTATGTCTTCAGCTTCTTCATTTCTAGAGGGAGACATGAACTGATTTTCCTTATTTTCCTCTTTCTGGAGGAGAATCCTTCCTCAGACATCATAACCGGACTAGAAATCATACCAAAATTTCATGCATTTATCTAGATTTCAAAATACTCTTGGAAAACCTTTCCCTTTCTACTAGAAACTTCAGATATTGATAAACTTGCTTCCCAACTAGTATAGTAGACTTCTCCACAACATTTTCTTTCAATGGTGATGAATTCAGAAAATAGATCATCAAACATATAACCAAAGTTTCAAAGCGAAAATGATAATTTTCATTCTTTTTCATAGTTATATTTTCCATTAGTTGATTTCCTAGCAGCTCACACATTCCAAAATCCTCCTTTTTCTCAACCATTTGATGTGCAACATAAACAAAAAAATTTGAGGTAGAACCTTCCCTATTCTTGAAATAAATCATGTATGAAATGCCATATGCCACATACCTTATCATAGGATCAATTATGATGTGAATTATAAGTGACCTTTTATCTCCTGTTACCCCAGTTAGGGCTTCAACCTTTTTGTTCTTTATGGATTTCTTGACTAGAACAAGTCTGATATCCCATAGTCCTATTATTGCTGCAATTGCTTCCTTCATGATCCAATAGGGTTTGTCAAAAATCATCTGATTACCTTGAATTCTTCTTAAAATAACCTAAACAAAGTCCACATTTGAAAAGTATAGAAATTTACTCCAAGTGTCTAAACCCTTGTGCCCTGAATCTTTGACCTTTTACATTTTCTCAACTGAAAGAGAAGTCTCAAGATTTTGAATCTTTTCATGATCAAATTCTACAATTTGTTGTTGCAAGGATTAAACAGCACCATTTCCTTTGACTCCATTGATTTTTCCTTATTCTCCATACTTTCACTTGTTGGTAACCCTAACTCTTTGTTTCTCAACTCATTCACTTCAAAATGAAAATGACCACTCAATCTTCCTTATTTAACTTATCTCTTTTAGGGTTTCATCATAAAGGATAATTTATTGCTTGTCACATCATCATTTATACTTTAGCATCTCCTTCCACCTAAGTTGTCAGTCAATTTGTGAAATGCACAGTAAGCAAAAATGTTTGAACCACAAATCTTCTATAAGTTTTGTTTTCTACTCAAATTTTCTTCATTTCCTTTAGAATGATAATTTGCATCGCATAACCTTGTGTCATCACATGACACCTCCTATATAGGGGGTTTGATATATTTTTCTATGATTGTTCCCCCTAAGGATATTACTAGATTTAGTTCATAAAAGAGGTATCTGCACTAGATGGAGATACATGATTATCTGATTTGTCCTTATTCTCTGGTTCTTCTTTCTTTCTCCATATTTTTTCCATTTCTCTCCTCACTTCTTCTAGATTAAGCTTGTTCCTTTGTTCTGGATTCAGTTTCTTCCCAACTTTTCTCTTATAGAATTTTGATCTATATGTCCAGATTTGTTGCAAGAGTGACATACAATAAATCTTTGATCAATAGATTTTGTATTCATCTTTGTCCTACTCTAATTAGGCTTATGTCCAAAGGTATTAGATGTGTAATAGTAGCCTTGAAAAGAATGAAATCTTCTATCAGTATTAAATATGTTCATCATTATCCAACTTCTACATTCTATAGATTTATGCTCAAACTTGTTGAAAATAAATCATTGTCCACCAAAGAATTTATTATGGTTCATCATTCTTCTACATTTTGTTGGTTTATGCTTGAATTTATTGCATGAGTAACAAAAGCCATTAAAATATTTGTACCTTTGATTATTAGGTTGTTGGCTGGGTATTCTTTTGGTGTTGATCCTTCTATTCTTGCCTTGATAAGTATTTCCTTGAGATTTCCTTTGTTTGTTCATTTTGTTGAGACTTGGATTAGTCTTTGAACTTTGTCATTCTTCAAGTCTTGGACCACCTTAATCTTTTGCAGGCTTCTAAGATGAAATTAATTCATCAAACATTCCCAAAATTATCATAAATTTATCTTCAAAACTTTTTTCCCTTTCTAGATCAGACTTAAGAAGTGCTACTTCGTGTTCAAGCTTGTTGCACTTTTTTGTCTTTTGAATTATAATTTATTTTCTTTGTTCAAAATCCAAGTTTAAATTCTCTTCCATTCTTTTTATTTCTTCAAGTTTCATCCTTATATTTTCAGCAGTCTCCTTTGCTTATTTTAGTTCCTGGTAAACTTCTTTGTGTTTCAACTTAAATTTCTAGATTTTGTTTCTTAGTTTCTAAATGCATTCACCTGCCTTCTTGAAATTTTCTTTCAAATCTTCATTCTCAGACTTTGAGGTCTCTACTCTCAATTCTTCATCTAAATCAGATCCCTTCATCATTTAGTTAAATTTTCCAAGAACTCCTTTAAGTTGTTAGACTTGTTCCAAAGGACCTTGTTTTGATACCAATTGTTGGATAAGACAACTAAGAGGGGGGTGAATTAGTTCTTACAGATTATAATCTTAAATTCAATTACCAAAAGTAACACAAACAAATTAAGTGATTAACCATAAAATACTGATGCAAAAACACATTAACACTAGATTTACATGGTAAAGCCAATGAGAGAAAAATGACAGTGAGGATTAACTCACACTATAGAGAATATCAAAAATGATTACAAAAAGGCTCACTGCCTAACATAAGGCTCACTTCCTGAAATAAGGACTCACTATCTGAAATAAGGACTCACTATCTGGACTCACTATCCATGGGGCTACAACTCAGAGGGACTCACTACCATAGAGATACAAGATGGCACATTTCTGAAATACGAAAGTTATGGCTTACCACCAAAAGTGAACTAATGAATTACACCTTTCTTGTGTTGAATTTAGTTCTAGATGAAGCTCAATAATCACTCAATACTTCTTCCCTAATTACACTTTTGTCTTCACCTAATTCGCTTATTTTGATCTGCTGCAACCACACTCTTTTCTGACTTTATTTTCTCCTTTTATAACCTCACATCTTCCATCCTTCTCCCTTATCTTGTCTTCACATACTTTCTGAAGACACGTATAAATAAATATATATATATATGTGTGTGTGTGTGTGTGTGTGTGTGTGTGTGTGTGTGTGTGTGTGTATCTTACACACGGATTAGGTCGGCAAAAACATCCATAAAGTATCACATACGCCAAGTCGGCTAAGATCTTGAAATATCTGAATCATAGTTTGTCACATGGTAGGAACTAGACCAAAAAACCAACATGTTGGACCACATATAATGGTCAACTTCAATGTGAAATAACTTCTAGTAAATTATTCATATATGAAGTACTGTGTTGACATCAATGACAACCATTTGATGTAATCCTCAACTTCCAACACCCTGGATATTTTCCCTCATGGCCAATGTTGCATGTAAGAATTCTAAGTTAATGTAAATTCTTGTTTCACATCAATCCTCTATGTGGATTCCACTTTGTTCACTCATTGTTGCACAGTCTAAACTTTTCCTTTTGGAACCCTCCTACCATGACTGCACTAGGTGTGTGCTTTGATCAATTACTAACATTAAGGGTTAATGAAGGACACTAGGAAATTTATATCAAGCTACATAGTTTGGTTCTCCCTTTTAAGCCAACCTTGGATATATCCCTACTTCTAGTCAAGTGTCCATATCCCTCGCAAGTTTATCTCTATATTTCCCTCCAAATATAGCTCTACTACCATTCAGGCATCCATAGCCTCGGTAGAGATATTTGGTTCACCTAAAGAGTTGATTTTTTTCTCTTCTGATACTCTTTTTTTTATATTTTATTATAAGTCCTTTGGATCAACTTGTTCACACTGAAGCTTACTATTAGATTGGGAATTACAATAGTAACAAAAGGATACCTTTATATTTTTCACTTTAAATAAACCTCCAATATTCTCTCCATTAATTCCTAAACATTTTATTTAGATTCCTTATATGTGTGAAATTTTAACAAGACTTCATCAAAATTTTACTAATTCCTAAGTAATCTTAACCTTACATTCCAAAAAAAAAACATAAGTTCTAATTTTCACTAGTAAGAAGCCTCTAGATTACCTCATAATTTAGAACAGTTGATTACCACCTTACAAAATTCTTTACCTTCAGTGATCGAGATCTTAATTAGCGAAACCTTCTTTTGAATTTGGAAGCTTGAAATTATTCCCTTAATTAATGCACTATCGTCCCATGAAGACGGCTTCACCTTAAAAGCTAGCCAATAATCGTCTGACACTCTTCATGATTACCTTCGAAGCGCCTTGATATGCGCGTGTGACCTCAACCTCATTAATTTACTGTAACCTTTGTGACATGCTTGTACCTACCACCTTACAGTTTCAAGGTTTTAAGACTTATTCATACACCTGGGCATCTTTTGATGCACACGATCCCACTTGGAGAACCTGAATAACCACTATTCAATTACTGAGATCTGTATTTATTAAACTCCACTCTTCAGACACACCACCCTTACTTGATAATTCCTTGATTTGATCAAAATTAAATTTGATTTAACCACTTGAGCACTATAATACTAACTCAAACCAACCTCGCATGCAATATCAGAGATTTTATGCATCTTGTTAATTAATGCTAAAGTACCATGGATTTTTTGGTTTTCTCTATAAGTTGAGACCTTTCCTTATCGAATTCTCACCTGATGCACTCTTCTGAACTCCTATCTTCCAAATTTTTCAATTCCACAACCATCATAGATATCCCCATCTTCCTCACCAGTCCTCGTAGGAAAACCAGATTTCTGGGTCATATCGCTAGTTAAAGGCTAGGTGGGATGTTCAACATTCAGAAGCCTTCAACCAGAGCTTATTTGAGACTGATCCTTGGAGATGAGTTCATAGACTACGACATGCATTATAGAGTGAACTCGGATTTATCCTCATGCTTTATAGTGTCATTGCTATACGGTGGCCTTTCTTGGGAGGAGGCGCACTCTATAACCATTATGGTTGTGCCACCAGACTATTTGGTCAATTTGGACTATACCTTGGCCACTGCTCAAATTGAGAGGGGAATTCTAGTAGCTAGAAACATTCCTTGTTACCTTAATGATGGAGTCATCATCCCTCTGCTTCCTTGCATCAGCAATTTACATGCGGTTGACCTTGATGAACATAGGTACAAAATGTTCCTTGGGTACTTGTTGCCCATGGATGAGGCCATCTAGATCGACTGATGGGGTGTGTCTCTCTCTTACATTTTCTTTTTTTGTTAATGGGAGGACAATTGAAGCTAGTTAATTGTACCCCAACTTTTTGTTGTAGCTTGCTAGCCATTTCGGGCCGGCTTAACTGACACATTCTAAGCACTGACTGCTTAGGTTGCTAGTTCAGCAGGACCCACTTATTCTCATCTTTTCTGTTCTCTGTCGTTTCCACGTTTTGGTTTCTGTTCTTCCATTTTCACGTTTTGTTGTTCTTGTTTTCATTGTTGTTCCCGTAACCTTTCCCGTTACTCTGTTTCGAGTGTCGAAATACCACCCATGTCAAAATCTCACGCACCCTTTTGTTCGCACAATATTGAGTTGTCTGTTGAGAATTGAGGGCCTACAAAAAAGGAGAGGAGAGGAGAGGAGGCGTCATCTAAGCTGAATAAAACCGCAAAGCTAATCGTTTAAAGGCAAGATTAACTCTTTACAATGTCTGCCAAACCAAAAAAGTTGATTAAGTCTTTTCGTTTCTCTATCTGTTGTCCGAAAAGAATTTACATGTTTGATTAATCCCACATGTGTTGGGCAGAAAACGTGAGCAAAAAGGGGATTATAAAATGTATAAAAGGTAAAACTTGTTTCATTACAACCATCATGCAATGTATGTAATTAAAACATATTAAATATAAACCCTTTTATATTAAAAAATCTATCCGTTTCGAGAGCTTTACTTTTTATTTTTTTAATTTTAAGATTTTAATACCTAAAAACAATAAATAAAACTTTTCAACTTTTAATTTTTAAAAACAAATCTTTTAATAATAAATTATTTATAATTGATATTTAGTAAAAAGTAATTTTAAAAAGTATTTTAAAGATAATAATAATAAAAAATCAACAATCAATAATAATTAAAAAATAATTATAAATAATAAATTATTAATTAAAAATTATTTATAAATAATATTTTTATTAAATTTTTTATATAATAATCAATAATAAATTTTTGATTATTAATTATTTAAAAAATAAAATTGACGATAAATAATCTACAATTCAACATTTTAGATTTTGACAACATGATTTATGATTTTATTAGAAATTGATTATTTTTTATTTTGACAAATTTGACACATACAAATGACAATTTGAGGATGAAATTAATGTTATCACAATTGAGTTTCAAATTTAGTACGATAGAATAGACACTAAAAAAATTTGAAAGATTGTTATGAGGGTAGTAATACAACATTTCAAAGTGCATCCCTGAGATCATAACCCTTTGAGGGATTGTGTCAAATGGCTCACATGCTTTGTATATCGTCCCATGTTTTGCATAGATTTTGAAAGGGCATCTACAACCTCAACATTTGAGAAGAATCATCTTCATATTATGCTTTGATGGATGTCTATACCTTGTTCGAAATCTCCTATATTAGGATAGCCAACAAGGATTTTGGTAAAGTTTATCGATTTTTTTTTTGCATATACCAATTGTATTTTCTCACAGGTTTCTAAAAACCATTTTGACAAATCCATCATGTGTATATCCTACAATCATTATAGTCCATGATTTCACATTTATTTGGCTTTGCATCTACCAATGTATTTGTTTTAATTTTCCTACAATTTTTTTTAATGTAGATCTATTTTATGTATATTTTACAATCCTTGAAGTCCACGTGAGAATCCATTGTTAGAAAAACTATTACAAAATATTTCTTATTTATGTTCTTATTTTTCATACATGTCTACAAAAGTTTGATCTTATTAATAATATAATTTGGGCAAGACATTAAAAGAGTTTGCTAATTATAGAAATATATTCATTCTAATGTAAAAAATGTAAAGAATAGAAGCAGTACTTACAACACATAAATTGTTGTGTACTAGCCAATTCAAAGAATCTTGTTACCTCTATCTTATATTTTTTAGTATATAAAGCTAAGAAAATGCTATAATTAAGATAACAAGTTGACTATTAGCACGTACCAATTTCCATAGAGCTATAGATCTCTTCTATTTCAAAACACACAAAATAATACTAGGTAGATAATCAACCATTTTTTATTTGTATAGTGAATAATTTCTCCGCATAGGAACTAGGTAGAGTATATAAAGAAAACTAATGAACCAACAACAACCATTATTTTAAAGTAGTTTGGTTTGTGGTCCTTTCTATCCCTAATCATGTCTGGTTGTTTTGAAGAAACCAAGGTTCATAACTAAACTATAGTTCATTCAACCCATTGACTAGCCTAGTTGATGAGGCTTGTCAAAAGTAGTGAAGCAATTTTTGTGTTTGGCATCATGCAGGTGGAATGAAGTGTTGCTGTAATAGCCTACATATCTAGTTGAATCAAACACTAATTTTTTTAGATACTTTACAAGGCTTGATATTATAAAGATAGGTGTTATTTTTAGACTTTTTACATGGGCTTCTGAGGGCTACCCATTTGTTATAAGTTGCCTCTACTACTAAAATTCCCCACTTATGAAGCATGCAATGATCATATTTCACAAATGAAGAGAAAATCTTGTTGAAAGTATCCATGTCTAAATTAGACCCAAAATCATGAATTACTAAAAACCTTCATGGCCTAAGCAAGGACTAAACCATATCTTTATATCCTTACCTACTAGGTCGAGATACTTTGAGCCATCTAATCTTATTCACTTGACATATGTTTATATTTGTAGAGCTATCTTTTATTTAAGTGACAAAAAGATATATTTGTGCAAACTAAAGGGAGGGTTAGTAGTCATAACATGCTATATTATACAACCTATATAGAATAAATATGAAAATATAAGAAAAATAAATGTAGTTCACAATTAGTTATTTCCACCATAAATTAATTTTCATATAGTTGCGTATGTGCAAGATCATGATGGGCCAAAAAGTGGCAATATGATGGGTATGTGGCTGACGACTTATTTTTTTCCAAAATTGATGAAACAAAAAGGGTTTTTAAAGGATATTCTCAGCTTTCCACCAATATAAATTATGTTTTAGTTTGAATTTAATAAGTAATTATTATTTTTTTCTACTCAAATTATGACTAATGTCTCGATTGATAGGCTGATTGAAAAACATCTATAACTTTCAAATAGTATCACATTTTTTGAATCTAAAACATGTGCCACATTGTATGCTTCACATACTATAGTATTAAAAAAAGAAAAATTGAAATTCATGAATTTTTGACCAACTTAAGGTGGTCAGACATACAAGCTTTTTATATTTTTTCAAATTTGTACTAAACAATCCATAATTAATTATTTAGTTGGAAAAAAATTACAAAAAAATATGCATCACATCGGGACATGAGTCCTCTACTTATATCTAAAATATTATAAAAAATAATTATCATTTTATTGTGGTTAGGGTGGCAAGACAGACACCTATTTCTTATTTTTTCCCTGAAATTTAAGTACTACTTCATTGAAATTTCAAATTTTCACCAAATAGATTTTTTTTTTTTCAAAAAAATCCTAGTAATGTAGAAACTACATTCAATTTTCTACAAATTCTATTATTACATATTTTTGAAATAATATAGATAACTTATTCAAATTTTTACGTTAAGTTGCCTAACTCTAATTTTTATAAATTTTCTGCCTTAAGGGCTTGTTTTTTATATAATGACCCTACATATACCCAATTAGATTTGTTTCATGTTAGATATGCCCACAACTGTAGACACATGAAATTGGCATAATACATTCGATTAGGTCATATTCATCCATTCAACAAATAAATCAAGTTTATTTATCAATCTCCTAAAGTCATCAATTTAAATTAAATAAATCAACTTGATCCTAACATCACCCTCCTTGATTGAATAAATCAAACCTTTTCTTTAATTAAGTCTGAAATCATCTTTCATCCTTGTTTGATTTATATAAATCAAAATATCTAAGTCAAAGAGGTCAAAATAAACTAATCATCATTAAGTTAATCTAACCCCGATTAACCTAATCTAACCACCCATCACATCCTCAAGGTTTTCCCACTTGCACCAATAAATCAATTTATTCATTTATAAATTAATCATTTTCCATCAACATGACATCTTTGAGTAATATTCTCTCAAGTTTGAATTAAAAAAAAAGTGGAGATGTACATCCAACATTGCAATAAATTCTCTCTTTCATGTCCCCCTCAACATTTAATTCATAATTTCAAATTTGAAATCTCCCTCTCCCAGGCACATTGGCCAAAATTTGCACATTTCTCAACCTATGACAAGTTGACAAGTGGCTCCTTCCTATTGGCCAGATCTTTATACCACATTGCTCTCTCATAAGAATTCTTTCAACTTGAGAATCTTTAAATAGAGATCATCTCCATTGGTTTAATCCTCCACAATCTCCACAATCTTTATGCAAAGTCATTCTCTTCAACTAAGGACAGATTTTGTCCACCATCATTTGCAACATCAAGCTTATTAAGGGTTGGGAAAGGGCTATTTTCCACAATAGCACCAATCCACTATGAGATAAAGTTGGATCATGTTTTTTTTTTTATATGCTTTGTTTAGTTTCCTTAATTCCTTTCATTGCATGATTAAATATGTTAGATTATCTCATATGGATGCTGAAATTTTGCTTTGTTTTAAACTAACCATGCTAATGTGTGTTGGAGGTTTTAGTACTTTGCAGATTTCACCATCTACATTATGGCACTAGAAGGAGGGCTCTATCTTTTAAAGATAAAATTAAAAAAATCAATCTTGAAGATCTTTGTTTATGCTAATGTTGTTATTCCAATCTATTGCAATCTTAAATATGATGGAATATATAGTATATATGATTGTGTTTAACATATTGCTTTATAGCTCATTTTCATAGTTCAAAACAAAACTACCTTGTATTTACGTTTCCTTTTTTTTTTAACCAATTTCTAACATCCACAAATTGGCAATGTGAATACATGCTTAAAGTTTATTGCTTGCAGGAGTTATATTTTCATGGTGGTTTGAGCCTCCATCTAGAATATTCCTCTAAATCCTAGTTTTTAATGTTTTTGTTCAACCTTATAGAAACCCTGTCAATAGGCTTCAAAGTCTATTTTACTATGGTAGATCATCTAAAAACCCCTTCTTTGCATCTGTCAAAAGCCTGAATCCTCCACCTGAACAACATCCTCCACCACCTGTTGAATTGCTTCATTGCTACCCCTGTCCATTGGTCTCAATCTTTTGAACTGTCACAAATCTGCATAGCTTAGTCGGCCACTAGTATTAGATTTAGTTGCCACTCTAACTGCCTGATGCCAAGGCCCAATCACACCTTGCCTAAAATCTCTTAACAACCCTCATCCACAACTTCTAAAGCGTGTATTTGAGCTGCATTGCCTTTGGTCCTGTCGCAAAGAAACCATTCCTATATAAATAATAGACACAAATAGTGACTTGGAGGGGTGTTTCTAATGAATTCTCTATGATCTTAGCCTGATTAATGCTCACCTCTGCTGATTTGCAAGCCCGTTGACTATCTCCCATTAGATCTTCACTGATCCAATTGCCTTTCCCTTGAATGGAGGATGTAGCTTTTTGATTGAGATTTAGTAATGTCTGTAGCATACCTTTTGAATAACTTTAAATCTTTTCTTTAATGAACACCTCACTTCTACTTTGGAATACTGTAGCATAGCTTTTTACCATGTCTATGGATTGTTCACTTTGCAGTGAGGCTTGTTTTCTTTTTGATAGCTGGAGGAGATACTAAAGCCTATGCCCATAAATAGATACATCCTAGAGCCCAAGTGCATAATAGCGACATCATTGTTTAATGAACAACTCCATCAATTTTCATATTGACCAAAATAACCCTGGACAGAATAACCCGACCAAAATAACCCTGGACAGAATAACCCAACCAAAATAACCCAAGGACAAAATAAGCCAGAGTCATAATAACCTATGGAAAAAATAACCCATGGTCAAAATAACCCATGGACAGAATAACCCATGGTCATTTTAGATCAAGCTAGTAAACTAGAAATGGCATAAAATAAATTATAAATATGATTGTGAAGCACCATATAGGCTATTTAGGTCATTTTTAGACCATATATCCATTATATACCCCTAAAATAGCCTGAAAAAACCTTTAATATGCTTAAATAACCTATAAAATGGTAAATAATTATAAAAATAAAGGCAATTTAGTGGGAATAAGTTGATTAAGAGTTATTATGAAAAGATATTTTTCAATAGTTGTACACAATTCTTGGCTTGAAAACTAATGCAATATTTCCACTCATTTATATTCTTATGAGCAACAAAACAAGAACCACTTATACACAAGTACTTGTAGAATTAAAACAACTTCAACCTAATCTAAACCCAAAAACTATACTTATTGATTTTGAATTAGGTTTCATGGGAGCTATTTCTGAAAATTTGCCAAATGCCACTATTTGGGGATGTTTTTTCCATTTCTCTCAATGCTTGTGGAGGAAAGTTCAAGAAGGTCTACAAACATGTTACAATTCCAATGAAGTATTTTCATATGAGATTAGGAAACTTGCTGCATTAGCTTTTGTGCCTTAGATAGACGTAATTGATGCATTTGAAAAACTTCAACAATCTCCTTATTATACAGAACATGATGAGACCCTACAAGCCATAATTGATTATTTTGAAGACACATGGATTGGCAAAGTAACTGGAAGAGGCAACAGATGGTCACCCAAGTTTCCAATCACAATGTGGAATTGATATTTAGCTACTCAAGATGATCTTCCCATAACCAATAATACTATTGAGGGATGGCACAGAGGATTTAGTGAATTGCTTCAAGCATCACACAACTCAGTCTGGATATTCATCAAAGCAGTGAAAAAAGAATAGAGTCTCCAAGAGAATAGAATAGATAAATATATGGTTGGATACACTAGGCAACGAAGTAGGAAAAAATACTGTGAACTCAAAGAAAGACTAAAAATATTGGTTGATGGTTATGACAACCATAACATTTTAGATTATATAAGAGCTATCGCTCATAATTTGACACTTTAATTGAAAATTCAAATAATATAGTATTTTTAGCAACATATATGTAATTTGTAAATTTTGTTTTCCTTTCTCTATATTCTTATGGGGATATTTCATCCATGGGTTATTCTAACCACGAGTTATTTTGGCTTGGGTTATTATGACCATGGGTTATTTTGTCCCTGGGTTATTGTGACCGAGTTATTCTGTCCAGGGTTATTTTGGCCAGGTTATTATGTCCCGTAACCCCCCATATGGCTCCCACATGAGCTGATCATTGGTAAAAGCAGTTGAATTGTTTGATAAATGATAAATGGTTGAAGATAAATGTTTGATTTTTCCATGCCACACTAGTGATAAATGCTATGTATCTTTTCTTTTTCCATTCCGCACTAGTGATGAATAAGTATCCTATGTATGTGCTACTACTCATTTGAGAGCTATGGTGGTCAATGGCGTAGGATTGTTTGGAGGCAGAAAAAGGAACTAGAAACCAAACAAGATTCGATTCAATATGAGTAATCAGATGCGGGGTATTTTGTTCAATAAACCATGCACCTTGTCTTTGCTAGCTATTTGTACATTTAATGAACATTGTTAAACATTGTTCAAACAGTAATGGTCACCTTTGCTGCTAATTCTTCTCTGTAGAGTCATAGTTTTTTTTTTTGTTCTATGAGGAAAGTAGGGCTAGCGCTTATATTCATTTGGAGAGTATTATCCCTTAAGTTCAAGGCCATGCATTAAGTTCATCATTATTGTGTAGTTGGGTGACTTTCTTCCGCTTAGGTGCTATCATATTCTTGTTTGTCATAAACTTAGCGTCTATGCTATTAGCTCTACTGCCTTGTTTTCTTCTCACTGGCAATAAACTCATCAATCTTATGTGAAAGCACCCACTAGTAATGAAAGGTAGTTGCAAATTTAATAATATGTGTTGCTTTATGTCAGATGAAGTGCACCCAGCAATAAAACCATATGGTGTCTCATCCAATGGTCTCCTCCAACTATGGTGTTCAGGTATGTTGATTGCTACGATTTAAAAGCTAAGATTTTAGTTGATAGAGATAGTGCAATGAAAGACAAATAGTTATTACTCCAACTGCATTGAAAGCTCATACTTTTCAAAAAAATTAGTAAGAATGTAAGATCTTTACTTGTTGTATTATGATATTGGTTCATGATGCAGATTTGAATTCAGGTGACTAAGAGTTAAATCCTTATTGGCAGCAAATATTTTCTTGAATTAGACTTTCTTTCTAAGATAGACTCATAGAATACAATATAAAATCTTGAAATTTATTACCTTGTTTTTAATTGGCACAGTGGGATTAGTGGACCATGCTCATTTAATAGTCTAGGAATGCATTGTTTGTTTTCCTTAGTTCAAGTAAAAGATACAGTTGAGTACATTAAGTAAGAGTGGTATCTATGGTTGTTGTTGAAACAAGCTCTCAATTCCAGTGCCTTCTTGGGATAACAACATAATCAACTATCATATGGTCAACACTACAAGTTTCTTAGAAGATTGTTATCTATAGCGAAAGATCTTTCACCTTTGTGAAATGCAAAATCTACAACCTCATTAAGTACTAAATACAGTAGCAAAATTAAGTACTAAATGCATATTTTCTTCATTTCTTTGTTTGACTTGGTGCAAGGAGAGGTCACTGGTGGTTTTTTTAATCTCTTCTTTATTTTATCTATCATTATATGGGGCTTTTGTTTTAATTCTTAATGCTACATGTTTTAAATGATTCATTTCAATAAAGCTTGTCTCTAAAGGTTTTATTTTGTGATGGAATAGGTAAAGGTGGATATTAGAACTAAACGTTGGAGTTGGGCAAAAACAAAAGCAAGATCAACGTTAAGAATTTAGTTATTGAAACTTGAAAATCATAAAGTGTTTTTAAATGCTTTGAGCTTCCATCACACGCTTTAGTTTTCTATTTCATGCTAACTCATCTTTAGTTTTGGGCTTTAAAATGAACATTTCAAAAGGCTTGGAGAGTTTGTTGTATGCTTTAATTTTCTGTTTTAGGCTAACTCATATTTTGTTTGGTGCTTTAAAACAAATTCATCATTGCTTTGAGGCTTAAAATGAATATGTTTTCTTCGTGTTTCGTAATCTCTTATTCAAAGTAATTTCATCTAAAAAGGCGTATGCACTTCTCTTGCACTTCACGATGATCTTGAGAATCAAAAGTATTTTTGATGACATTAAGTTACATAAAAGATTGCCTCCACACTTCAGTTTGGGTTTAAAAATGGAACAAGATCTTGTGTGAGTGTGAGTGGGGGAATTATCTCTTATATTCTCTCTCTTTTTTGCCATCAAGGATTGATTGAGTTATGGATCTTGTCTTTACTCACTTTTTTTATCCTATAGGGCCTTCCTTGGGGAAAAAGTACTCACCCAAGGGAACGACTCAACCGGTAACACTCTAAAGCCAAGAGTATTTCCAACTGGGATATAAATGTGGGTATTGGAGTAAATGCCAATATCACATGGTTGATTCCAACAAGATGGATTCGAAAGGGGACTCTTGTCATATGGGTCAATCTCCATGAACGGAAAGTCCTTATTAAAACCCATGTGCTAGAATTGGACAAAATCCTTTAATCTATTTATTGGTGCAAGAACGGTTGTTCTGAAGTCACCCCACACTTTTATAGTCTTTAGTAGAAATCAAAAACATGCCATGGGAGTTTCATGGGTATTGATGCTTGGCTGCACCATGTAAGTGAGTGTCGTGGAGGGGAGCCAGTGGGGTCAAGCATCTAACCATTCGCTAAAGATAAGCATAGCTAGACTTGTCCGAGTGGGGATTCAACAAATATTGTCTTTCACATCCATAGGGTCATACTTATTCTTGGCTTGCAAAAAATAGTGCTTGGATCCAAAACATCAAAAACAAACATTCAACATGTGCATCAAATCTTAAACCCTTTAAGAGAAGCAAATATCCTTGAATGAATTCACATGTTATTATTTTCCCTTGGGATTCGTATCCTTAGAGGATTCTAAACATTTGGATTTCATCTCAATTTTCTCCTACTAAGGTCAACAATAGGTAACTCTTGCCTCAAATTTCCTTGGTTTCCGCATAATACACTTTGCGGGATAAGGGGAAAGTTGAGAAATTAGACAGCTAGAATCAAAATCTAATCAAGAGTGTGTTTTTGGTAAAAATAATCCATTAAGCAAAGATTGAATCAATTGGACCCCACGCATGTGCTTGGCATCTTTTGGTCATATGGTCTTTTATGCAAACATTGGTCTTTTGATTTTGAACTACTCTTAGAGAAAGGAATGTTCTTCATTATCTTGGTCTTGTAAACAAGTCCTTCTTAGGTTCATTTAGGATCAAAATCAAACACTTAATTCATTCAAACATTTATCAATCCATCCCACAAACAACTTTAGAGTTTTGAAAACATCATTCTAGACTTGGGTAGATCGTCAAAATCAAAATCACCTTGTTTAGTTAGGAGTATGGGAGTGCATCCTTTCTCATAACTCTAGTTAAATTATCACCCCTTTGAATAAGTTCATCCTAAGATAACATCTAACATCTTAGGGTTTACAAGCTCATTATCTAATCAAACCAATCAAAATCAAACCCTAAGTTTAGCATTGATCCAAAGTCCCTAAATGTTCAACACTCATATCATTTCCCCTTTTCATCCTTCATCTCATCATTGGTCCTCAGAACCATAGAGGTCACTTTTCAAACAAGGTCAAAACACAAGAAGAACATGGAATACAAACTTGATCCGTATATCATGAGTAATCTAGGTCAACTAAGCTATCAAAGCCTTACAATGCCGATTGATTATCAACACTCACATCTATACAAACTGTACATGGGATCATCACCTTTGACAAATGTCAATAGTACAAAAAATTTGAGTATGCCCAAATCAAAGTTTAGGACACCTTTCCCAATGGTAGATTTAAATCCAAGGCCAAACCTACAAATCCACCAACTGAACAATCAATGCATGAGCCTTCAAACGAACAACGTCATCCCACCAAATACCTACATGCCAAATGTGAATGTACCAAGTACAAATTTTCCAAACATGAATCCAAAAAACTTTGGGATAAATATGTTTACAAATAATACAAATGTTGTTTAGAGTCCAAACAAGACGTTAACGACTCCAAGAGAAGGTGACACCATGCAAAATCAAAGTTACCTAAATCAAGACAATGTTCAATTTCAACCTATAATGCCAAACCTGAACATCATCCCAAATCACAACATTGTTCAAAATCAATTCATCCATGATCACATTCAAAAACCACAAGTATGCATCCAAAATTTTCTTGAACAAAAACCAAATCAACTATATCAAAGGAGTCAAGATCAAAATCAAGATCAAATTTGGCGAGATCAAATTGCTACACTTACCAAAATAGTTGAGTCATTGCGCCAAGAGACATCTCCACTACCATTACCCATATTAACATCATTCCTTGGTTTAGGGATTCCCCCTTTACCTAGCACCAATCACTCCATCCAAATCAATACACCTAACACCATTCAATCCATCACATCAAATCCTTTGAATATACTATCGACATCACACCAACATATGGTATCTAATCAAATGACAACATCAATCCTGAGAAATCAAAATGTGGTCTCCCAAGGACCTATCACCTCGGTCATTCTGACCATTCCTATCACCTCAATCAATCCCATCACATCTCAACCCCTCACTACCATGATCGCTCCAAGCATATCTCAACCACTTGTCACTACATCTAACACAATTCCAAATCCAATACCACTACCACCAAAACCAAATGTAGCAAAACAATATAACATTGTGCTAAAAGCTCACCAAGCCTACCAAAAGGCCATCCAACAATATCTATCCATGCAACAAGCAAGACAAGCTCAACAAGTGCAACAAGCCTCTCAAGGTACCCAATAAACACAAGCACAAAAATAGAAAATGACAACTATTGAGAATAAGGATCACGATCAATCCATCACTGAGCACCTTGAAGCTATGTCTACTTCATCCAATGATCAAATCAACATATGTCAAGAGTCACTTCTCAATCATGATCAAAATCCACCAACCAACAATGATCTAATTCAAGAAATGTCAACATCATTTGACCCTATGGTTGAAGACATATGAAATCCCTCCACCACAATTGTTGAAAAAAATGATCAAGATCTCTCCATCAATGAGCACCTTGAAGATGTTTCCACCCCATCTGATGATCAACTCGCCATACATCAAGAGCCATTTTTAGTGATCTATTTCAAGGAGTGTTAGGATTATTTGATCCTATCAACATAATGCACAATCCATCGACCAATGATCATATTGAAAATGTCTCTACATTGCCTTATGAGTTAGAGGACATATCTCAAGAATTCATTCCAAAGCATGATCAACATCTTTCACCAAAGTCTAGCAGTGGGCCTTTCCAAGACATGTTGACCCCCTTTGACCTCATGGTTATAGATACTGAAGGAATCCTCAACTTGACACTTGATTCAAGTCCACTCAAAGATCAAGAGGATATTGAGCCATTCCCCATGCCTAATGACGACATCCAAAAACCATTTCTAAGGAATCCATCCTTTGAAACTGACCCACGTCAAGAACTTGATCCAAAGCATGTCAAAATTAACTCTAAAATTATTCAAGATCAAGAATTCGTATCTCCAAGATACTATAACAATCTAATGGACACTCTCCTATCTATGCAAAATGATTATATCCATGTAGCACATACTCCTCCATCTACCAATGAGATGCTTTATGCAGATGGACACATAAATGATCTTCATTCAAAACAAGATTCTTTTACTCCAGACATTATTACACAAAAAGAGTAGGTTATTGAGTTGTCAACATCAGGATCAAATATATCCCAAATTCAGACTGAAGACATTAGGTATGCAGATATCCAACATTATCTTCTCAAGGAAACAAGTTAGATAGAACAGTTGAATTCAAAGTTAGCAGAGCAACAAATTGAAACAATGTCATCTATGGTGGTCATTTATCAAAGAATGCATTCTAAACAAGATCTCTCAGAACAAGTGGAATCAAAGCATGAAGGTACTACTACCACCATACTGGGGGCAACTTTCTCCCAAGAAAAGGTCAACATAGGGAGCACAAAGAATCCTTATGATGAAATCGATGCCAATACTACAACCTTTCACATCATGAATTTTCTTCCACCCATCACCCCATCCATGAATTGGGACCAAATTCGAAAGAAAGATTTGAATCAAAGTAAAAAGAAGTTATCAAAGAAAAATAAGCTGAGAAGCATAATGGACAAATCAAATACACATGGATACCAAAGAATACAAAGAAAGATCATCCCTATCAAACTCCATTAGTCAAACAAACTATGGGGAAAAATAAAAGAGTGAAAAGTATCCATCAAGGATGTCCACAAAAAGCAATATACAAAGTATATCAAGTAGTTGGTCCTAATTCCATGCACACTTTTGTATCCACCCATCATTGCTCATCTTCCTAAGTTTGGAGAGTCAAAGGTTCCAAATTGTCAACCAATCCATCACTTATCCCTAAACACACTCGATCCATGCCTTGATGCATGATATCTAATTCTTACATTGACTATGTATTGGTAGTGAACCTTCATCATAAGGATTTCAAAGGTACTCTATCGCGATGTATGCACAAAGACAAAGTTAACTCCAGTATCGATAAAGTAGATCAAGAATCCCAAAATTTACATTTAAGTGCATGTATCTTAGCTAAGCAACTTCTTCAAGAAAGATATCAATGGCACATTATGACAGGGGCATCTATATCAGCAACACCTTGTGATTTAGCATGAGCTTAAAATCTTTCAGAAAAAAAAATCAAAAAATATGAAAATCCAAAAAAATCAAAAAAAGGGTTGAAAAAAGTAAAGAGAAAAAGTGTCCTCTATTGAAAACCGCATGGGTGGCACTTTGGGCAAGACCATGATGAAAACCTAGAAAATAGGCATCATGTGTGGAATCGAGCATCTACATGCGCCAGTTCAGGTGAAAGCATCTCATCCCATCCATAATAAATCTACCATTCCATGAGTCTTATCCATAATAAATCCATTCATCCATTCCATTTTCATCCATCTGCATCCATCGTCCAAGTTATCTTGATCTTGACAAATTTTGGTGCACACTTTTTGCTTGCTTGTGGTAAACATCTTGACATGGGTCATTTTCATTGATCCTATCCTATGTAGCATTATCCGAGCTATGAAGCATTATCCAATGAAGCATTCCTTTGTTCAAACACCTTATCTTATTGCAAGATAATCCTTGGACTTTGCGTGCTTACCTTATCCATCCATCTGTACACCTATCTGAGTATCACCACATCACATTCCATACATTGCTAGACACTAGGGGTAGATATTTACATCTTGCTTTGAGAATAAATCTTGATATGTATCCTCCAACTTATGTGATGATCTGAACATTGGAAAATGTAGAATCAAATTAGTCAAACCACTTGTGAGAAAAATTCCAACTACTAGCCCATGGCATATTTTGACTAGCAAATGTTCCTTATCAAGCTTCATCTTTCATCGAACATCAATCCAAACAATTGATATCAGTCACATCTAATTTACACTTCAAACATCATGTCAAATCATTCGAACAAATTTTGTTCCAAATCAAGCTTTGTCAAACATGATCAATCAAATCCAATCAAAAAATCATTATCAATCCATCATCCTCTTGGGATATCCTTCCCGATCCTTGTGTTGCTTAACACTATCCTTACATTGTTGTGCATCCTCGACAATGTTATCATCATCAATCCTGATCAATCAATCCTTACATTGTTGTGCATCCTCAACAATGTTATCATCATCAAACTTGATCAATCAAATCCTTGCATTGTTGTGTATCCTCAACAATGTTATCATCATCATCAATCCATCGATTTGATCAGTCAACTTTAGCTTGGTCTTCAACAAAATTCCAAACATAGAACTGATATCATCACACATGTCCATATCCAAATCATGCGAAAATCCAAAAAAAATCCAAAAACATTCAAGAACATCAAAATCCAAAAACATCCAAAATCATATCGAAAAATCAAAAACACTAAAAAAAATTAGAAAACATAAAAAATACGAAAATCCAAAAATATCAAAAATTTAGAAAATCTAAAAAACATTCAAAACACATCAAAATCCAAAAACATTCAAAAAACATAAAATCCAAAAACATTCGTAAAATCTCAAAACCCCAAAAACATCACAAAATTAAAACAAAAACATTTGAAAAATCTCAAAAAATACCAAAAACAGCCTCAAAACATCTCAAAAGATCAAAAACATCCAAATATTTAAAAAAATCCATCCATCCCATTTTTCTTTTACTTGAAATAATCAATCATCCATAATAAATTGATCGTCACCTTCATCCTTTGGCAACACAAACAAAAACAATCATAGCGATCAACAAAAGCAAGCTTCAATCGTAAAATCAAAATTGAACAAGAAATCGTTAAAAGCAAAATCAAAATCTTGATCATTTTCAAACATGTCAATCAACCTTATATCAATAGCCTATCAATCAACTTATCAACCCATCATCATCCTATACAATGCATGTCCTAGGATATATCGTTTCGATAATGGGCATCATTTTGGATATCACTTTGGATTCTTATCCTATCAAAACAAATCTCTTTGGCTAAAGGTATGAAGAACATTGGCTTGTTTGCATACTTGATCTCTTCTTTTGATTTATCTTATTTCACTGATTCCAAGGACCTCTTGATGATATCCAAACGAATGATTTAGAGAGATAGGAATGGGGCAACGATCATTATCTTTTTGTTTGTTGTGCTTGTTGGATGTTCTTTTAAAATAACTTGGCGAATACTTGCTTCGTTAGGTATGTCCTAGCAAGGTTTCCATATTTCAAGTGTGAAATTGGGGGATTGGTGTCACATTAATGTTTAATGACGACCGTTTCCCAATCTCATGGATAAATGAGCTTGTTTCAGTTGATTCTATTGAAGAGAAATGATCAAACCATTGATAGATGTGTAATGGAACATGATTTAAATGCTAAATGAACATGATGCAAGCTATTTTAACATAATTTATGCTGAAATGATTGAAATGGGTGAGTGCAAAGCTAATCTAAATGTATTTTAAGTTAGAAGATTGAAACCCTAATTACAAGATATACTAAATGTATGCATCTATGTTATCATGGAAGACATTAATGGAAGCTAAGCTAATATGCAAGTAATTAAGGTAACATAATACTAAATAAGTGCTAAATATGAGTGTGAGTGCAAGTTATTTTAATACCATAAGTTTGATGTTAAAAGATGAATCCATTTGTCTCCAAATAGTGACCTCTTTATAGGAGAGAAAATGAGAAATGAAGAGTTAAGATTAAAAAGATTAATCAATGGTCAAAAAATGAGGAGATATGGAGGCATGGATCATGGATCAAGGAAAGAATCAAGGGTTCATATTCTTCCAAACAAACACACATTCAAAACTTGCACAAGAAATCTTGTAAGTTAATTTGCACATGAAGTCTTTAAGTTTGTTTCAAAAAAGGAATATTCCCCCTTTTTAAATGAGTGAAGAAAGAGAATATTCTTTGGAATATCCTCATGGGTGAGGAAAAAAGATATTTAGCAAATTAAAACAAAGTTTTAATGTTCAAACAGGGGATGAATAGTCCATGTGAATATTTCCTTTTGGAGGAATTTGCAAAGGAGAAATATTCCCTTGCAAGTGGGGGAAAATTAGATTTATTAGTAATTTGATAATTAAATAAAGTTTCAATTATACAAGTTAGAGGATTTGAATGACATTCATTAAATAAATGATTTAATGAAAAAGGGGAAAGTGAAATGATATTTAATTAAATAACTTAGGGTTATTTAATTAAATAAGAGGACTTAGGGATTAAATTAAATAAGTTGATTTATTAAATTTAATAGGACAAATTGTTAACATGAAAGTGGGTGAATTAACCTAATTATATTAATTAGATCAATAGATGAAAGTGATGCAATTAATTAAATAGCCAGGATAATTTAATCAATCAAGCGAAAAGAGGACGAGTTTTAGGAGGAAATGATGTTAGTATAACTGATTCAAGTGCATGATATCATTCAAGACATTTTTAAGTGTCTATAGAGGTCAATTTGTATTCATGTAGGAAAACGTGAACATTAATCCTTGTATGAAATCATTCCTTTTTGCATATTTTATGTTTTCATTTTCTCTTTGATTTTTGCATGTTTTTCATGTGCTCCTTTTACAATCTTGGGGTATTGTAATAAGTGAGCTTCAATAAAGTTCCATTAGGGCCTCTTCTTTCATAATAATTGGATTAGAGTGTAGTTGGATGGCATGTACTTTGACCCAATCTTCATTTTGATGACAAATTGCATGAGTTGTATCTATATTTTGTATTTTTTTGTCACATATTTCTCATGACTTGACACATTTTTGTTTGCATCGGTTCACATCTGAGTTTCAGAGCCTATCATTAATAATCTATAATCATATTAGATTCTCATCAAGTCACATATGTAGTGCCCCTCATGTTGTCCTCCATTAGAAAGATGATTTTTCTATTAGGACAAACATTATGACACTTTGTTGGTGTTAGATTTTCTGCTTTGATGATATTGGATGACACTTGATACTTTGATATTTTTCTACTATTTGAGTTTATGCATATCCTATGACAGTTTTAAGGACTTATTGGTTTATGTGGTTAATTTAATTATGAGCATGAAATGTTTATCTACTCATGGTTACTATGTGTTTATCTGGTGATTTTCTGATGTTGTTTGTTATGTAACTAGTTTCTATGCATTGATGTGGTTACTTGTTGGATATTTCTTGGTGATAGGAATAGTGCTACATTACTCATTCATGAGTACCCAGCTATGTTGTAATTTCCTTACATGGTGTGTCTGACTGCTTGATTATATATATATGTTGTTCGACCATTTTGTTTGATGTAGGTTATAGGTACTAGGCATTGACTCCACCTGAATTGTCAGGTCTAAGTGTGCCTTAAACCCAATGTAATTTTTTTGAAAACAAAGATAACATACGGTCCCCTACCCTTGCTATCATCCTTGATGAGGATGAGTATCCAATTGGTCACCTGTCAGTCTTGTATGTGTTTGTGGTCATTTGTTCTCATTTTGACCTTGTTGTGCTTGGTGATTTATACTAATATTTAGTTATTAAATTAAATTGGTTTAATAATTTTGTTTGACTATTGTTGAATTAAATAGATTATTAAATAAATCATGTTGATAAATAGATATATATATGTTGATTCTGGTTAATTAAATTTTTGAGTTATAAAGTATTTCAAAAATTAAATATAAAGATATTTATTATTAATGTTGAGTTTTAATAAATTAAAATGTGGAAAATATTGTAATATGCAATAAAATATTAAAACTAGAATGTGTTAATGGACAATCAGTTAAACCAATGAAAAAGATAGAAAAGCAATTGTTCAGAGCACATGTGTGACTACGAACTAATTGCCATTTGGAAACTTGTTATTTTGTGAGATTTTTATTTGATTTTTATGTTCAAAAATCTTACATCTTCCTTTTGGAATAATAATAATAATTATGATTTTGGGAGATATTGGGGAGGATCATTGATTTCGATTTTCGAACTGAGAACTTTGTCTAAAAATATTTTTTTTGTAGAATAGTTGCATTTTGTAATTTTTTATTTATTTTTTAATATTGAATTGGGAAAAATGTAGAAGAATTTTTTTAAGGATTGGAAGAGGTGGATTGTTGTGGACGTAGAATTTGATCTCGACATCGGTTTGCATTTCAGTCACATGGAATCCGGGTTGGTTTCATCACCATTCTTTAATTCATTTAATCGATCAATGTAATTGAAATTTGTTCTCTCTTTGTTGTTGCAAGTAAATGATTGTTAATTTTTCTATGTCGTTCAATGTTGAAACTACACTGCATGATAGAGTTCAGTATTCTTGTGCTATTTTCCATTTTCATTCTTTTGGAAATTTCTAGAGTTAATTAATTAACCCCAATTGTGCACCCATGCTTGTCTACACTAGTAAAATTTGGTAAATAAATGACTATGTGACTAAACTTTTAGTTGCGTGACTAACACTAGTAGTATTTTTAAAATAATTGACTAATTTGGTCATTTATAAATGACTAATTAGGTAATTGGGTAAAATCACAACTAAACGACTAAATATATGGCTAAATTAATGACTAAATAAATGACTATTACTCCTCTATTCTTTTTTATTTCAAATTTTATCATAATCCATAGAGCTTAAGCCCCCCTCATGGGATTCCTACCAAAGCGGGTCCTTTGGCCACCTAGGTTGCTTGGTGCACCAAAAATACCTATTGCGTGGGAGGTATTTCCTTTCGATGCAGTCTTAATCCCTTCGCATATTTTATCAAATTTTGTAATAGTTACATTATTTAACTTTTAATTTTTATTGTAGAATACAATATATAGTAATAATATAACCTATATATACTATTAAACGTAATAATAAATATAATTATATTATATATGATTTAATCTTATTAAATATTATATTAATTTTTTATGACTAAATGAATCTTAATGGTATCAAGTTTCCACAACCTATATAGATTGTTGTTAGATGATTTTTGGATTTGATTGTGTAAGAATTTTTGCAACATTTTGGATTAGACTCTATGATCCATCATCATGATAGATGAGAGCTCAAGGAGAAAAATGATAAGTTGCAAACCAAGAATTAGCTAAAAAAGGACTAGAGAAGGGATGAGGGAGAGAGGTGGCACGTATAGCAAGGACAATAGCAAATAACCAATAGGCCACTTGGACCAAAAGACATATTCAATTAAAAGGATACACTACAAATAAAGAAGAATACATAAAGAAAAATAAAATGTTCAATCAAAAGGCTATAGAAAATTAAAATAATAAGATAATACCAATGAGAAAAAAAAAAAAATCCCTTTTAAGTATGAGACAATTTAAATTAAATTCAAAAAATTAAATTAAATTAAATTAGCTCATTTTAAATATTCAAATATAATGATAGATTGTCTCATATTTATATTTAAATAAAAATTTCTTACACACACACACACACACACACACACACACACACACACACACATATATAAGAGACAATTGAAATTAAAAATAAATAAGAGAATTGAATGAATCTTAGTCGATCATCATTTTTTGCCTTTTTATGGTTTCTCACCATATTTTGTTGCTTCTCTTGCCACTAATGGTTCTCAATCCTCTAAACTCTTTCTCACTCATATTGACCTTTCACTTCTCCAATTTGGTGAGCTGCAGTCTAAAAATAAGGATTCACTGAGGGTTCAAGGTTTTCCTATTTCAAACTCAAGAATCTAAGTAAGCCTTCAAACCCTGGTATTTTCAAATTTCATTTACTGTGAATAAATTCAATCAAACATTTATAGGTATAATTATTAGTGCTTAAGAAAATTTGGTTTACCATGAATAGATTAAAGCTTGAGGATTTGGTCTTTACACCCACCAGTTGCATTTGCTTAAATTTTTCTAAGGAATTTTTAGAAAGACCCATTTTGAACATATCTTGTAGGTTGGATGGAGGTTCATACCCTGTTCCAAAGATATCATTTGTGCAAGTGGAAAGAATTCTAGCAAAGGTTGTGGAGGTGGGTCTTACACCTACCAATAGCATTTTCTTGAAGGTTTCAAAAGCCTTTTCAACAAATCCATCCTGCACATACCTTGCAATCAATGTATTCTATAAGATCACATCTCTTTGAGAAATTATGTTTAAGACTGCACAATTTCCTTTAAGAGTAGTAAGAAAAAGTAAGAAAATATTCTGTACTGAGGCAACAAATTGAAAATTCCATGTATATTAAGAAAGACTCTAGAGAGAAAGTTGTATATTATAGAAGATGGGATTGTTTTCCATTGAATTGTAGATGAATGTATAATTCCTTTTAGTGTGCCACCCTAGTAAATATAAATTTTCAATGAAGTTTGTCGAATCTCTTGCATTGGATGATTTGTATGTTTGATTGATAAGGAACCATGTTGAAGATCAAAAACTCCATCAAGATACCATGCCACTTGTGGATAAGATGTCTTTGTGAAATTCTTTGAATGAACATAATTTATTTTTGTTGTTATAATGTTAAAGGCAGGAAGTTTTGATTCTTTTAAGTTCATAAAACCCAAGCATATGGCTTTGTGCTCCTTTCAAGAAGGGTAATGGAATTCACAAACTCTTGGGCATATCCCACTCTATAAGATAACATTGTTGGTGTGTGGTAGTAGTCTTCAATTTATTCAATCTCAAGGTCTTCCTTAAGAACATGTGTCGTTGGTTGTTTTTTAAATAATTTATTAATTTTTTCCTAGAAAGCAAGCCTTTTTGGCCCCATTCCATATTCTCTAGAGAAAACAAATTTATATCTTAGAAAAATAAATAAAAAAATTGTTATTCAGTTTTACTGCATCTTTGATTAACAACATTTTTTGTATGATTACACAATTCTTCCTTGAGGATAATTTTAGGGAGAAGACTAAAAATATTCAGCAGCTTCATATACTCTTTGTATATTTGTTATTATATCCAATTGTATACTTGGAAGAGGTGGTTCATACTATTAAATATTTAATTATTTTTTGTCTTAACTCAACAATCAATTATTGTTTTAAATTTAATTTACTGTACAAAAGTTATTTCTCAGAGCTAATATGTAGATAATATATTAGATTCTCATTCCAATTTATACTACTGATATTCAGAAATATTGATTGTTCTATCTGTGGTACCCATTTAGGGTTGTGGAATGAAACTTTGGAGAAAAAGGATAACCTTGACTACAAGGTAACTAGTAGTTTTCTATGCATGGTGTAATTCTCTTTGAATAGAAAATAGTTATACTGATAATATTTAATAAACACGTTGAATTTTCCATTTTTTTGGGATTAAACACCCTTAATGGATTTTAAAATCTTGCAATATACAATAGCAATGTTGGGATATACGAAAGAGGAAGAGACAATTGTTTTGGAGCTAACATATAATTATAGTGTTATTGAATACACCAAAGGCTATTCATATGCACAAGTAAGAGCATACCATATGAATAACACAAGTCATGGGTTTTGGAGACTATTCTTGTTTCTTAATAATCAAATTTTGTGATTTGTGTTTGTAGATTGCACTTGGCATAGACGATGTATACAAGAGTGTAGAGGCTCTTCGTATAGTTATACAAGAACTTGGTGGGAAAATAACCCAAGAACTAGGACAAATACTAGAGATTAATACTAAAATTACTTCTTTCCTTGATCCCGATGGATGGAAAATAGTGAGTTGTCTCTCTTGCTTATTGTTGCTTGTAGTTATAGACGTTAATTTTATAGATGTTATCTAATGAAACTGAGTAAACTAACTCATTAAGAATTAAAAGACATGTCACTATTGTTTTCTCACATGGGAAAAGGAGATATTGTGTTTATAAGTTGCTACTTTGCTCTAATAGGTAGAATCAGTCTACCATGGTTGTTATAAGTCATGGTTCCCTCATAGCTAGGACAATCTATTATGATATTGAGAAACATTGTCATATTATTGTTGGCTTGCTTTTATTTTCACATATATCCATGTGATATATAGTAGTTTGAAGGAAATTATTAAAGGAATATAGAAATTATATGCAATAACAAGTCTTCAAGTGGCATATTCTTGTGTAAATTTATCTCATGACATCATTTTATCATGATCCCATCATCATTCAGTCCCAGAGATTGGTATCATTCCCTAGAATACCCCACTTAGCACCCATCATTTCTGTAGTCAACGATTTAAACCTTAAACATTAAAATAAAATTCAAATTTACACCGCACTAACCTTTTCACTAGTCATTGCAAACCAGTCTAGTGCATATTTTTTTTGAATGTTTCTATCCTATGGCCTATGGCTTTCCTTGACTGATAGCATGTAGTAGTAGCCAGTGGTGCCATAATCAGGTTTGCTATGATAAGATCGTGCAAGATTATAATATGAATGATATTTTATGAGAGGGTGGCCAGTTGAAACAAGAGCTATCTTAGTCAACTGTTACACAAGAAAATATTGCCTTGTGAAGAAAAAATGGTTTGCTAAATGATTCAATGCCATTGCAAAGTATAGGTATAATTCAAAGGCTCTACGCATTTTTTCCATTCCTTCATGAACACTACTTTTTCACTAACTTGCAAGTCCATTATTCTAAGGGCCACCCAAGCTTCAACATTTTTATGTTCTAGTTGTAAAACACATTGAAATGCTTATTTGGCTTTCTTAAGCTAATCAAGCTTGTAGCGACACAAGCCTAACCTAATTCTTACTGTTGTAGGATGGTGTAGGGGAACTTTTTCACCTCCATGGTTCTATTTTTTAGATGATTCCATTTTCCATTTGTAGAATTCATTTGGTGAGTATTAGGCAAAAAATGTAAAATTGTCAAGAAATAATGTCAATTTGCAAAAAAGTGTACAAGTTGCAATTAGGGGGTTAATGAGATTTTGGTCAATTGAGGGAAGTTATGAAGTTAGAAACTAATCATACATGGTGTCAATTACTTTAAAAATTATTTTTTAATCATTTTGTGGTCGTTGGTGATTGAAGTTTGAATCTAATAATGAAAGAACTCTAATTTTTTAGCACATTTCCAGAAAATTTACTGTGTTCAGCCATTGTATGAGCTTGTACGGACTGATAGTGGTGAAAAATTGGTTGTAATTGAAATACAAGTCAATCACATTTCTATTACTTCTTGTTTCATGCAATTTCATTAACATTTGAATCAAATATACTCATTTTTCTCAAAACTAGTCAAAAACCCTCACTAGGGTAACTGTGGGTGAAGGAAATTTGTTTTCTCCTTTCTTAATCATTGAAATCAATTGGTTTTTGCTGATAATGTCCTTCTAAAAATGTTTCATATTCTCATTTGTTTTTTCTAAAGGTGTGAAGTTAGAGCGATAAAAATTGAATCCTTTGACTGTAAATCTATACATGACTATCAAAAATAAAGTTGTGGAGGAACATAGCCTAGGGTTTCAACAAAAGGCTTAAGGGATTAGGAATTTGATGGTTTTTTAAGATTGAGGAAATCAAATAAAACATTTTTGAATCATTGATCAAAGGTAAAGGTGACTGGAACCCACACATCGAATAACCCTACTTCACTTGAGGCCTAATTAGGCCCAACACAGTTTGAGACCTGTAAATTTCATCAACATTTCCTAAAGTAACAACCAATGAAAGTTGTATATGTTTTAAAATAGTTGAATGGTGCCAAATATATGTATTTTTTAGGGTTTCAATGCATACTTTGGGAATAAACTTCTGACAGTCCCCTGTGAATAACTACAAGCAGTGACAACAATTTGACAAAGAATGGATTCTAGGAATGTGTACATCATGTCTTGGGAGTTATGGATGGTCTAAACATGGTATGGTAACCCTGAGGAGATTGAATTGAGGCTTGGAATATTTTTTTATGCATTAGAACTCATAAATGGGCATTGAGTGATATTATCACTCTTAAGGAGCAGTCATAAAGAATTAAAGGAACATGGAAGGGAAGGGTAACATAATGGTTTGTATTGATGAAATTAAGATTCTTGGTGAGTATTAAAGGTAATGGGGGCGATGTATAAGTTAGTTCTATTGTAAAGGTCTTATTTGTTCTTGAATAAGTCAATGCATTGGAGGGTGTTCTAATGAAGGGTTTAAGGTTCTTGTAACATGAATAGAGGATTGTACTTGTAAACTCGGGTGAATAAAGGTGTTTTTATGGATCTAATGAACTTTTGGAACTCTAATTTCATAAGTGAATTAAGTTTTTAAGTTGAGAAAGTTTGGTGACTTCCTTTGTGTATGATTCTCTGCATCATAGGACAACCAGGATGAGCTCACAAATCCTTTTATACAACTCTAATGATTCAATATATCGTCCATGGTTGAATTGCACATAGGCTTGACCATGAAGTGTAGGAACATCATTAGGTTGTCCATCAAGCACAATATTGAATGAACCATATGCTTGTTCATGGTCTACTCTCGCTCAAAGTAATTGACCTTTTCCAACCCAAGTCAATGGCTTGAGATTATCAATTCTAGAAGCCTTGTTATAGTAAAATGTTGCATGAACAAATTGTTCTTCCTTCTCTGAATGTTTTTTCTTAATCTTACCAACAATATTGTAGTATGCACCAAGGGCATTTAAAATGGAGACTTTGTCATACCTCACATCAACATAGTACTCATCAATTTCTGGACTAGCACCTTCTTCCAGTATTTGTCAAAACTCATCAATTTTGCCTTGCTTGAAATAATCTCTTGCTATAACTAGCCATAAATTGAGAGGAGCTTGCTCTACCTTCAGGATGTCAAGAATTCTAGTGGCATCTCTTGATAGTTGATCTAATGCTACTTTCACTTCATCTAAATTTTTCACTGGTATGTACACACACCCCATTCTTCCAAGCAGATTCCTTCTCTGACACAAATTATCCTTATATGAACCTACAAATGTGAAAATATATGAATTCAACAAGTAAACATAAAAGAAACATATAAGAAACACTCAAATATATGCACCTGCAGATGTAAAAATAATATGACTTCAATAAGTATATATATATATATATATGAGTTTAAAACATAGAAGAAACATAGATCTTAAGACTTCTTTCTCAAATTTTGAAAACGTTCTGGAGGTCCACCCTAAGAAATGTGAGAGCTTAAAATTTGTAGGCCATATATATGCTCAACAATGGCAGGAAAAGAAGACTTTGGAAATTTTAAGAAAGGAAACTCACATAGATCCATGTGATGCCCATGCATTTATCAAGATGGGTGAGTTATTAAACAACATTGGGGTTCTTCATTTTCAATGTGATGAACTAGAGTTGGCTCAACAAACTTTTATGGAGGAATTAAGAAATGGCATTTGCGTTGAATTCATAAATAAAATCCCTAGTGCCAATTCTACAGTTTTTTTGTGCACTTTAAGGATATGACATTCTTCCATCAACTAGAAGAAGGTGGTGTTTCACTTGAGTTACTATGGGATGAAGTCACAAAACTATTTAATCTTGCTAGGTTGTTTGAACAACTACATGATACTAAAAAAAAAAACCTTTTATATAGGCTCATATTGTTCTAGTTTCCTGATTATGTGGATGCATATCTGTATCTTACAACGATGGCTCAGGCTTGGAATGAGATCCATCTAAGCCTATAATTGATTGGGGATGCACTTAAGGTGGATAAAAACTTATCAAATTCTTTATGTATGCTTGGAAACATGGAACTGAAAAAAAATGATTGGCTTAAAGTAGAAGAAACAATTAAAGTTGCACAAAGTGAATAAGATGTGATTAAAAAATCTTTGTTCTTTCTTCTTAATTTTCTTTAAACTTTCCTTCTTGAGTTTGGGATGTAGTTGATTAGGATTAGGCCTAATTAGGGTCATTCAAATGCTTATTAGAAAGGTTATAATTCTATAGAAATTGACCAATTATTTTCCACAAATTAGATTAAAACATAAACTTTGGTTAGAGAGAACAAAGTGGAGTTTGAATATTGTTTTAGAGGGATATTGTTTTTTGACACATTGATCTTTGAGATATGAGAAAAGAGTGGGTTTTCAGGGCTCGAAGGTTACTTATTTCTAGTTGGAGTCAGTTTGTATTATTTTTATTTCATTTAAATTCCTTCATATCATATTTATGTATCTTAAGAAGTAGATAAGCAATAGAAAAAATTATATCATTCATCTAATTATTTTTTACTACTATTATCCTGACTGAATCCTTGAACTAAAGAAGAATTGGACAACAAAAAATGTATGAATGACGGTGCAGCTAGGGGAGGTCTACATAATTTTAGTCGAACTAATAACTAAAACCATGATGACCTAGAAGAGGATTAGAAATGGTAGAATAATATCCCATAAAAGAAGTTATTGATAGGTACTTAGTTTTGATATAGAAGGTGATGTAAATTCAGAGTGTCTTCCATTTTCTTTTTGATAAAAGAGAAGAATACATCTAAAACAATAGAATATTTTACAATGTTTGGAACAAAGGTAAATATGTTTACATAATATATATTTGAAATAAGATAACGACTTTAAAGTTTAAATCAAAATAGAAAATTGAGAAGTCACAGCAAGAAGAACCCTAAAACAAAATGTACAAAGGTTGGTCAAACTAGCATGATCAAACAAAAACCATTAGAAGAGTTACTAGCATGAGAAGATTATCCATACAAGTAAAAGATAAGATTATCTTTCTTGACCAGGATAGTCAACAAGATAACCAAATAGATAATTTTCCACTTTCCACTTCTTTGGGGCTTTGGAAAGGAATTGGCTGCTCCACAACAACATCCACAATTGCTCAATTTGCAGTGGTATTTATAGGGACAGACTTGTAGAGAGGAGGGTTCCAATTTACCATTTAATAATTGTCTCCTCAAAAATTTCTAGTTGAATAGCTTGGCTAAAGCAAGTCTTTTCCTATTTTTCTCTGTGATGAGTATTTCCTCAATGGTCTTAGTCCTTCTTAGAGGGAATTTGAAATTATGGATTAGGTACAGGAGGCAATCCCTTTTGATTCTCAATTCATACCTAGAGGTCTTTAATTCTTGTTGTTGAATTTATTTCACCATCACGACATTAGATTTTTTCATGTAAGGGGTATAAATGCTTTTTCTCATCCAACTTATTGCACATTATTTGTTCATAATTTAAGGTTTAAAATTTAGTTGAGTATAGAGCATGAAGATATCAGTATGCAAATTATAGGATGAAAGTTTACTTGGGTTGGTCCATGGTTATAGAGATACATAACTAGCTCATGTA
Source organism: Sequoia sempervirens (assembly GCA_007258455.2). Taxonomy (NCBI): domain Eukaryota; kingdom Viridiplantae; phylum Streptophyta; class Pinopsida; order Cupressales; family Cupressaceae; genus Sequoia; species Sequoia sempervirens. Next base: position 377,826,810 of record VDFB02271358.1, read on the forward strand.
TCACTAGGATAAAAAAGAAGAATACAATAGTATCAGTTTATAGATTCACTGATTAATTCAGAACAGTCCTTAAAAGTACATTGTCTTCATTAAAGGAACATGAGAACATAGTATCTCATTTCAATAACCTCTTTACGATTTCTTTCATTTTTACCTAAGTCAATAGTGGCAAATAGCCATACATATTACATTAGTTATTTCTTGGTGAAACAAGAAATCATCAAACCCTTATAAGGATCTTAGAGGAAATTAATGTTATACTAATTTAAGGACTAATTAGTACTCCCATAGTCACCTAAAAGACTAAAGTTAGGATCAAATACTGATGTTAGAATCAAAACAGCTACAATATAATGAGCAACTTAGACCTTGGAGAGATACCAACATAATGTAGAAGCACTAGTATTGATACATTAGAATCTAATTATTTTTCAAATACTCCTAAAGAAAATTCCACTACCATCAATGAAGTTTCAAACATAGAGGTCTATTAAACAAGTTTAGACTAGTCCAAAATTTTTACGTCATTTGAGCTCTAGCATCTCATAAATATTAGGAAGAATGGTCTTGAAGATAGTCTAAAATTTCAATAAATATCAAGCCATTTTGAACTTCATTTGCGAACAGTAACTCAAGAATGTATTAAGTTTAATAAATGGAGATGATTCAATCTATATTGTTCACTCTATACGAAAATAGGTCTAACAACCATTGCATTTACAACTTCAAGAGTAGTTGCTATACATTCAATATTAAATAATTCTATTAGAAGAATTGTCACAAAAATATCCTCAAGGGAAAGGAAAACAAAATAAACAAAAAATTTAAACCACCAAATGATCATTTCATAGTTCAAAATATCTCTATGGGGAGAAACAAGCAAGGGTATAACACTTTGTATTACAATAATTTTATATATGAAAACATCCAAAGATAAAACCATAGAAACAATTCCTTCATTTACCAGATAACAACAATTTTTTTTAGAATGAAATAAAACACAACAAAAACTAAAAGAGATCTAGTCGTGTATAGATTGCCAAAAAAAATTCATTGAAATCATTGCAAGCGACTTACCTGAAGATTTTGCACAAGTTCTATTGTGTTGTCAATGATGTCGATGAGAAAAATGGTTAGAGTTTGCAAGATAAATATTATGAAACACTACCAAAGTAGAATTTAAGAAAAAATGAGATGATCCAAAATGAGTCTCCATACAACTGTTGCTTCAATATATTCATAATAAAAAAAAAGTAGATCTAAAATAATCGGGGTTTAGAGCTACTAAATTCTTGAGCTTGGGACAAGATTTTTGCAGCCTTTTAAATAAAAAGATTGTGTTGTTAAGATGAAGGCCATTCTCCCTTGCATCACATGCATACCCTACTCCAAAACTCCCATTTTGGTAGAGGTAGGGAGGATGTTGGCATAGGTTGTGGAATTTGGCTTCAGGCTTGCTAATTGCATTTTCTTGAAAGTTTCTAAAGCCTTTTCAACAAATCCATTTTGTGCATATCCCACAATCATCATTTTCCATGAGATGGTATCTCTTTCAGGAATTTTACCAAATAGTTCACATGCCTTGTCTATGCTTCCACATTTTGCATACATGTCTACTAAGGTAGTTACAACTACAACATCTAAAAAAATTCCTCTATTCTTTATGGTTTTATAGATGTTCATACCTTGTTCCAAAGCCCCCATTTTGGCACAGGAATGAAAGATGCTAGAAAAGGTTGTGGAATTTGGCTTTATACCTACCAATTTCATTTTCTTGAAAGTTTCTAAAGTGCTTCCAACAAATCAATTTTGTGCATATCTAGCAATAAGTGCAGTCCAAGAGATGACATCTCTTTGAGGTATTTTGTCAAAAACTTCACATGCTTTCTCTATGCTTCCACATTTTGCATATATGCAAGCAAAGCATTTCCAAATATAATATTAGATGAAAATCCCCCTTCTATTATGCTTCGATGGATTTCCATACCTTTTCCAAAAGCTTCCATTTTGGAATGGGTAGAGAGGATGCTAGCAAATGTTGCAGAGTCTGGCTTTAAACCTGCAAATTGCATTTGCTTGAAAGTTCCTAAAGCCTTTTAAATAGATCTAATTTGTGTATAACCTACAATTATTGCAGTCCATGAGACCACATTTCTTTGAGGCATTTTTTCAAACACTTCAATTTCCTTTTCTATGATCCCACAATTAGCATACATGTCCACAAGAGTAGTTGAAACTAAAATATCTAACAAAATTCCTCTATCCTTATGCTTTGATGGATGCCCATACCTTGTTCCAAGGCTCCCAATTTGAAAAAGGTAGGTATGAAGAGGGTTCACAAAAGGTGTGAAGTTTAAAACAAGATTTCATTAGATGAATTACACTTAAATGTGTAAATTTTTAACATTCCTTTTGTTAAACATTGAAATTTAAAATAAAAGCTAGTAGAAAGATAAATGAAATTCTTATGCCTAGTTATAGTGAGGAACATGTTTTGACAAGGGGGAAAAGGATCCAACATGAAGACATCCAACTATGGATGTACAAGATTACTAAATAGGGAATCTATTTGAAGAGATACATGATGCCAAATTAGGATATTTGTGAAGTGAAAATAGACATAAAATTAAACAATTTTAGTTTTTGTTGAAGATATTGGCATCTGATTAAACAATTTTAGAGGTTTCGATCAAGACATTCATGTTGAAGTCTCAATAAAATTCCCTAAAAATATATACACATAGGCCACATCTCTAACTACATGTAACAGATGCAACACTTGAACATAGGAGACTGTAGAGGTTTAAATAACCTTCCAGATTTCATTGGCAACCTATCACATCTACAACACTTGAAATAGAAAGTTACAAAGGTTTAAATAACCTCCCCAATTCCATTGTTAGCCTCTCATGGTTGCAAAACTTGAATATGACAGGAATTTTTAAAGGTTTAAATAACCACCTTGATTCTATTGACAATCTATTGCAGTTGCAACACTCAAAACTAAAATATTGTCATGGTTTAAATAACCTCCTTGATTCCATTGGCAATTTGTCACAGTTGCAACCTTGAACATAGAAGGGTGTGAATTTTTAAATAACCTTCCTGATTCCATTGGAAACCGATCACAACTACAACACTTGAACATGGTAGGGTCTATAGATTTAAATAGTCTCCTTGATTAATTGGCAACTTGTCACAATAGCAACACTTGAACATAGAAGGGTGTAAAAGTTTAAATGACCTCCCTAATTCCATTGAAAGTACAATGCTAGGTTGTGTTCCAAAGTGCTTCATTAATTTAAATATTTTGAGATCTTCCTTGCAAAATCCATTTTGTGCACATTCTACATTCAATCATTTCATTCCATGGGATGACATCTCTTCGAGTCATTATTTCAAACAATTCAGGTGTTTTGTTTATGATTCCACATTTTGCATAGATGTCTACCAGAGCATATCCAACTATAACATCTAAAAAAGATTGTGTTGTTAAGATGAAGGCCATTCTCCCTTGCATCATGTGCATACCCTACTCCAAAACTCCCATTTTGGCAGAGGTAGGGAGGATGTTGGCATAGGTTGTGGAATTTGGCTTCAGGCTTGCTAATTGCATTTTCTTGAAAGTTTCTAAAGCCTTTTCAACAAATCCATTTTGTGCATATCCCGCAATCATCGTTTTCCATGAGATGGTATCTCTTTCAAGAATTTTATCAAATAGTTCACATGCCTTGTCTATGCTTCCACATTTTGCATACATGTCTACTAAGGTAGTTACAACTACAACACCTAAAAAAATTCCTCTATTCTTTATGGTTTTATAGATGTTCATACCTTGTTCCAAAGCCCCCATTTTGGCACAGGAATGAAAGATGCTAGAAAAGGTTGTGGAATTTGGCTATATACCTACCAATTTCATTTTCTTGAAAGTTTCTAAAGTGTTTCCAACAAATCAATTTTGTGCATATCTAGCAATAAGTGCAGTCCAAGAGATGACATCTCTTTGAGGTATTTTGTCAAAAACTTCACATGCTTTCTCTATGCTTCCACATTTTGCATATATGCAAGCAAAGCATTTCCAAATATAATATTAGATGAAAATCCCCCTTCTATTATGCTTCGATGGATTTCCATACCATTTCCAAAAGCTTCCATTTTGGAACGGGTAGAGAGGATGCTAGCAAATGTTGCAGAGTCTGGATTTAAACCTGCAAATTGCATTTGCTTGAAAGTTTCTAAAGCCTTTTAAATAGATCTAATTTGTGTATATCCTACAATTATTGCAGTCCATGAGACCACATTTCTTTGAGGCATTTTTTCAAACACTTCAATTTCCTTTTCTATGATCCCACATTTGGCATACATGTCCACAGGAGTAGTTGAAACTAAAATATCTAACAAAATTCCTCTATCCTTATGCTTTGATGGATGCCCATACCTTGTTCCAAGGCTCCCAATTTGAAAAAGGTAGGTATGAAGAGGGTTCACAAAAGGTGTGAAGTTTAAAACAAGATTTCATTAGATGAATTACACTTAAATGTGTAAATTTTTAACATTCCTTTTGTTAAACATTGAAATTTAAAATAAAAGCTAGTAGAAAGATAAATGAAATTCTTATGCCTAGTTATAGTGAGGAACATGTCTTGACAAGGGGGAAAAGGATCCAACATGAAGACATCCAACTATGGATGTACAAGATTACTAAATAGGGAATATATTTGAAGAGATACATGATGCCAAATTAGGATATTTGTGAAGTGAAAATAGACATAAAATTAAACAATTTTAGTTTTTGTTGAAGATATTGGCATCTGATTAAACAATTTTAGAGGTTTTGATCAAAACATTCATGTTGAAGCCTCAATCAAATTCCCTAAAAATATATACACATAGGCCACATCTCTCACTACATGTAACAGATGCAACACTTGAACATAGGAGACTGTAGAGGTTTAAATAACCTTCCAGATTTCATTGGCAACCTATCACATCTGCAACACTTGAAATAGAACCAATTCCATTGTTAGCCTCTCATGGTTGCAAAACTTGAATATAATAGGAATTTTTAAAGGTTTAAATAACCACCTTGATTCTATTGACAATCTATTGCAGTTGCAACACTCAAAACTAAAATATTTTCATGGTTTAAATAACCTCCTTGATTCCATTGGCAATTTGTCACAGTTGCAACCTTGAACATAGAAGGGTGTGAATTTTGAAATAACCTTCCTGATTCCATTCGAAACCTATCACAACTAAAACACTTGAACATGGTAGGGTCTATAGATTTAAATAGCCTCCTTGATTAATTGGCAACTTGTCACAATAGCAACACTTGAACATAGAAGGGTGTAAAAGTTTAAATGACCTCCCTAATTCCATTGAAAGTAGAATGCTAGGTTGTGTTCCAAAGTGCTTCATTAATTTAAATATTTTGAGAGCTTCCTTGAAAAATCCATTTTGTGCACATTCTACATTCAATCATTTCATTCCATGGGATGACATCTCTTTGAGTCATTATTTCAAACAATTCAGGTGTTTTGTTTATGATTCCACATTTTGCATAGATGTCTACCAGAGCATATCCAACTATAACATCTGAAAAAAATTCCCCTACCATTATGCTTTAGTCGGTCTATCGGTGGAACTATGAGGGGATTTCCCCCGATGTACTAATGTTAGGCTGATAGTGACTATCAGTGTGACATCACTACATTGGCACAACTCCCCTCATAGCTCCATCGATAGACCAATATATGAACAAGTGAGCTACTTTCATTAGTCTACTAGTGGAGCTATGAGGGTAGTTCCCTTGATGTAGTAATGTTAGGCCGATAGTGTCTATCGACCTAACATTACTACATCGGGGGAACTCCTCTCATAGCTCCACCAATAGACTGATCTATGAACAAGTTAGCTCCTTTCATTGGTCTATCGGTGGAGCTATGAGGAGAATTCCCATGATGTAGTAATGTTATGTTATAGTGTTGCCAATATGCTTTCATTGGTCTATTGGTGGAGCTATGAGGGGAGTTCCCCCAATGTAGTAATGTTAGGCCAATAGTGTCACTATTGGCCTAACATTACTGCATCGAGGGAACTCCCCTCATAGCTCCACTGATAGGGAGTTCCTCTGATGTAGTAATGTTAGGCTGATAGTGACACTATTGGCCTAACATTACTACATCGAGGGAACTCCCCTCATAGCTCCAACAATAGACTGATGAAAGAATATTGGCAACACTAGAACATATCAACCGAAAATAAGACAACATCCCATCAATTTTTTTCCACTCAAAAAATCATGAAAATGATGTGTACCATGGAGTTTTGTATGGTTTTAGACCCCGCAAGGTGCACTGCCCCTAGACCCCCACGAGGGGCACTGCCCCTCAACCCCATTGGGGGTGCTTCCCCTAGACCCCCACAAGGTGGGCTGCCCCTCAACCCCACTAGGGGTGTTGTCCCCAGACCCCCATGATAAAACACTATTGAGAGTGCATCAAACAACTCAAGAGGTTTCAAGAGAGAGGATACCAGGTGGAAGATTGTATTATGCAAAAGTTTTGTACTTTACCTAAGAGGTTGAATTGTACAAGATTTCCATCTAATTCTATCTTGTTATTATCCTAATAATAAATTTAAAAGATTAGTCCAAATACATTGGTATGAAAGTGTGGAAGATGAAGGGACACCTTGATAGTTACATGATACACAAACTATTCCTCTTCAGTCAACTTATTTCCTTTGTTTAGTTGTTTCCTAGAAATGATGCAAAACAAGGATGGCATTTTTGGAGCCATGTGACATGATTGTAGAGAAGTTAGGAAATTGTAGTATGTCCATATGCTCTATAAGATATCTTGAAGATTATGTTAAAGACAACACATGTCAAAAATTAGTGAGTTGCATTGCATTATAAGTATATACGTCATATATCCTTCTAGATAAGTCAGTCACTTCCTCTTATGAGACAAGGCATCTTATCTTTTTACAACATTTGGTTGAACTCCATGTAGACTTTTGTGATACATAATTGAAGATTGACCCAAATATAAATAGCTTAATAATTGACATAGGTTTATATATTTAGGATGGTAACAAAGCTAAGCTCTAGTATAATAAGCAAATATTTAAATCTTAGCATCATTAGCTCAAATCTATTGATTATTTTCCTTATACTATTTTGTGGTAGGCTGGTAAATGCTTTTGACTAGATCTTCCTTCTTAGCTAGGTACAAATGATATTGTTAATGTGTAACAGTCTAAAATTTATGAGCCACCACAATTGGAGGATGTGGTGACATGAATTTACTACCACTTAGTTGGAAAGGCTTTTATTTTTATTTTATTTTAGACTATAGGAATTGGCTTAGCCCCACTATAACCTGCAATGTATCAAGCAAACTTTCTAATGTGACTAGTGAAGTTGGAATGAAACACCCTTTAGTACCATGTAGATAGGGGGATTAGACCTCATAACCACTTGCCTGCAACTGGATGCTTTCAGCCAATCGAGCTAGGACCACTACCCAGTTGGAAAAGCTAATTGCCAAATCAAGATTTGTGGATTTGTTCAATCAAACTATGAGAAAAAAATTTCACATCTAAAATAGAAATTGAGGTTTATTGCCTTGGAGTAGGGAGGAAATGATGAGAATTAGACAAATGGGATAGAAAATAGTATAAATATTTTATTTTTTCTTAATTTAAAATCTCTAGAAGCTTCCTTCCTTTCTTTTCCAAGAAGCTTCATTGTATGGATTAAAAAAGGGTTGTCTAGGTTCATTATTTTGGGATTGAAAGAGAATTATTTAATATCTTTGTTTTCCCTACTTCCATATTTGCATGGTTAATTTTGTTACTAAAATAAATTTTAATCTCCTTATGTTAGCATTGAATTTATTTCTAATACTTTTTGGTTTGAAAGCAAATTTTATCCATTTCAAATGTGTACGATTTGCAGATCAATTATACATGATCTCGTCAAGGTGCTAAAGCCCCTAGATGATGATATAGGAAGTCAATGGTTTCACTTGCAAATGTGGGAAAAAATGTTGAATATTTAGGAAAAATTCTTAATGTCCAATAGTAAGCAACTCACAAAAATGGTCGAGGTAATAATCCATGCATATAATTTAGCTTGAGTTTTATCTAACAAAAATATTTATGATCAATATGGCTTTTGTTTGTAAATATTTGTTTAGATGGCTATTGGTGGTTGGTGATGGTTACCATATCAAATATTGATTTTGGAAAAAAAAAATTGAGATATTGGGGCTGATTGGTTTCACTAGGGTTTTTTATCACATTTTTATAATTTTGAATTTTTGATGCTGTATTTTTAATTGAAAATTAGAACTATAGGCAGAATTTTTTTAGATTGTGTTTGGTTTACCACATTTTTCTAGTTAAATTGATCGACTATTTTCCTTTTGATGGAAGTAATGTTGAAAATTTGGTTACTTTGTTTTTCAGGATATATAGGATGATTTGATTCATGAAGAGGTTGAGGTCAACAAATTTTCTAATGAATACTCTTTCCCACCCCCACTACAAAAGCTTGATAGATTGCTTAAGGCTTTACATTCTAGGAATGTTACTCTTTCGATAAATTTATCTATAGCTGAGGGTTTGACAACTAAATCTTGCAAGAGAGAGTTGTATCATTTTTCTTGCATATCTTGAGAGCATGTCCTTGAGGTTGTTTTGAAGGAAGCTATCTTTGTTGTCAAGAATGAACACCTACAGGAGGCTAGCAATGTATGATTTTATAGTGATTGTTGCAGTTCAACAAGATTATAACTTATAGTTCCTAGGAACTTATTGCAGTATTGCAAAATTTTTATCATTGTTGTAGAATCTAGATTCATAGTTAAATGGTTCACTTCATTAATGAAGAATTATATGAAATTAAATTATTTTTTCTTCTGTGTATGGTGTTGGTGTAAATTGTGTTGGATCCAAGAATTATTTGTATGCATTATTTTTATCCTTTTTAGAAAACCTTCAAAATATAACAATGGCTATTTTGTTTTTTTCTCAAAGTAGATCCTTGCACTCTATCCTTGTCTACGACCATTGGTTGCTACCATGGGTTGGGACTTACTGAGTGGGAAGACAACAACTCAGAGAAAAAATGATGGAGCTTCTATGGACAACCAAATCAACTCAATTAAGGCTAGAGGACCTTTATATCTATGGAAGGTAAGGAGAAGAGGTAACATTTTCTTCTACAAATTATACTTTGTGTAGTATTAGAGTTGAGCATGTGTACTATTCTATTGTTTTTTCCCAATTTCTAATTTTATAATAGTAATATGTTATTAGTTCTTTCTAGGAGTTTTCCATGCCAATTGTTATTTGAATGCAATTTTTTTTTGTAGAGTATCTTTGTGATCATCTCTGCTTTTGTCTAGAGCTTTCCTACTTTGTTGCTTGCAATAATTCTAGTCATAACTGGGATTCCAAGACTTGTCTACTATTTTCAGGAAAAAAGGGGAAGAGAATAAGTGAGGATATAGATGGAGGACTATTAGATCCCTTTATTGAAAATTTTGTACTTGAACATCTTGTGCAAACTCCTTTAATGGTAAGAAATGTTGATCTTTAGCACAATTTGCTGAATCTTTATCTTGACAAGATTTAAAGTAGTCTAGAATGAACCCTTTAACTAGAAAGTGGCTGATGGTAATGGTGAAAAGATAATGATAAATACATATGGAATCTCCATTTAAAATATGTCATGTTGTTGTAGGTTGTAATTAAATACATTACAAATGACAAAAATGGAATAGGTGCAAATTATGGACATAGAAGAGGGAAGAGTTAAACCTTTACAATTGATGCTGATATGCAAGAAGCAATTGTACTTTCACCTATAGAAATGAAAATAATGCCTTTTTCTATTTGATAATTCATGGTAGTGCACTTTCTTTTTTTACATTTAAATTGTTTTTATTGATTGTAGCATTGAGAGACTCTTTTGTTACCTTGTGTAGGAAGGGAATGGGTATGATAAATGCTTTTGAAGGTAAGGGATGAGCTGGTGGAGGTGCTGGTAGAGTTTCCATAAAGATATATAGTAGGAAAGTGAGTTTGAATATTTTTGTGCATGGTTAGTTTGAATGAGGGCAACCTACAAATGATTGAAGTTTTATCACAATCATAGAATGAAAGTTCTTTTGCAAATATGTTGTTAGTGCCATTTCTGGTTTTCTCATTGTCTAGTTGTGTACTCTAGTTTTTCATGACTATACTTTAGCTATGGGGTGTCTTTCATTTTAGCACGTGGGTTAAATGGGCTCCCACAAGGGTTGAGCCCAACATTCTAGTTTTGATCTACAAGAGGCAGACTATGTTAGGGTTTCTTGGTTTTTCTCTTTTCCTTTTTTTTTGGGTTTTTATTCTAGTTCCCATTTCTCTTTTGCTTGCTTTGCTTTTTCTTTTGGAATTGGGGACGGAATGGATGCTTGAAGGGAACTAGAACTTCTCCAATTCTGAGGTTCTAGTTCCTGTTCACACATCCATCTCGGTCCCGATTCCATGTGTTTGGTGTTCCTTTTTCTTTCTGCCTTGTGGCAGTCGTTGGTTCTTTTCCTCTATCTCTTCACTTGTCTTTTGTTTTGTTTTCTTTGGCGGGGCTAGGATCAGGATGGGAATCATTTTTGGAACCTTCTTCATGTTTGCTTTCTCGGGTTTTGTCCCGCTTCGGCCCCACGGCTTCTTTTTCTCGTGTAGGTTTTGGCTCCAGCTCTGCGGTCTTTTCTTTGGCAGGAGCGGGATGGTTTTCGGCCCTGGTCCCTTTTGTTCCTTTTGTTCACCATCTCTTTCCTAGTCTTGGCTCTGTTTGGTTCCCATCCCATTTTCCTTTTTGTTTCATTGACCTGTCCGCCCAGTTTATTCCAACTTAAGTGGTTCCCCTGAGCCTTATTTTCCATTCATTACTGGCCCATAGCTACCATTTTTATTGGCCCTGCTTCTTCTTCACTGTGACTTTCAGCTTTTGGTGTAACCTCTTGGTGACTCTTATTTGACCCCCCAAGGTTCTCTTTCTTTTCAGCCTGGGTTGGTTGTGTCAGGGAGATGTCTCCCTGACTCCTTTGTGTCTCACTGATGGGCTTTCCTTTCAGTGGGACGGTTCCCATTTAGGGTGAGGTCCTCCCGACTCCCCTTGGTCTCCCTGAGTTCCTTTTTGCTGCCCTCCATTCTACCTTCGGCATGACTCTTTCAGTTTGGGGTGACATCTTGGCAACTTCGTGCTCTCCCGGAAGTCTCTGTCAGCCTATGTTCTTTGTGTCGGGGAGATGTCTCCCCGACCCCCGCTTGTCTTCGCGACTATGGTGGCCCCCTTTGCTCTTCGGTGTGACTTCCCTGTGGTAGGACTTGGAATCTCGATATATCTCTTGGTGAATCTGTTATGGCTTGCCGATGGTGTCTTGTGGTTTGCTTTCCATGTGGGTGGCACCTTTTGTTGATATGTCTCGGCGATGTCATCTTCCTATGCCAACCCGTGTTGGAAGACTTTATGCTTTGGGGAGACTTGTGTTTCGGTGTATGTCATAGCGATGGGGTCGTGTCTTGCCAACGGTGATTCAATGTGTGGCTTTTGATGAAGGTCTTATCTTCTCTCGGTGAACAAGTTTCTAAGGGTCTTCTAGGTATAACAGTGAAGTGTCTACATGACTTCTCACTGATGATTGTGTGCTACAGCGACATACATTTGGCAGGTGATTTCATCGGTGAAAGAAGTTATAGGACAAAGTGACTTAAGTGGTGTATAAAGATCTCTTCAGTATGAGCTTGGGTCTTCAGTGAGAGGTCTCGGCGAGTGACCTTCAGTCTCGCCGATGGAACATAAAGTGGTCTTCATTGGTGTGATTTTTGAATCATCTTGGTGACACTGCATGAAGGAAACATCTTTCAGTAACACATTGTGACTTCATTGTGATGTCTGGCTGACTTGGCCATCTCTCCCCGACTCTATGGTGTTTTCAGTGTCACATGTGGATTTCGCTATATGGTCTCACTGACATTGTGATCTCCTGCTGACTTTGATGGGTGTTTGGTGCAGCATGTTTCCTTCGGCTAGACGTTTCCCCGAGTTCCTTCTATCTGGCCGATATGCTTGGCTCTTCATTGTAGCTATTTCTCTTCACCCTAAGGTTTTCCCGACACTGCTATTTCTCGCCGATATGAGCCTCTCCACGTGGTGCATTAAGGCCTGAGCTACTAATGGAACATCAATGCACACATGTAGATGATGAACGGTGATGTTTTAATTTGAGTGATAAAGGTGACCAATGTTTGTCTGAAGACCAGTATGTAGTGCAATCTAGTGGAGGACTTGTCTCAGCAGTCTGATGAAGATTTAAAGGAGACCGCCCGATCTCTAATGATCAACGGTTGAGTTTCATAATAGACCACTCTTAGGGTTTATGTGTTTGCACAAGAAGATTTGAAGCATTCATGGCGATGTAGCTCTGGTACAAGGACAACATGGCTTGAGTATGTATGCACGAATTTGGCAGCTGATTTGACATTGATTGCCTGGCTCCATTCATGTGGGAATGTCTTTTCCTGCAGTGGCCTGACCAGTTGCATTTATGTGACCAGTGAGGCAGTTGGAATTTTTGACTTGGCCTATGAGCTATTCTAGGGTTTGTCCTAGTCAGCTGATGATGTTTAATCTTATCTCGCCAGTTGCTTGTTGCTTCTCCTATTCCTATAAAGGAGAATTTCATGGCCAGATGTTGGGGTTCCAAACTTTGGTGTTCTATTCCACATTTTTCTGAGTTCTTAGATTAGCCTAGTATAGATTAGGGTTTGGTCTTAGGTCATTTTTGAGTTTTTAAGCTGTAATGTTGAATTCCTCTATCAATGCAATCAGTTAAGCAAGAACACATGAAGATGCTTATCTTTCATGCATATCATCAGATTATCTCCATATTTGTAAGTTTTTAATCATTTAAATAAATGCATAAGGTTCTTTTGTTCATCTTCTCATACTTCATGGGACTGTGTTATTTGTTGATAGGTATGCTTCAAGGAAGTAGTTAAATCCTTTCAATAGATAGTAGTGATTATTTGTTTGCAGGTTGGATTGGGTACGAAGAGTTTGTTGATACAAGAGTCAGATTGTCAGTGTAAGGCACTGATAGCTGATGTAAGGCATTAACATAACATAATCCACTAATTGAGTCTAGTTTGCAAATGAATTCCATCTTTTTTGTTTGACTCCGTGGCCCAAGATTAGGCACTGCTTTGTTCTGCGGCCTAGTCCCTCTCAGAAAACCTATTAAAATTATTGAATATCTTTGGTCTAATATCTTGCCCTACCTCCTGGTTGCTTCAAGGTTGAGCTACTGAGAATCTAGCCCTATTTGAGGTTCTCAATACTTGGCATCAGGAGTCATCTGCTATAAAAAGCAATCTCTAGTCTTATTTGAGGCATTGTGTGGGTATACCTGGCTTGGTTCTGCAGAGCCTAAAGTGTAGAAGATCTCAATCTTTGACTGAATCTTGTCAGTTGGTCCAGGTCCTCTGAGCTGGCCTTGACTAGAGATGGCTACTCCATAGGTAGAATAGGACACCAACCTGGTTGCTCATTAAAAACAACCAACAAGATGGCAACTCCACTGGGGATTGACTAGAATCTTGCCTTATCAAAGAGTCATATCAATTTCCATGTTGGTTAGGTTCAAAGTTTAAAGAATCTAAGGCTTGGAGAAAAGCTTTGTTGCAGTGAACCTGAAAGCTACAAGATCTATGGTGCTCTGTCAAATGGAACTCAAAGAAAGATTTACATGTAAGTGAGCTTCATATCATTTGAAGTTCTATCCTCTGCAAAGAGGTGGTGACTTTTTCAAGGTAAACCCATTGAAGATTCAAAGAATAGTTCCATGACTACAACGTTCCAGGTATTCTTCATGCTTTTGAACAAAATAAAAATAGAAAAAACTTTTTCCCCTTTATTTGGTGGGATCAAGCACTAGCATCAAGGGAGGTTTGATTATTGCAACTAGATAGTTGTAGAGGGATAGGCTTCATTTGCAAAATGCATTGTTGTCCTGTTTCTCCCTCTACAAGCTTTGATACCATGCTTAAGGCACAGTCTTGTCCTCATAAGAGAGAGTATGATAAGGAAAGATACAACCCTTTGGATTTTGATAAAATCCAGGGTTACCCACATGCTGTCCCTAGGGGAATCAATAAATATTTACCCAAGTTTAAAGGTGGTGTTGAGGAATCAACATCAAGACATATTCATCTTTTTATTGATTTCATTGGACACTGTCAGGTTGAAAAAGAGGATGTGGTCATGAAGCTATTTTTCAGATCTTTAGAAGGTGTGGCCAATGATTGCTTCACTTGCTTACAGGTGCACTCCATTATTTCATGGTATTAGCTCAGAACTTTGTTCCTTGATACCTTTGATGAGGCTTCATCAAATGATGAAGAAGTTATGTTTGGTCAAGAAGAGGAAGAAGTGGTTGAGAGGGTAGTGTAGAGCGTTGTCCTACTAAGTTGTAAACAAATACCATATTTGCTAACCACAGAATATCAAAGATATGTACACAACAACTCTAAGTTGTTGTGGGAAACTCATATCGGTCTTGACAATGAGGACCTGCAGGATGCAAGGTTGATGCAAGTGATTCTGACACCCCTTCTAATGGTGATCTTACAGATCATGATGGCATTGATTTTAGTTTGAATTAGATTGTTCTTTTGAACTAGAGTTGCTCAATGGTGAGCAATATTGGGATGAATGTGACAGTTGGAGATCCCTTGAAGATGAGTTAGAGTCCTTTGGTGACTCTCATTGCCAGCATGATGAAGAACAGAGCCAAGTGAAAAGAGGAAGTGGGAGTAGTAGTTTAATCCATCATTGCATTAATGATGTGCCTCCTCCTACTGAAAATGATACAGAGCAATTGCAAGATGTGTTGAATGGTGAGTGTATCCCTTTGTATACACTTGATGAATTTTCACAGAATGTGACAATATGCAGAGCACTAGAGCTAGTTATTTTCAGCTTCAGGGTAATGTAAATAGTGAATATGATAGCTTGTTGTCACATAACAGTCAGCATTTTGGAAGTATTCCTGACTTTCAAATGCATAAGGATCATGTACATGTTTATAATGATGAATATGATATCTTTTTGAGAGGTACTAACATATTTTGTCAGGTAGCTAATTGTGATCAGACTATGTTTTTATGCAGTCCTGATTAGTATTCACATGTATTGCCACAAGATACAGAATCAAAGAATCAAGAGTGTGGAAATAATAAAGTTTATTAGATTTGGTTTCTAGTTGAAGATAAAACTAAATAGAGAGCAAGTTTTCACTTGCATAGAGGCAACCTAACACTTATGTTTGCAGAGATACATTCATTCATACTATTGCAGATTGGCAAAGGCAAGCACAAGTTAGGGAATGTCAGCTCATTTAGCAGAATTGTGTTTGACAGAGGTAAAAGTTGGCTCTCATTTTTCATTTGGTGGCCTAGTGTCATCAGATG
Organism: Sequoia sempervirens; assembly: GCA_007258455.2. Lineage (NCBI taxonomy): Eukaryota > Viridiplantae > Streptophyta > Pinopsida > Cupressales > Cupressaceae > Sequoia > Sequoia sempervirens. The sequence goes on from VDFB02271358.1 coordinate 377,842,338, forward strand.
AAATAAAGGAATCAACAATGTGACTCTTGAATTTCCTGTTCATGGACAATTCTCGAAATGGTGCTTCATCTAAAGCATTTCTTTTTCCATGAACATTAGGTTAGGTTTTTGCTTTTTTGGACAGTTTTGTTTTGCTGTGTCTGCTAACCTTGTCCAGTTAGCTCCTCGTTGTTTTTTGTTTTTTTTATTCTGGTCTCCTCTCCTAGTGATCTGAATTCTTGCTATGCCCACCAAGGGCTTACATCCCCCAACTAGAGCCTATGTTAGTGCAATTTCTAGTTTTCTCATTCTCTAGTTGTGTACTTTGGTTTTTCATGACTAAAATTTAGCTATGGGGTGTCTTTCATTTTAGCATGTGGGTTAAATGGGCTCCCACAAGGGTTGAGCCCAGCGTGCTAGTTTTGATCTACAAGGGGCGGCTTGTGTTAGGGTTTCCTGGTTTTTCTCTTTTCCTTTTTTTTTTGGGTTTTTATTCTGGTTCCCGTTTCCCTTTTCCTTGCTTTGGTTTTTCTTTTGGAATTAGGGGTGGAACGGATGCTTGAAGGGAACTAGAACTTCTCCAATTCTGAAGTTCTAGTTCCTATTCATGCATCCATCCCAGTCTCGATTCTATGTGTTTAGTGTTCCTTTTTCTTTCTACCTTTTGGCGGTCGCTGGTTCTTTTCCTCCATCTCTTCGCTTGTCTTTTGTTTGTTTTCTTTGGCGGGGGTAGGATTGGGATGGGAATCATTTTTGGAACCTTCTTCATGTTTCCTGTCTCAGGTTTTGTCCTGCTCCGACCCTGCGGCTTCTTTTTCTCGTGTAGGTTATGGCTCCACCTCCACGGTCTTTTCTTTCACGAGAGTGGGATAGTTTTTGGCCCTAGTCCCTTTTGTTCCTTTTGTTCCTTGTCTCTTTCCTGGTCTCGGCTCTGTTTGATTCCTGTCCAGTTTGCCTTTTTTTTTCATTGACCTGTCCGCCCAGTTTATTCTAGCTTAATTGGTTCCCTTAAGCCCCATTTTCCATTCGTTATGGGCCCATAGCTACCATTTTTACCGGCCCCGCTTCTTCTTCATTGTGACTTTCAGCTTTCGGTGTAACCTCTCAGTGACTCTTATCTATCCCCTCGAGGTTCTCTTTCTTTTCAGCCTAGGTTGGTTGTGTCGGGGAGATGTCTCCCCGACTCCTTTATGTCTCACCGATGGGCTTTCCTTTCGGCGTGACGGTTCTCGTTCGAGGTGAGGTCCTCCTGACTCCCCTTGGTTTCCCCGAGTTCCTTTTTGCTGCCCTCCGTTGTGCATTCAGCATGACTCTTTTCGTTCAGGGTGACATCTTGGTGACTCTGTGCTCTCCCGGAAGTCTCTGTCGGCCTATGTTCTTTGTGTCGGGGAGATGTCTCCCTAACCTCCGCTTGTCTTCCTGACTATGGTGACCCCCTTTTCTCTTCTGTGTAACTTCCCTTTGGTAGGACTTGGAAATCTTGATATATCTCTTGGTGAATCTGTTATGTCTTGCTGATGGTGTCTTGTGGTTTTCTTTTGGCGTGGGTGGCACCTTTCGTTGAGATGTCTCAGCAATGTCATCTTGCTATGCTGACCGGTGATGGAAGACTTTATTCTTTGGGGAGACTTGTGTTTTGGTGTATGTCATAGCGATGGGGTCGTGTCTTGCCAACGGTGATTCAATGTGTGGCTTTCGGTGAAGGTCTTATCTTCTCTCGGTGAACAAGTTTCTAAGGGTCTTCTGGGTATAACAGTGAAGTGTCTACATGGCTTCTCACCAATGATTGTGTGCTACAACGACATACATTTTGCAGGTGATTTCATCGGTGAAAGAAGTTATAGGACACAACGACCTAAGTGGAGTATAAAGATCTCTTTGGTATGAGCTTGGGTCTTCGGTGAGAGGTCTCGGTGAGTGACCTTCGGTCTCGCCAATGGAACATAAAGTGGTCTTTTTCACTGTGAGTTTTGAATCATCTTGGTGACACTGCATGAAGGAAATATCTTTTGGTAATGCACTGTGACTTCACTATGATGTCTGGCCGACTTGGCCATCTCTCCCTGACTCTATGGTGTTTTTAGTGTCACATGTGGATTTCGCTATATGGTCTCGTCGACATTGTGGTCTCCTACTGACTTTGACGGGTGTTTGGTGTAGCATGTTTCCTTTGGCAAGACGTTTCCCCGAGTTCCTTCTGTCTGGCCAATATGCTTGGCTCTTCATTGTAGATGTTTCTCTTCGCCCAGAGGTTTTCCTGACACTGCTATCTCTCGCTAATATAAGCCTCTCCACGTGGTGTGTTAAGGCCTGAGCTACTAATGGAACATCAATGCGCACATGTAGATGATGAACGGTGATGTTTTAATTTGAGTGATAAAGGTCCCTGATGTTTGCTTGAAGACCAGTATGTAGTGCGATCTAGTGGAGGACTTGTCTCAGTAGTCCAATGAAGATTTAAAGGTGACCACCCGATCTCTGATGATCAATGGTCGAGTTTTATACTAGACCACTATTAGGGTTTTTGTGTTCGCACGAGAAGATTTGAAGCATTCATGGCGACGCGGCTCTGGTACAAGGACGACATGGCTGAAGTATGGACACGCAGATTTGGCCGTGGATTTGACATTGATTGCCTGGCTCCATTCGTGTAGGAATGTTTTTTTTTGCAGTGGTTCAACCAGTTGCATCTATGTGACCAGTGAGGTAGTTGGAATTTTTCACTTGGCCTGCAAGCTATTCTAGGGTTTGTCCTAGTCAGCTGATGATGTGTAATCTTATCTGGCCAGTTGCTTATTGCTTCACCTGCTCCTATAAAGGAGAATTTCATGGCCAGATGTTGGGGTTCTGAACTTTGGTGTTTTGTTCCACATTTTTCTGAGTTCTGGGATTAGCCTAGGATAGATTAGGGTTTGGTCTTAGGTCATTTTTGAGTCTATAAGTTATAATGTTGAATTCCTCTATTAATGCAATCAGTTAAGCAAGAACACATGAAGATACTTATCTTTCATGCATATCATCAGATTATCTCCATATTTGTAAGTTTTTAATCATTTAAATAAATGCATAAGGTGCTTTTGTTCATCTTCTCATACTTCATGGGACTGTGTTATTTTTTGATAGGTCTACTTCAAGGAAGCAGTTAAATCCTTTGAATAGATAGCAGTGATTATTTGTTTGTACGTTGGATTGGGTAAGAAGAGTCTGGTTGATACAAGAGTCAGATTGTTAGCGTAAGGCACTGATAGCTGATGTAAGGCATTAGCATAACATAATCCACTAATTGAGTCTAGTTTGCAAATGAATTCCATCTTTTTTGTTTGACTTTGTGGCCCAAGATTAGGCACTGGTCTTTCCTGCGGCCTAGTCCCACTTAGAAAACCTTTTAAAATTATTGAATATCTTTGGTCTAAGATCTTGCCCTACCTCCTGGTTGCTTCAAGGCTGAGCTACTGAGAATCTAGCCCTATTTGAGGTTCTCAATACTTGGCATCAAGAGTCATCTGCTATAAAAAGAAATGTCTAGTCTTATTTGAGGCATTGTGTGGGTATACCCACCCTAGTTCTGTAGAGCCTAAAGTGCAGAAGATCTGAGTCTTTGACTGAATCTTGTCAGTTGGTCCAGGTCCTTCGAGCTGCCCTTGATTGGAGATGGCTACTCCATAGGTAGAATAGGAGACCAACTTGGTTGCTCATTAAAAACAACCAACAGATGTATCATGTACCTATGCATTACAAGGGTAAGGGACTATAGGTTATCATATAAAATAACAACCATGTTCCTATTCTTTTGTAAGTTGTTGAACAACATATAGGCAAGGTCTTGGAGTAGATTTCAGCTAGTTATTTTCTCTCTTAGCAATGTTTTTTAATCTTTTCAAGTTCTATTATGTTGGGACAAAAAATTGTAACTCCATTTTCAAGCTTACACAACTGGATGTAATATCTTTTTTATTAATAAAATAAGTTATTTTTACACTCTAATTGTTGTTTTATTGTGCAAATATTTTAGATAGTTGATAAGTAATATTTTTATTAATGTAAACCAATAAATAAAAATAACTAAATATATGACTAAATGACTAAATTGATGACTAAATACATAACTAAATCAATGACTAAATTAATGACTAAATATATGACTAAAATAGTTACTAAATATATGACTAAAGTAATGACTAAATATATGACTAAACAAATCACTACCGTGACTAAATATATTACTAAATTAACCACTAAATCAATGAAAAAATCAATGACTAAATAAATGACTAAAATAGTTTAGTCATAAATTTGGTGATGTTATAAATGACTAAAAAAATCCACTAAAATAGTCACATGACTAAAACTAATGACTAAATATAATGAGTAAATAAACGACTAAATAAATGACTAAATCGATGACCAAATCAATGACCAAATTAATGACTAAAATCAATAAATCAATAAATGACTAAAATTATTTATTCATAAATTTAGTGGTGTTATAATTGGCTACAAATAAACCACTAATAGTCACATGACTAAAGTTAGTCATTTATATGCAGCTTTTACTAGTTTATTTAGTCATATATTATTGTTTGTGTACTAGTGCTATCATTCTTGTATAGAAGTTCTCTTTAAGCCTCAAAGAGGTCATGCCCAACTTATTTGCATTTGCTTGAAAGTTTCTAAAGCCTTTTCAATAAACTTAAGTGAGGGCGCAACCCTCAACCATTCCTTTCCATATGTTGAGGTCCTACTAGGAGGTCATTTCCTTCATGCCTCTTGTGTTTGTTGTGCACCCTATTGCCCTTATGTTGTCCTTGCCACCTGATATATCTTACATATTTCTTTTAGTGATTTTCTAGCAAAATGGAGGGGGGTGACTTAATGTTTGGATTTTATTTCTGATTTAGAGTTCATTGAAGACATCTAAATGAATGTAAATCAAAGGAAATATATAGTTATGGAGAAATTCAGTTTATATATATATGGGTGTATATTATGTATGTATGTTATTATTTACAAATTAGGCATTTGTTTAATTACTTCTGTAATACTAAAAGCTACCTTATACACACACACACAAACATATTTATTTATGTATACATATAAATATATCTATTGATTATGGGAGTATATATATAATTATATATGTATATGTATATTTGAGTTAGTTAATTGAATTGGAAATTAAATAGAAAGAAAAGAAATTGATTTAATTACATTTTCATAATGAAGGGGATTATTTGAATAAATAAATATGATCTATTAAGATACTATATCTGTTATAGTTATTAAAGCAATGAATAATTATTATATGTTGATATTTTGGTGATGTCGGTTTATTGTGAGTTGAATTGCATTATGTAAGAGAAAATTAAGTGAATTGGATCATTGGTCTTAATGGGAGTCTATGTAAGTTGTCAAGGTTTGCTTCTAGAGGCTTAGGGGAAGTATCTTATTTTTTGGGTTTTATGATTATCCCATTTTGAAGTGGTCGGTAATGTGCATGAGATGTGTTTATGAGGGTCTTTAGCCTTGCACTATTTATTTGTTATTTTTCTTGTGATTTGTGAGCAAGGTGGTCCATGCCTTGCTCTAGATATGTGTTCCTTGTGGTTTCATTTAGTGTGCAAGATGGCTTTACCCTATTTGATGTATTGGGTCTTCTAGTTGCAAGTAGAGGGAGCAATTCTCAATGGGGGTTGGAACCCAAAGTGATGTCCAAGGTAACTCATTGAGAGTTCCTTTAATATAGTGATAACTTAAAATGAATTAGGGGGTTGGGTAGTTTTACATTAATCAAGATAATGGTATGCCTCACTCATGGCTCAAGTGCTCATTTAGGCTTGAGATGAGGTGAGAAGGCCTAGAATGGCAATATGAACTGCGTTGTCCTCATGAAAGGTATGTTGATTCCACATGAGTTTGTATGGGAGCCAGGGATTGGTAGAGGCTACTAGGGTAACCCATGATGGGGACCAAGAGCCTAGGAAGATTTCCTAGGGTAACCCATAGTAAGCTATGTGATGACACTCCTACCTATTGCAACCTAGCATTCCCTAGTCTTGTGTTTCCCCTTTGTTGTGTGTGTTCCTCTAGAAGAGGTGTCTCTATTATGTGATGTTATGTTATACATTGTTATGATAGAGCCATGTTTAGTACTTCTATGTTAGTCTTATGTTTTCTTGACTGCTTGATGTAGTGAAAGCTTATTGTTATCTCCTAGCACAGGCGGTGGACCTTAGGGTTCCACATGGTAAAGTGGATGGTGTTTTTTCCTCCATTAGGTTCCTAGCAGTTGTATATGTGCTTGAAGGATGTACCCTTGTAGCAGATTCTAGATCTTGTACCGATTTGAGAGATAGATTCTTATGTTATGTAATATACTTGTATCTCATTTGTACCATGTAACATGATCTTGAGGTATTATTCTTGTTGTATCTAGGGAAGCATTGATGTAAGCTTGTAACAATTATAATGTATTCTCATGTAATGTATTTGTATATGTACTTATTGGTTCTTATATATGATCCTTGAGGATTATTTATCTGATGTTGTGTATGGAATGTATGTTTCTTATTTGTTTAATGCAATGGACTTTAAATTAACTCTTGTTAGATAATCCAGGATGTATGTTTAGATCTTGTTAATAGTTGTGTTAGTAATGTTGCGATGGAACCTTAGAGGATTTAGTTTAGTTTTCATGTTATGTTAAGTGATGTAGTCCACTGATATTTATTATAAAAAAAATGTTCTATATTTAGTCATGTTTGTTTGTTGTCCTATAGGGTTCCATGGTGGGGCGTTACAACATATCAGTTTGAGGGCCATTCATTTTATGGTTAATGTTCCATAATATTCATGATACTTGCTCCTATGGATTAGTTTTAGTCACAATTTGGCATTGGCATTGAGATACACATAGCTTCTAGATTCTTTCATTATATCATTCCCTCTTATGGGGGCATTTCTCATGTATCTATGTGATGGATGGTGTACTTGGGTGGTCTTATGGAGTCTTCCATATTTCATCACTTGGTTGCATTCTCTATTACTTTTTCATGATAATTTTTTGATTGACTATTGTTTCATAGATTCTAGGGTTGTACTAGTTTGCAAGGTTTATAGTTTTCCTTGGCATCAAGTAGTTGTTGTGTTATCATGATTCTGACCTAAGTCATTCAATGACTCTAATATGGTTTCTAGTAAGCAAAAGTATTGTTCCTTTCTTTCTAGATTGAGGATTTCACTATTACTCCACAAGTGTGCTTCTAATGCTTCTTTGCAACAAGCTATCTCATTATGGGGGGTTGTATGCTCTCTCTTGTCATCATTATTGTATGTTTTATGTGGAGTTTTATTCAAATAGGTTTTCTCTTTTTCCCATTCATTGGATATGTACATGGGTACCTAACATGGTCTTGTAGCCAAGATCCATTCATTCTTTCATGCATTCATTCTTACATTATTTGCATATTTCTCATTCTCCCTAAGTTGCGCTTTAGGGGGGTCTATTCATGTAATTAGATATTTAATTACACTTTATTAAGTTTACTTAGGTCCTAACTAGGTTTTACCTTTAGGGTTTTGCATCTTCCTTTATAAAAGAAAATTATCTCATGTGATTGATTATTCTAAATAATATTATTCGCACATCTTTATGCAAATTTCTCTTCCAAGTTTGATTTTCTCCTTATAGAAGGATAATTCAGGTTTTATAGGTGATCTTGGTTTTATGGAGTTTGTTGGAAACTCTAGAACACTAGTGCCAATTCTATTGACATGGATGTTATGCACACCAACATGCAGATAAAATATTTTCTCAAATGAACTAAAAAACCTATCTCTCTTGAAAGAATCACTATGATTTCTAAGTTAAAGACAAACTTAGCTATCCCAATGTTCTAGAATGTCAGGTCTTGATGTACTAGGTTCACTCAAGTTTCATTGTGCAAGTTTTTTGTTAATCATAATGGGCCCATGGTGTTTAAGTCTACTAGCAATTATATTATTTTTAGTAGATCGAGTAACATATATGTGAAAAATTTGACATGTATTGCACCATAATTTCATGAATATGAATGATTTGCAAGAATATTTCATAATTCAAACATTTGCAAGAAATATTTAACATCTAATAAATAAAGCATTAAAAAAACATAAAATTAAAGGAGCTCCCAGTTATTATCCACACATGCACCAAGAGATGTACTAAATCAATGCAAACCATTCTACACTTCACCTGATTGCTTCACAACTATCTATAGAATGATGCAAAAGTTAAAAAAAAAACAATGCCTATTTACCACCAAACAATGTCGATATGCACCAAATCTAGCACAACACATTGGCTTTTTTGATAGGAAAATACAATTAGCTACACAATATTCAATATTAGGAAATATATTTTGAATTAGCTTTCATATTAGAAAATTCTATGGAATGTACAAGTTTTTAGTCTATAATTGAACAAAAAACATGAAAATAGAGGTAAAATTGGTAAAATGTCAATCTTATGTCTACCAAGTTCAACAAATTGTGATCCTTAAAAATTAATTAAATTTGGCCTTTTATAGAACATAAGGCCACCAAATAGTTTTAAAAAGCACATGGCTAAGTAGAACTAAGACAATTGAATCATAGGAAGTGTCACAAAAGATAAGTAACATAAAAGATATTTTCCCCATTTTGAAACTAATTCAAAGAAAATTGACTTCCCTCTCAGTAGTTAACAGGTTTTGAAATCACAAAAAAATATACATCAGGTTCTTGGAATCCTTAAACAAAATGTAAGAACTAGACGGATATTTAGAGTGATGAAGTGAAAAAAACTAGATATTTAGAGCAATTAGGTAGATGTAGAAATCCACCCATCCCCCTTAACAACTCCTTTATCGTGCCCCTGGCTTGGTAAATTTATAAGTTGATACAATGCCAAAGAACTTGATATTGTATTTGCTTGCCAAGGAAATCCTAGATTTATGATCTTTTGGTTACTTGCATTCTTGTACTAAAGGCCTTTCCCATGTACCCACTTCCAAGTAGCATATCCCCCTTGCTTTAATATTAGCTGATTTATCTGTGGACTTGATTTACTTAAAATTCCATATCCATGTTGAATTTTTTCACCTACTAAACCTGCAATCAACACAACTTACATTACTTTTATGGCTACGCATTAAAACCTTTAATGCATATGTCAAAAAAAAATCAACATTAAATAAAATCTATAATTAATTATTATTGGGTATGTGTAGGATCATCATGGAAAAAATAGGCCCTTAAGTGGCAAAAAAATTAGAAAGATCTGAGTTAGGAAACTTGACATAAAAATTTGAATAAGTTATCTATATTATTTCAAAAATATGTAAGAATATAATCTGTAGTAAAATGAATATAGTTTCTAAACTACTAGGTTTATTTTTTAAAACTAAAATCTATTTGGTGAAAATTTGAAATTTCAATGTTGTAGTACTAAAATTTCAGAGGAAAGTAAGAAGTAGGTGTCTGTCTGACTACCCTAACCACAATAAAATGATAATATTTTAGATATAAGTAGAGGACTCATGTCGAGATGTGATGCATATTTTTTTGTAATTTTTTTCCATGTAAATAATTAATTATGATTTTTTTATTACAACTTTAAAAAATACTAAAAATCGTATGTCTAACCACCTTAACTTGGTCAACTTCATGAAATTCATTTTATTTATTTTTAATCCTATAGTATGTGAAGCATAGAATGTGACAAATGTTTTAGATTCAAAAAATGTGATATTGTTTGAAAGCTATAGATGTTTTTCAATCTACCTATCAATTAGGACTTTAGTCGTAATTCAAATAGAAAATGAATAATAATTATTTATTAAATTCAAAGTAAAGCATAATTTATATTGGTGGAAGGTTGAGAATCTCCTTTAAAAACCCTTTCATTTCATCAATTTTTGGTAAAAAATAGTCATCAGCCACATACCCTACACATACCCATCATATCACCACTTTTTGGCCCATCATGATCTTGCACATTAGATGCAACTTTGATTTCTTAGAATCTTGCATTTAAAACCATGCACTACCTTTTATGATTTCCTAGGTAACCCCTCTTATACAAGTTTTCAGATGTTTAATGTTGTCGGGTAAATTAAGCGGTGTGCTTAGGCTTTTGTTTCATTGCTATGTTTTTTGAATACTTGGACACTCAATTATCTGGTTACCTGAATACCCACACACTTGCATTGTTATGGTGAAACCTTCTACCACAACCTTATTAAACTACAAGACCTCAGCACCATGCTCTGTTTACTTTACTTCCCATACCCGTTGAACTTTACTTTTCATGATGGAAATTTGCATACCTCGGCCTTGTTGAAGTACAAAAATCTCTTGAACCATACATTTTCTCGTAACTTATCAAAAAACTTGATTACCCAACTTTCTGGAAGAAACTCTAAAATTTAAGCTTTCCTTAAAAAATTTCTAAGATTTACTTGACCGTTATTCCCTTGTGACCTCTTCCAAGCAAGAAGTTTTGAAAATTTTGGGTTCCCAAGCTCTTACAAACTTTGAGTGTGGTGTTCAACCACACAACAATATGGAAAACTGAAAACTGCCAAATATTTTAGAACTTTTGGAAGTAAATTATTTATTAAAAGAGATGAACAAGGTCTAAGAAAGTTTGATTCAAGATCATAAGAGGGAATCTTTCTTGGTTACTTAATTAGGAGAAAAGCCTACAAATGCTACAATAAAAAGGCTACAAAAGGTTGTTGAATTTATAAATGTTAGATTAGATGAAGTTGATGTTGACTCTTAGTTGTTTGTGATGTGTGATTGTTGTCCTTGATAAAAAAACTAGTTCTCATAATGGTGTTCTTTGATTGACATTAAAAAGCTTCATGATATGTAGATAATGATGTGTAGATTGGTTTCAAGGATGCTAATTAGTTGTTTGTTATATGATGCAAGATGCATTCTATTATTGATTATTTGTTTGGTTCCCATGATATGTAGATGATGTATTTAGTTGCTCATGATCAATTTTTCTTTGAATGATATGTATCTCTGGCATGTGTTGTGTATTTGACATCACTGTAGTCTTTGCACTTGAAGTGTTTTAGATTGATTATTTAAGGGGATTAGGCATGATAATAGGGATTGATATTTGGTATGACACACATGATGTATTGATCTGACAGTTACATTAGATTTATGTTTTATGTTGATGCTAATAGTATTGATTATTCTTGACAAGATATAGGTTGGTATTTTGCCATCTCTATGGTCATTGCATTTGACAGGTTTTAGACTAATTAGCTAAGGTGAAAATGGTTATTATATTTATTTTATTATACATAATATCATCATGGCATTTGAATTTGGCAATATAATTGTGTAAATGGTTTATATTGTGAACTTGGCATATGGATCAATCTCACTACATTTCATATTATTAAAGGAAGATGACTTTATTAAAAGTCATATGGCAGTGACATTAATAAGGTTTTGGGCTCATCCTAACAAGGCTTCAGTTTCTCTTGATTGGTCATATATGCCTTCAAGAAGCTTGCATAGTATTTTGTGTTTGAACACAATGCATAAGTGCTTAATCACATTGCATCAATATTTGATGTGGTAATATGGAAATTTTTTTAAAGTTGACATCCATTTAAAAAGGTGATTGCACCATATCTTTCCTTGATCGACACTCCTTGAAAAAAGATTTATACTCTTAATGAGTATTGAAGCATGTGATAAAGGAATTTGTTGAATGTAAATGAAATATAATCTTTTAAGAGTCTTAGCAATGATATTACAGATCAATGTTTTGAGTCTAAATTGGGTTGTATTAGATTTAACACACATGAGACTTCACTTTATTTATTATGACTTGGCATTGGTAGTGAATAGTTGGAATGTTTTGTCGACATTGAAGACCTAGTCATCATACTCTAAAGCATTATGATGGTTCATTAATCATTGTGTTTGACTTGCATCAAACTTTAAATCATTATTGCTTTAGATAAAGTCTTCAACAGTCTTGAAGGAAATAAATTTAGGGAAATATTATTGTTGAAGGGTTTCGAACCCTAGCTGCCATGAGAATATTGTGTTCACAGTTGTAAATCTATTATTTTTGGCTGAGACTAAAGGAGATAGACAAGTTCGTTATAAGCATGATTAGAAAATCATGAGTCAGCAAGGACTTGGTAGTTGATAATTTCTTCTTCAGTTGTGCAATTATGGTTGTCTCCATCGGTCTGGTATTTTTTTAATTTCTCTATTGCTTAAATAGGTATTAAAGTAAAATCTCCTTTTAATGGGCTTTGAGACATTTTTGTTAAGATAATAATATTTTAGTTACAGAGGTTTATGAAATTGTTTTACTTTGAAACACTTGACTATTTTTTAACAAATAGGTAAAGGGTTAATGTATTCAGGTATCTTGAAGCAAAACAGTTATTACAATTAGTTTTCAATGAAGATTCATGATAGTATATAAACACTGTCATCGATCACTATTTGGGCATGTGGGTATTTTTGAAGGATTAATGCACAAAAGTTTGGAACAAAAATATTGTAAATATAATGTAAAGTATTTAACTGATGTCTTACATTTTAGAGATTCCAAAATGAATCTTTAGGATATTTGATGTATTAGTATGGAAGGCTTGATTGAGAAGAATATGAAGCCTTAGATACATTGTGTAAAGGTTGTACTGCATTGAAAATATTTATTATGATTCTCATATTATTGTATTTCAAGAAGATGTTGTCATTCTCATACAACATTCTGTAATGCGCTTAAAGAAGATATTCAAAGTTGTGCATGTTTTGAACACACACCTTGCCATGGGTAGGGACCCCCTCTTTTAGCTCTCCATGGGATGCTTTGCTCCTATATCATTTTGTGTGCCACTTTCCTAGAGCCTAAATTGGTCATGTGCCTTCAAACGATCAAATTTCCTTGACCAAATTAACCTACCCAAGTTTTTCTAAGTATTCTATTTTTGTAGAAGTGCTTCTGTGGGTTTCCCTTCACCCATTGCCTCGACATCCTCTAGGCCTCGTGGACCCATAGCTGAAAGTTGCACCATATGGGTTTTCACTCATGTTTCATTTTTGAATAGTGACTAACACCCAACTTCCACCCACATGGCAGGACCCATGCTTAGTTTCTCCGTCACAACCTTGACTAAGCATCCAAACAAGTGAGAGATTCCACATCTCACCTAACTTCGATCTGCCATACAAATAAATCAATTCATGCCATTAGTGGAAATTGGCCCATAAACGTTGCTCCATGCCCTTCGTTTTACCTAGGGCATTCAAATTTGGAGAGAAGCAAAGTCCCCTCTTATGTTTTCTACTCTTTGCCTTGTTCTTATTGACTTGGTCCCTACTCGCTAAATTCACTTCTTCCTTCATTTTTGACTTTGGGGACAAGTTTGATTTGGATTTGAGATGTTTTTGTGGTGCCTAAGTGAACTGCCAAGGTTTCGTTAAGTTTTGGGAAGTTGCAAAAATTTCATTTTAGAAATCCATCCCCCCATGGCCATTTCTGAAACTTTGTCCCTCTGTGGCCATTTCTGGAACTTCGTCCCTCCATGGTCTTTTCTGTGACTCCATCACTCCATGATAATTTCTAAGATATTCCTTTCAGGCCATCGTGTGCTCATTATTATTTCAAAATGGTGGTGACCCTCTAGTTTTCCCCTTCCAAACTTCCACTTTTTAAAAATGAGTCTAATCTCGAGGAAGTAAGTCTTGGCACTCTTCATCCCCCTTTTCCCATGCACTATAATTGAAAAATGTTGGTTTTGCTAAGTTTTGTTAGGCCTAGGAAATTCCCTTTTGGACTACCATCCCTCCTTGGCTATTTCTGGAACTTTGTCCCTCTATGGTTGTTTTAGGAACTCTATCCCTCTGTGGCCATTTCGGGAACTCCATCCCTCCATGGCCATTTTTGAAACTTTGTTCCTCCTTGGACATTTCTGGAACTCCATCCCTCCATGGCCGTTTCTGGAACTCTGTCCCTCCATGGCCATTTTAGGAACTCTGTCCCTCCTTGGCTATTTCGAGAACTCTGTCTCTCCTTGGCCATTTCTAGAATGTCATCCCACCATAGCCATTATGGAAACTCTGTCCCTCCTTAGCCGTTTCTAGAACTTTATCCCTCTATGGCTATTTCAGGAACTCTATCCCTCCTTGGCTATTTCTGGAACTCCATCCCTCCATGGCCATATTGGGAACTTCGTCACTCCTTGGCCATTTTCGAAACTTCATCCCTCTATCAATGTTTTAGGAACTCTATACCTTCGTGTAAATTTTAGGAACTCCATCCCTCCATGTCTATTTTGGGAACTCCATCCCTTTTTGGCCATTTTTCATGCTACCATCCCTCCATGGCTATTTATGGGCCACCATCCCTCCACTTTTCATTTGTTGTCCGTTTGTGGTAATTTCTGAGCCACTGTCCCTTTGCCTGTCATTTTCCATCTACTATCAATATGTCATCCTTCTACCATGTAGCACCTGTACCCCTAAGCACGCATTAATGTGTATGGTTCAGATGAGCTCCAAATATGAATATTATGATCTTTTGATGATGCATGGGTGAATCTAACAAGGAGTTTGTAGGATTTAACTAATGTTATCCTTGATTTTTGTATGAAGGCACTTACAACACTTCATGCATGCATAATTCAAGAAACCTATTATAGGTCCATCAAGGAGACCCATTCAGAAAGTTGAACAAGGAAAAGCACAAAGCTTTTATCACCATTCATTTTATGTCCACCTTTCCTCGTAGCACCCATCAACACAGCTAGCATTAAAAGAAGGCCTATGTGAAGGAAGTTAATGATAGAAATGCAAAGGGGTGGCCTTGAAAAAAGCACGAGGGAGTTGTCCTACCTTCAACTAGATGATGATCTTTAAGGAGCTATCTCCCCAAATAAGGGTAAACCAGTCCATTGATGCTAGTCATCGATGGGCCCATTTGATCCAACAAAAAAGGTGGTGAGTCCATCAAGCAAAGGGTAGCCTTTGGATAGATTCAACTATAGTGAAAATTGAAATCAGCTAGAAGACAAAACTGTTATAGCACCTGTGCACTAAAAGAAAAAATAGAGAAAAAATAAAAGATGTATTTTAAATTGTTTAATGTTGTGGGGTAGGTGAAGCCCTAGTGCAATCAAATCTAACCCACACAATGTAATTCAATCCTAACCATTCATTTGGGTTGTGTAAAACTATAAATAGGGGTCTTCCCCTCATTTGTAAATGGTTGGAGAGCTAGTGTAAAAGGAATTTGCAGAAATAAAAGACAACATTGCATGATTTTATGGATGTTCTCTTTGAGTTTTATCATCTTGCATGCATGGTTCTACCTTCTATATTAGTTTTAGTTGTAGATTCTTGAATGGAAGTGGTTATGGTGATTGTTGTTTCAGTATTTGATGAATTTCTAGCTCATGCCTTTTGTGGTTGATTAATGATGAATCCATTTCCAAAGCCAGTATGAGCTTCTTTCCTTTATTGTTGCAACTTAGTTCAATTTCATGTGCATGATGTGTGTGCATGTAAAATGAAAATCTGCAGTCCTCAGAAGATTGCACTAGTTTTGTGTAACTTTAGGATCCTCTTTGCCAAACAAAACCTAGTTGAGGGAGTTTTTCTAGTATAGCAACTTCCATGATCATTGTTCATTTGTAGTTTTAGGTCCAGGAACTTCCCCTCTTCCCCACCCTTTTTCCATTTTTTTTAAATAGTAACCTTAGGAAAGGTTCATTGCACATTATAAAGCCAAATCTAATGATAAAATGGAGTTCAAGACTATTGTTTGAACCTGTACCAAATGTACAACTCTCCCATCCTAAGAATTCCATTTGCAGATCCAACTTCCCCACTTTGTAACTCATTCGTAAGTCCACCTTGTGATTTCAACAAATCACATGAAACAACTAAGATATTACAAGCACTATCGAGACCTTGCATTAGAGACCTTGGGATATTGTTTTGCAATTTTATTGTTGAAGATTGTCTTTCAAGAGATGTGATGCACCTATGCATTGTTTGTGTTGAGAAGTGCATAAGAAAAACATCGACAGAATTGGCCCTAGAGGGAGGGGAGACATGACAAAGATGAAATTTGGTAGTTGAAAAGAGCACTTTGAAGAAAAAATCTGAGATAAGGATTTCTCTTTTAATGTTGAAACCTAAAATCAGAATATTCTGAAGGAAAAAGAAGCTGAGTCAAAATGGAGCAACATGTACATATTAACATCACTGAGCTACATGTAGATTTAAACAATAGACTAAGGAAACCGTTGCAGCAATTTGTATCGGTAGAAAAATGCAGGAATCATTGCACTCACAAGCACAATGAGCTAGGATGTCTCACATTCTTGAGTAGAATTGAAAGAGTCTTATAGGGAGAAATTCCCTTTTTGGAAATCTATCAACCTTTAGCCCTTGCAGACCCAGAGGAAGAATTGACAACCATGGTATCCAAAGTGTTCAAGGAGCTGATCTAGGAACATTTGAGTAGCAAAGATGAACCAAGATTGGAGGAGGTACTGATGACAATTTGGTGCAAATTTCACAATGCACCTCATTTAGAAGTTACTTGTTCATCATGCAAAAACATTATCACTTAGGTCAAAGAAATTTTGCACAAGTTGAAGTAGCTAACTTTCAATGAGGATGAGTCATCCCATGAGGTAAAAGAGTTGCCAACATTTGGAGAACAAAAAAGTAAAGATGAACTGAGAAATTTGACACAAGCTGGTGCTAGGACAACAAACACGAAAGTTGAAAGTCAGAGAGAAGGCATTGATTCCCTTGAGGCAACAAACAATCTTGATGAAAAGTCATCTAGAAAGGAATCAGAAGGCACTTTCTCCATTAGAAAAAGTTAGCCATCCACTCAAGAAGAAGAAATGTTGACATTTGAGGATGGATCAACAAATTTTGTGGCATCACGTGCTGGGACAACCAATGAAGATGTTGAAGAATAGGAAGAAGATGAGGTTGATAGCTTTGGATCAACAGAAAATGATGAGGAAGGCATAAGTTAAATTGGATTAGAGGACCTCTCCTTCATCAGTGACAATGATAAAGCATCTAAAGATGAAGATTTGGAGGAGTGGGATCAACTACATGCCATGGTTGTTCACCATTCTACTTCTTTCCCAAGTAACGAGGAAGATCCGATAGTCAAAAGATATAACCAACTCATCTCCATATTAGCAAAGGATTGGTCTAAGCTAAGAAATCAAGTGGATTTGGAGGTGTTTTTGCTACCAAATTGATGCAGACTTCATGATTCATCACACTTGGATTTCACATGCAAACTATTCCAAGAAGCCATTAAGCAAGTCAAAGAACAAGCGAGGCAGCCAAGCACACCACTTCCTACAGTTGCTTCAAGGATGGAACGTGAGGATTAATAGCCCAAGCCAAGTGACAACCTAGTTGAAGGTAGTCCTAAAGAGGATGTTGGGACAACAATAGAAGAAGGACAACAATACAATCTTGAGATTCTAAGTGATGAAGTATATCAAACAAGAATGTTGTCTACTAGTCATCAAGAATTTTTTCCTCTTGAAGAGCATTTGTGCACCATGAAAAATAGGCTTTATGACAAGACTTTGGAGGGAGATTGCATAATGAATTTTGGTCCCCTTGATGATGTTACATCAATTGATGACTTATTTCCATTGGGAGTCATATTGTGGAGGTATGCTCATGTTTAGGAAGAGTACACTTTAGAAGGTGCTATTGATGAAGACATACTCCTTCAGTCTCCAAATGACGATGGATTAGAGTTTCCTGATTGGGAGAGGAATTCCTTCTCCATCTATATTGACAGTGAGCAAGAGGAAATGAGTGAATGTCATGATGAAATGCATGACCAACAAAGAGAAGAAGACAAAGGTGGGGGTATTCTGATGGTTTCCAGCAAGTATGACAGAATTGACCATCTACAAGATACAACTTGGGGTCCTTCCACCATGATCATTATTGATCCTCCTTCATATTAAGATGGTTACAATAGGAAAGATTTGTTCATGTCATCATCCGATGACATTGAACATCACAAAAATAAGGTTAATACTTGGGGAAGGAGATGGGGAAACACTCTACCTTTTGAAAACAACAATCAAGTGGACACCAGGTTTGTAGAAGATCAATGAGATGAAGTCTATCTCCTCAAGGAATAGTTGATAGGGGTTTCCAATCCCACATGAGGATTGGAAGAGGTACTTGTTGCCCCATTCTACCAGCCTTATGCAAGCCTAATTCTTGAAGTACTGCACCACTCGGTGCCTCCATTTGAAGTGGCCAATGCACTTGTTGACGATGTAGTGCTCACTCTCAATTGTCAAATGTTGCCACCTCCATGTGACGACATCCAAGTTCTATCCTTCCTTGCTCTTGTTAATTTTCATAGCTACATTTATCATTTTTATTATGGGAATGAGGGGATACAAATGTGTTTATGGATTAACCATGGGTTTAGCAAGCTTCCTCAATTATTTACTTTCCCTAACCATGTAATTGAACATGAGTGCCACAACATTGATTTTTTTTTTTTGGAATATAAAAATAAATTTGCATTGTTAAGAACAATAACGATCACCTATTTGCTTATGCATGCACTAAGAGATCTAATGAGCATCGATGTTAGCTTGCCTTGGTTGAACATAGTGCTTTGTAAATATCTCTTTGTACATAGCTCATTTTTTAGTAGTGTAGGTTTCTTGTAAATACTTTGCTTTCCTACTTTCCTTAGGTTAGTTGGTTTGTTGTAGGTTTCTTTCTTTTTTTCTTTCATTTTCCTGCTTTGGTTAGTTTAGGTGTTTTCTTTCTATTTGCTTTTGTTTGCTTTTTGTTTGTTGTTGCTTTGCTAGTACTTTGCTTGGGGTCCCTTTGCTTTTAGCTAGGCACATTTTGGTGCACAACAACCTTTCTTATTGCCTAGGGTTGTTCTATGTATTTCTTTCTCAAACTCTAATCAAGTTTTTAGAGTGGATGGTGAGGATATTCTATTAGTGTCAAGTGAATTTGGGCATTTGATTCAAAGAGGGTAAGTCCTTGGTTGATCTCATTCCCAACATATTTTGAAATCTTATATATTTTACACATCTTAACAATCTTGAGGTCACTAGAGGTCCTTTGTGAGGTCTAGTTAAGTGAAAATATAAAATACTACTTAAGTGCCACTATGATTTTCAGCCTTGAGTGCGAGCTTTGATGCTTGCAGGTTGAAATAAAAAGAATTGAAAATTGAAAATGAAAAGAAAATAAACAAAAAAAAGAAAGAAAAAAAATGAAAATAAAAAAAAAAGAATAAATTCAGCTTTTTAGGAGTATCCAAGCAACTCTACCAGGGCTATGGATGCCTGACCAGTAGTAGAGCAATGTTTGGGAGAATCATAGCTACAACCTCATTAGGGCTATGAATGCCTGACTAGCAACAAGTCAATGTCTTAGTTTCTTTTGGAGTTAAATAAAACTACATAGCTTAACTTAACAGAGCTTGGGTCCCTGTAGCAACTAAAGGATGGAAATTAATGCAATTGTACACACTTGTATTTTCAACATACTAAAGGTTGGATTAACTAGTGGTTTTGATGCTTTGGTTGAGCGTCTAGTCTTTTTTCCCTAGAGTGAAGGTTAGAACCAAATATTTTGGGCTCATCATTTTAGTTTGTCATTAAAATGCTCTAGAGCATTTCCCAGTGACTCACCATTTGTTGTGCATGTTTTTCACACACACCTTGCCATGGGCAAGGAACCCCTCTTTTCGCTCCTAATGGGATACTTTGCTCCCATCTCATTTTGTGTACCCCTTTCCTAAAGCCTAAATTGGCCATGTTCCTTCAAATAATCAAATTCACCTAACCAAATTCACCTACCTTAGTTCCACTAAGTCTTTTGTTTTCATGGAAGTGCTCCTATGGGTTTCCCTTCGCCCATTGCCCTGACATCCTCTAGCCCTCGCAGACCCACAACTGCAACTCACACCATATGGGTCACCACTCATGTTTTTCTATTGAGTAGTGACTAATGCCAAATTTTTTCCCACATGGCAAGACCCATGCTTAGTTTCTCCATTTGAGCCTTGACTAAGCATCCAAACAAGTGAGAGATTCCACATCTCACCTAACTTGGGCCATCATACAAAGAAATAAATGCATTCCATTAGTGACAATTATCCCATAAACACTGATCCATGTCCTTCATTTTACCTGGGACATTCAAATCAGGAGAGAAGGAAAGTTCCCCCCTTCCATTTTTTGTTCTTTGCCTTGTTCCCATTGACTTGGTCCCTGCTCACTCAATTCTCTTTTTCCTTCATTTTTGACTTTGGGGACAAGTTTCTTGTGGATTTGAGATGTTTTCATGGTGCCTAAGTGAACTAAAAAGGTTTCGTTAAGTTTTGGGAAGTTGCAAAAATTTCATTTCAGAACTCTATCCCTCTATCCCTCTGTGGCCATTTCTAGAACTCTTTCCCTCCATGGCCATTTTTGAGACATTCCTTTTGGGCTTTCGTGTGCTCATTTCCATTTCAAAAGCGTGGTAACCCTCCAAATTTCCCCTTCCAAACTTCCACTTTTTTCAAAATGAGTCCAATCTTGAGGAAGTATGTCTTGGTACTCTTTCTCCCCTTTCTCCCATGCACTATAATTGAAAATTTTTGGTTTTCCTAAGTGTTGTGAGGTCTTGGAACTTCCCTTTTAGACTGCCCTCCCTCCTTGGTATTTTCTAAAACTCTATCACTCTGTGTCTATTTCAGGAACTCTATCCCTTTGTGGCCATTTCCAAAACTCTATCCCTCTGTGGCCATTTTAGGAACTCCATCCCTCGGTCATTTTTGGAACTGCATCCCTCCATGGCCGTTTCGGGAACTTTGTCCCTCTATGGTTATTTTTGGAACTTTGTCCCTCCATGGCCATTTCGGTAACTATGTCCCTCCTTGGCCATTTTTTGAACTCTATCTCTCCTTGGCCATTTCCAGAACTCTATCCCTCCATGGCCATTTCTGAAACTCCATCCCTCCTTGGCCGTTTCTAGAACTTCATCCCTCTATGGTCATTTTAAGAGCTCTGTACCTCTTTGACAATTTCTAGAACTCTATCCCTTTATGGTTGTTTTGGGAACTCCATCCCTCCTTGGCCATTTCTAGAACTTCGTCCCTATGTGGTCATTTCAAGAACTTCATCCCTCCTTGACCATTTCTAGAACTTCATCCCTCCATGGCTATTTTCCATGTTGTCCTTCTGTGGCTATTTCTGAGCCACTGTCCCTCCACCCGTCATCCACCATCCCTTCGCTTGTCACTCATCATTCGTCTGTCGTCCTTCTATCTAGTGCCACCTGTACCCCTGAGCACACATTAATGTTTATGGTCCAAATCAGCTTTAAATATGAATATTATGATCTTTTGATGATGCATGCGTGAATATAACAAGGATTTTGTGGGATTTGATTAATGTTTGCCTTGATTTTTGTATGAAAGCACTTACGAAACTTCATGTATGTAGGATTAAAAAAGCCTATTACGGGTTTGTCAGGGAGACCCATTGCGAAAGTTGAACAAGGAAGAGCACATAGCTCTTGTCACCATTCATTTTATGTCCACCTTTCCTTGTAGCACCCATTAATAGAGCTGGCATTAGAAGAAGACCTATACCAAGGAATTCAATGACAAAAATGCAAAGGGGTGGCCTTGAAGAAAGAATGGGGGAGTTGTCCTACTTTTCACCAAATGATGATGATCTTTAAGGAGTTATTTTCCCAAATCAGGGGCAACCAATCCATTGATGCCAGTCATCGATGAGCCCATTTGATCCAATGAAGAATGTTACAATTCCATCAAGCAAAGGATATCCTTTAGGTAGTTTCAGCTGTAGTGAAAAGGGAAAACATCTAGAAGACAAAACTGCTATAGCATGTGGGCATTAAAAGACAAAAAAAAGAAAAGACAAAAGATGTATTTTAAATTTTTGAATATTGTGGGGAAGGTCAAGCCCTAGTGTAATAAAATCTAAGCTACACAATGCAATTCAAACCTATCCTTTCATTTAGGCGATGAAAAACTATAAATAGGGGTCTTCCCCTCATTTTTAACTGGTTGGAGAGCTGGTATAAAAGGAATTTGTAACAATAAAAGAAAACATTGCATGATTTTATTAATGATCTCTTTGAGTTTTCTCATCTTCCATGCATAGATCTACCTTCCATATTATGTTTAGTTGTAGATTCTTGAATGGAAGTGGTTATGGTGATTGTTGTTTCAATATTTGATGAATTTCCAACTCATGCTTTTTGTGGTTCATTGATGATGAATCACTTTGCAAAGCTAGTCTAAGCTTCTTTCCTTTATTGTTGCAACTTAGTTCAATTGCATGTGCATGATGTGCATGTGTAATCTAAAAATCTGCAATCCTCAGAAGAGTGCACTAGTTTTGTGTAACTGTAGAATCCTCTTGGCCAAGTAAAACCTAGTTTAGGGAGTTTTTCTACTGTAGCAACCTCCATGATAATTGTTCATTCATAGTTTCAAGTCTAGGAACTTCCTCTCTTCCTTTTCCTTTTTCCTTTTTTTAAATAGTAACCTTAGGAAAGGTTCATTACACATTATAAATCCAAATCTAAAGATAAAATGGAGTTCAAGACTACTATTTGAACCTCTAGCAAATGCACAACTACTCTCCTATCCTAAGAACTCCATTTGTAGATCCAACTTCCCTACTTTGTAACTCATCCATATGTCTACCTTATGATTCTATAAAATCACATGAAACAACTGAGATATTCCAAGCACTGTCAAGACCTAACATTAGAGACCATGGGATAGTGTTATGCAATTTGATTGTGGAAGATTGTCTTTCAAGAGAGGTGATGCACCTATGCATTTACAGTGTTGAGAAGTGCATAAAAAACACATCAGCAATAGTATTTTATTGCAATTCTAGGGTTGCAAAATCTACACTTCTAGGGTTATGATAGAATAATGTAATTGAGTTGCATTATAATGGATTTTGTGCTCCTAGAGTTGGTGCTCCTTTGAATGGGTGTTCCTAAATCTATAAGGGGTTGGTGCTCCTAGAGTGGGTTCTCTAAATTCTACCTATAAGGAATTGTAAATAGTGTTTTTTTATAAGCCAATAAGGCATCATTTTGGAGTGGTTTCTCTACCTCAAGAGGGTTTTCCATCTATCAAATTCATGGTCTTATAATGTCATTGTTTTGTTATTATAATATTGCTATATTGTGATGTTTGTCCTTATTAGTTCATAGTTGAATGATTATCTATTCATTTTTGCAAATGTTTACACTAAAGTTGTCTTATTAATCTTGTGAACTTTCATTCAAGTGAAATGAAAAATAGTTCATTTAAGTCTATTTAGACAAATATCTTATTCATATTCTTAGTTGATACACAACACATGTCTACTTCACAAGCTATCATTTGTTTCTTCGTTCAAAAGAAAACACAAATTCTTATTTTTGTAAAATTTTGTGACTTTCATAAATCACTAATTCACCCCCCCTCTCTATGATTTTAGTCTTCCAACAATTGGTATTAGAGCATAAGGTTTTATATGGGTTTAATCAACCTAGGATTGATTCTAGTCTTGGAAGTTTTTCAAATATGTCACAAGTTTAAGATGGTATTTCTATTTGATGGTACAGTCTGTGTTTTATGAAAACATATTTGATTTCAATCGATGTTGGTGTAAAGAGCTAGACTCTTGAATAAGCCTAACCAAATTAAGTTCAACCAAGTTCTTGATAAGAGGAGTACTATGGGTAAGTGCAAAAGAAACATAAGTTAGAAGAAAAACACTAGTGTCAAGTCTAGTGAAGTAGCACCTTTGCCAATACTAAATGTGATCCTATAGTTGGAGAAGAAGAAGTGCACTTAGTAAGTGAAAAGGAATATGAAGGTAATGAATTTGAGGTTGATTTGGAGGAAGAATTGCTTGCTTCCTTAGATGAACTGAAGAGGCTTAGAAAGGAAAATCAAGATCTCAAGGTGCGCTTACAAGAAAGTGTTAATGTCAATAAAGATGTAATACAAAATCATAATGATGATAAAAAGATTATTGAACTTTTGAAATCCCAAATGGTTGATAGAAAAAATAATGAAGAGGGATTGGAAGCCAAGTTAAAACACAAGGATGAATTGTGTAATAAACTAGAAAATGAGGTGAATTCATTGAAGAAAAGTTTAGATAATGATTCCTTGTTAAAATAACTAACTATTAAAGATGACATGAATATAAGTCAGAAAATTGAAACTGAAGAATGTAAAAGGATTACAGATGTTGTAAGGTCTGATTTGAAGGTTAAAAAGATTGAATGTGTAAAAATTGAAGGAGAAGTAATTGTATTAATGGAAGAGCTTGAAAGTGTCAAGGTTCAATTAGGTAAAAGTTGGAAATTTGATCATACTACTAATTTATTGAATGAGATTATTGGTAGACAAAAGCATTCTAAGGATCCTACAGGAGTGGGATATGAAAAAGGACAAAGTTCAAGAGTTCAAGATGAGTCTCAACATGAAATAGTAATTGCACCAAAAGATGGATATAGTTTCAAGGTTAGGCAGACTCCTAAGAAGAAAATAGACTTGAACAATCATGCTCCAAAGATAGAAAGCAAATTTGTTAATAGATTCATAGGTTTCTCATCTACTAGGAAATGTTAATCAATCAGCTATGATTCCCAATTCCATGGTTACTACTATTCATGTCATGTTTATGGACATAAGGCTAGAGACTATGAAATTTATGCCAAAAATAATTATAGTTTGTCAAATCAAAATCATTCCACTATATGTTATATTTGTCACAAATTTGGTCATGTAGCAATTAATTGTTGGTGGAATGATATGAATGGTAATGAAAGTTCTTACAGAATGCCTAGAAGAAGTTATCATTCTTTTAGTTCAGATCATAATGTCATATGTTATAGATGCAACTATCTTGGACATAAGCTCAATCTTGTAGAAATCATTTGTTGAGATCATCTAGACATAGCGAAAGGAAAAATACCTTGACCAAACAACAAGAAGTAGATACCTTGAGCAAGAAAAAGAAAATGACTATACAGGTTTGGAGAAGAAAGAAAGAAAAAGGGAAGGAAGGACTTAGTCTTGTGCATGATGCACAAGGATAATCCCTTAGCATTTAAAAGGAAACATGAAAATAAGGGGAGATAATTAGTGCATTATAAATCAAACCCCATTTATATCAAACAAGAAATGGTTGTGTTTTGTTGCCTCATGACTTATTTTCATATTAGGGTGTAAGTCATAGTGTTAAGTCACAGATGTATCAAATTTGTGTTCTATGCTGAGTTCATGTCTATACTGAGAATAACATTGTCAATGAGTTGATAATAACAATTTTAATACTATGGTTCATATATATCATCATATTGATGGGTGATAATTTCTCATATGTCTACTAAAGTTGTATTGGGTACTTTATGTTTCTTTGAGAGTGTTTGTGGTAAAAAAAATGTATAAAATCTATGAAGAATTCTTGAAACATAATTCATGCCATTTGTGAACAAATTATTTTGTTTTGTTTTTCTACAACATAACGAAAATGACAAAGTTTCTTTCTAAGCACATAACATAATGCTTGACAAGGTAGAGATCAATTAATTATCTAAGATCCCAAGGAATACATTTTTTCTTGTAATGATAAGTGGCAGCTAGCTGAAAAGACAATGATAGTAAATGTTACTTGAAATTAAGTGTTGTTGTGCAAACTAATAGACAAATGAAAAGTCTATAATTCAATGCTTATAGTAGTTTATGCCTAATATGATGTTCTTGTTGCTAGGATAGTGACCTTTTCACCTATGCCTCTTTGACATATCTTTTACAAGTTTAAAATTTTAGTGATAGTTCATTGGAATTAAAGTTGAAGGTTAGTAGATAATGCTAACATTTCATGGTTGAAACATGAACAACACTCAAGAAGTTATACATGAGTGTTTGACAAGTACCATGTTGGTGATTATGGAAGTTTGTTTGTGCAATCATTTGATTAAAATATTTTTGATAGAGCCTCTACTTAGTGGTAGTGGTGTTAATCTTCAAAATTTTGTGATACAGGTCATCTATACTAGTTTGGAGTCTATCATTTCCTATCATTCTTCTTGTAACATGATCTTCCAAAGGTGTTCACATCATCTATTTTGTGTTTCTACAGACACATTCATTGCAGGAATTCAAGTTTGAAAGTACATTGCAGTTCTTTGGTAGGTTTGTTGCTCAATTCTTAAGGTGTGGGTATGAGTTTGACAGTAGTACAAAATTTTGTAAACTACAACAATTAGTTTGATGACTTCAATCATAGTGGTGAAAATGAACTAAATTGCTTACAAGTTCAATGTTTGGAAAGGGCTACATATTAGGATAGGGACAATTTTTGTTTTTTCTTTCTTGTTAAGTTGCAATGGTTCACAACACAAAGCTTACTCATTCAACATCACTTTGTCTTTGAGATGTAGCGAAAAAGGTATATTATCTTGCATAATGTTCAATCAATATACAAGTGGTATAATAGTGGAACATGTGTAATAGTGACTTAGCTTGGACAGTCAGTGTTTTCAAGAGGATTAATGGTTTACTCTAATTCACATAGTGGTTTTTATAACAAGTATTGCTATAAATGTTTTTAGATGCTTTGAAAGGACAACATACTCTTCTATGGTGGAAATATAACATTATATGTACAATTTTTGAACTTCTTTGTTGATCGACATGTAGAAATAGTGATGCTTTACAGTAAAGGTCATTTTCTTGAAGGAAACATAAAAGATCTTTTGCCAAGATTTAGTATATGCAAAGCGTTAGGGGGAGCTATATGTTGCAATTTGTCTTCAAGTATTTGAATTGATAAGGCCTTTGATTGTATTTTTCTTTGGTTGGACCTTCAGTTGTTTATCTTCATGGCATCTCACATTCTCCTCTTTCATCCTTTGTCATTGAGGCAAAAAAGGGGAGAGAAAGTATGTGTTTTTCCATCAAAGACAAAGGGGGAGTTTTTTGACTCTTAGATTTTTGTCATGTGATGTTTGTCCTTGATGAAAAAATTGGTTCTTATAATAGTGTTCTTTGATTGACATTGACAAGCTTCATGATATGCAGATTGGTTTTGAGGATGTTGATTGGTTGTTTGGAATATGATGCAAGATGCATTCCCTTATTGATTGTTTGATTGATTCCCATGATATGCAGATGGTGTATTCAGTTGCTCATACTAAATTTGTCTTTGAATGATATGTATCTTTGAAATGTGTTGTGTCATTGACATCATTGTGGTCTTTGTACTTGAAGTGTTTCAAATTGACTATTTAAGGGGATTAGGCATGATAACAAGGATTGATATTTGGTATGGAACACATGATGTATTGATTTGACAATTATATCAGAATTCTATTTTATGTTGATGCTTATAGTATTGATTATTCTTGACAAGATACAGGCTAGTATTTTTTCATCTATGTGGTCACTGCATTGGACATGTTTTAGACTGATCAACTAAGGTGACAATGGTTGTTATATATTTTTTTGATTATACATAATTTCATCATGGCATATTTCTTATTACATATCATCATGGCATTTGGCTTTCGAAAACTAATTGTGTAAATGGTTTACATTGTGAACTTGGCATATGGATTGGTCTCACTGTATTTCACAGTATTAAAGGAAGATGACTTTATTAAAAGTCATATGGTAGTGACATTAATAAGGTTTTGGGCTCATCATAACAAGGCTTCAGTTTCTCTTGATTGGTCATATATGGCTTTGGGCAGCCTACATAGTATTTTGTGTTTGAGCACAATGTATAAGTGCTTAATCACATTGCATCGGTGTTTGATGTGGTAATAAGGAAATCGGTTTAAAGTTGACTTCCATTTAAAAATTTAATTACACCATATCTTTCCTTGATCGAAACTCCTTGTAAAAAGATTTATACTCTTAATGAGTATCAAAGCATGTGATAAAGGAATTTGTTGAATGCCAATGAAATAGATTGTTTTAAGAGTCTTAGCAATGATATTACAGATCATTGTTTTGAGTCAAAATTAGGTTGTATGGGACTTAACACACATGAGACCTCACTTTATTTATTATGAATTGGCATTGGTAGTGAATAGTTGGAATGTTTTGTCGGAATTGAAGACTTAGTCATCAAACTCTAAATCATTATGATGGTTAATTAATCATTGTGTTTGACTTACATTGGACTTCAAATCATCATTATTTTTGATAAAGTTTTCAACAATTTTGAAAGAAATAAATTTAGGGAAATATTATTATTGAAGGGTTTGGAACCCTAGCCACCATGAGAATATTGTGTTTGTAGTTGTAAATTTGTTATTTTTGGCTGATACTAAAGGAATTAGATGAGTTTGTTACAAGCATGGTCAGCAGATCATGAATCAACAAAGACTTGACAGTTGATAATGGCTTCTTCAATTGTGCAGTTGTGGTTGTCTCCATCGGTCTGGTATTTGATTGATTTATTAATTGCTTAAATTGGAATTAAAGTAAAATCTATTTTTAACAGGATTTTAGACATTTGTCTTTAAGACATTTTTGTTAAGACAATAAGATTTCAATTACAAAGGTTTATGAATTATTTTTACTTTGAAACACTTGACTATTTTTTAGAAAATAGGTAAAGGGATAATTTATTTAGGAATCTTGAAGCAAAACAGTTATTACAATCAGTTTTTGATGAATATTCATGATAGTATATAAATAGTGTGGTTGATCACTATTTGGGCATGTTGGTATTTTTGAAGGATTAATGCACAAAATTTTGGAATGAAAATCTTGCAAATATGATGTAGATTATTTAACTGATATGTCTTGTATGTTAGAGATTCCAGAATGAATCTTTAGGATATTTGATGTATTATTTTGGAAGGCTTGATTGAGAAGAATATGAAGCATCAGATACATTGTGTAAAGGTTGTACTGTAATGAAAATATTTATTATGATTCTCATATTATTATATTTCAGAAGATTTTCTCATTCTCATACAACATTCTCAAATGTGCTTAAACAAGATATTCATAGTCTTCTATTGAAATTCTAGGGTTGCAAAATCTACACTTGTAGGGTTCTAATAGAATACTATAATTCTATTGCATTGCAATGGAGTTGGTTCTCCTAGAGTTGGTGCTCTAGATTTGTAGGTGTTGGTGCTCCTTGGAATGGGTGTTCCTAAATCTGAATGGGGTTGGTGTTCCTAGAGTGGGATCTCTAAATTCTACCTATAAGGAATTGTAAATAGTGATTTTAGATAAGCCAGTAAAGCATCATTTTGGAGTGGCTTTTCTACCCCAAGAGGGTTTTCCACTCATCAAATTAAATGTCTTATAGTGTCATTGCTTTGTTATGATAATATTGCTAGATTGTGATGTTTTTCCTTATCAGTTCATAGTTGAATGATTGTATTTTCATTTCTACAAATGTTTACACTGAAGTTGTCTTGTTAATGTTATGAACTTTAATTCAAGTGAAAGCACAAATAGTTCATTTAAGTCTATTCATACCAATATATTATTCATATTCTTAGTTGATACACAAGCCAAATCTAATTCACAAAATGTCATTAGTTTTCTTGGTTCAAAAGCAAACACAAATTCTTCTTTTTGTAAAATTTTGTGACTTTTCAGAAATCATTGATTCACCCCCCCTCTCAGTGATTTCAATCTTCCAACAGTTGCATCACAACAAACATAAGCAAGAGGACTTTTGGTTGAATGAATATATCTATATAGAGGAAGAGGAAGAAGAAGTTGTAGAGAAGGAAGAAGCACCAAAAAATATCCCCAAAACTCTTTCCAAGTAATTAGAGATAAAAATGAAGGAGTGCATAAAGGAAGAAGGTTTACAAAAACAAATGAAAAGGTAAAATTTTCTTTAATGTGAAGAATAGATCAAAAAAAAATTCTAAAGGTAAAATTTTCTCTAATGTCAAGAAAAGATGAAGGATGGATACAAGAAATGGAAGGAGAGATAAATTAGATTGAGCAAAATCAAACTTGGGAGTTGGTTCCAAGGCTTGCACACAAGAATGTAATTGGTACAAAATGGATATTTAGAAAAAAACTAAATGAATATGGAGAGGTTGTGATAAATAATGAAAGGTTGGTATGAAAAGGATATTCACAAGTGGAAGGAACTAAATTTGAAGAAATTTTTTCTCTAATAGAAATAATAGAGGCTATCATAATGTTTCTTTCATTTTATATTCACAAGAACTATCAAAGTATATCAAACGAATGTGAAATTTTCCTTCTTGAATGGTGAACTAGAAGAAATCTACATAGAACAAGTTGATGAATTTCAGCTATCAGAAGATCCAACAATGGTATGCATATTTAAAAGGGCATTATATGGTGTCAAAGAATCCCTTAGGTCTTTGTATGCAAGGTTGGACAAGTAGCTATTTCAACAAGGCTTCAAGAAAGGTACCACAAATAGTAATTTGTACATGCAAAATAGAGGATGAAATTATTCTAATTGTTTTAGTGTATTTTGATGATGTAATCTTTGGTAGTAATGATGAAATATGTAAGAGATTTTCTAAATAAATGTAGAAATAATTTGAAATGCCTATGTTATGCAACTTATCATTATTTCTTGGACTTCAAATTGCATAATTAGATAATGGTATGTTTATCTCTCAAGCAAAGTATGTCAAGAAAATGCTAAATAAGTTTAGTATGGAGGACTATAAATGAGTAAGTACTCTGATGGTAATAGGTTACCATTTGATTAAGGATGAGGTGTCATCTAAGTATGATCATAATTTGTATAGGTATAGAATTGAGGGCCTATTGTACTTAACCCCTTCAAGGCTTGATATTATGCAAGTTGTTTTCTTGGTTGAAAGGTTTCAAGATGATCCTAAAGAAATTCATGTAAAATTTTCCACAAGGATTTTTAAATATTTAAATAGCAGTTTGGACTATGGTTTGTGGTATCAAAAGGGTAATGACTTTTCTTTGAATGCACATAGTGATGTTGATTGGAGTGGTAGTGTTGATGATAGAAGAATTACCAGTGGTGGAGTTTTCTCCTTGGGAGACAAATTGGTCTCTTGGTTTAGTAAGAAGCAATACTCAATGTTCTTATCAACAATAGAACCAAAATATATTACTACAACATCTTACTGCACCCAAGTTTAGTGGATGAAGTAAAATTTGAAGGTCATAAAGGTAATGTATGATGAGCCCATTCCATTTCTCTTTGATAATAAAAGTGCCACTAATATTTCAAAGAAACCAATGTTGCATGCTAGAACCAAGAACATAACTATTAGGTATTAATTCCTAAGGGAGAAAGTTGTGAATCAAGAAGTAAGATTGGAGTATGTGCCCACAAAGGAAAAATTTGTAGACATCTTCACAAAGGAAATTTCAAAGGATAAATTTGAGTATATTAGGTAAAATTTAGGGGTTTTTTCCCCTCCTTCTAGCTAGATGCATAGTTTGTGCATTTATCTAGGGGGAGCAACTCAAGAAACATTTTTTCCTTGGATTAATATTAGCTACATCTCAAAAGAAGCTAGCAGAAGAATGTTGAGGCTTGTGTAGAGAAGGGGAGATTGCATGTTGATGCAAGTTCATTTGAAGACCATTATCCCTTTGTATTTGATGCCAAAGGGAGAGAGATCGAGTAAGGGGGACATATTGTAAATCAAACTAATGTTGACATCAATACCAAAGGGAGGATTAATGCAGGTACACTACAAATGTTTTTATTGATGTCAACTATCTAAAGTTTATTGATGATGTCTTCATTGTTAGCAATGTGGTAGCATGTAGATGGTTGCATATGTTGCAATCAAGATGTTGGTTAGGAATTATTATGAATGATATTGGATGTCATGAATTACTATAAAAATGTTTTTTTTTTTTTTCTCATGAATAATTAAATGATTTTGTGAATGTTGTATTCAATGTTTGTTGGTGTAAAATGTATCAAATGATTTCTTATAGTCAGTGGCTCAAGAAGTTGCACTTAAAATCTCCAAAGAATGTTTCACATTCCTCCACATTTTAATTTATGGCCCTATGGTTTGGAGAATAGATAGAGTTAAATGTGAATCATGTGTGTTCTAGTTTTCATAATGTAGAAGTTGCCATAGAATTTGCTTGAGTAAGCAAAGTGAAGACTCTGTTGTTGTAGTCATGGAAGGTTCAGAGAAATACTCCACATCACTCCATAGATATTTTTGTGGTCTTGTGTTTTGGAGAATGAGTTTTATATGTCTCTCTATTGTATCTCTTTGAGTTTAGGTTTCTTAAATTTACTGTAAGTTGAGTTGTTAAAGTTATATCTCAAGACTATGTTGTCTAGGTTTGAAATAGATACCCATTCTATGTATGTTCTCTTAAACCAACATAATGCTACATGAATTTGTAAAAGAAGGGCATGGAAATATTCTTGAATATCATTTGATTCTTGTGATTTAATCTCTATGATGCTATCTTTTCTCTTCAGTACCATTTGTGGTCTAGAGTTAATATTTTCAAGGTTGAGTGTTTGTTGGGCTGACTTAGCTATTTATGTTTTTTGTGCTAAGTTTTTGTGCCATGCAGCAACATGGAAATACATTCAAAGTTAAAATTGGTCCTAATTATTGTTGCAAGTTTTACGCCCTTGGTCCCCTTGTTGTGTGTAGTGTAGCGCTAAAGTTCATGACATGGATTAACCACCTCCCATGGATTCATTAACTCTAGTAGTTGTATTAGGCATTAAAAGGTCGATCTTTTGGAGTAACAATAATAATCTATGCAAAAATTGGTATCCGAGCCTAGGCCATGGGTTCGAACCCCTCGCTTGCACTAGGGGGTATTGTTGCAAGATATGTGCCCTTGGTCTCCTTGTGATGTGAAGCACATCGCTCAAGTTTGTGACATGGATTAACCATTTCCCATGGATTCAATAACTTTGATAGTTGTACTGAGAATTAACAAGTTGATATTTTGGCACAAAGAAAATTGTCTATGTAACACATATCTCCTACCTCAAGGATCACATTGAATTCACCTTTCCTATGGATGTTTTGGAGCCAACTCAATATGGTTGTTGCATATTTCATGTTCATAATTTTTTGTGTGGCTAACAAGGAGAAGTTTTTTTATACTAGTGGAAGGTATAAATGAAAGATCAAGTGTGTGATCAATGTGCGCAAGTGTTTAGTGATTGATTAATGTTATTTTTTGAAAGTAGTGAATTGAAGGAAAATGTATGCAAGTGAATTTATAAAGGAAAGTTTTTGATGTATGCTAGAGATAGTAAGATGAAAGCATAAGAGCATTTATGAAGTATAGAAGGTAGTGAGCTAACCAAAGTGTGTAAGTGAGTGCTCTAGATTTCTCACCATGGTTTTTACCTTGTTTTTTTTTATGTAAATATGGTGTTGTGATTTTGTTCTCTTTTTTTGAATGATCTATGATCTAGTTACAAGTTTTATTTGTTAAGTTTTTAATTCAATTGATTGAGATATACTAATTCACCCCCCTCTCAATATATATGTTTTTTCTAACATCCAAATTTGATGAATGTAAAGTAAATCCATTTCTTGAATTAATTAAAATATTTATAGAGGAATTCTTCATAAATGTTTGGGAACTCAATAACTTTCACCATTGCTCCTCATTCAAACAAACCTAACACATGAAGCTATCTATTTTCTAGGTTTCAATGTAAGTCATTTCTATTTCACTAATAGGGCACGATCTGATGATCCAAGTTGATTTGACCAATTTGAAATTTTTTAATGTAATTTGAAAAATCCTAGCCAATAAAATAATTCCATGCCAGATCACTTTTCTTGTCATCTAGGTGGGTCCTCTAAGAAGATTTCCTTATGAAAAGTAGTTGATATCATCAAATAATCCATGTGGTAGCTTTCTACAATTCCATAGCTTGAAGAGGGACCCATTGTGAATAGTTCATAGACTCACATAATCCATACCACATGTCACTCTTTCACTAACCCACCCTTTGAGAATCCTGGTGGAAACATTAATAGAAGACCACACATCTATTGGCAATACACGAGAAGGCAACTAAGAGGGGGGGTGAATCAGTTGTCATAGAAATTCAAAACTTATTCAACTTGTTAACCTTATTCTTAGATATGATAATTAATCATGAAATCATAAATCATCAATACATGTAAACACACATAACACCAAGATTTTTACATGGAAACCCTGTTAGGGGAAAAACCATAGTGAAGGTCTGTCCACAAGATTATACCCTATTAAAAGTATAATGAAAATGAAATATTTGGAATACACACGCATTCAGACACACTACCTAGAGCTCATTGCTCAATTACAACAATGCTAACTACCCTAGGGAAGACACACTATCTTATAGAAATAATCAAATTACATCCATACGGATTTGAATTGATAAAATAGCATCTACTAATGCCTGATCATAGTTCTGGCTAAGCACATGAACACTTATTCACTTGTATTGACACTCAACTCTACCTTCAAATGATATTCACACATATACACATGAAAGCACACTCTGGAATTCACTCATACTCTTCAATTCAAATAAACAATTGCTCTTATATATCCACAGCAAGAAATTTCATCCCTTCATGTCAACTTCAACAAAATAATAAAATGAATATAAACTGTCGACCCAAAACATTTAAGATTGTTAATGTGAATCAACCAGGGTCAGCCACAACTTAGTGAAGACCCAAATTAACATCTCTAACATGAAAACACTTAAATTAATTTATCCTTGAAGATCCACAACACACTACAAACACCATGTGAGCCAAGAACAGGAAAAAAACATGAACACACAAGACAAAATCACCAACCATGAGCACAACGATTAATACAGACATGTAACAAATATAGAGAATGATCTGTAGACATCCAAAAACATTAGAAAAGATCATAGAATCATCTGTAGGAACTAAAATAACTGAAATAGCCTCATCCTCAATCAAAAACATCAACTGAAGTAACATAAAAACTGTCAGAATGGAAATCCTCATAACTGAATCAAATATTCACGCAGATGATCTATAAAAATTGACATGGATAAACTAGATACACTCATAAAAAAACCCCTTATTCCACAACCCCTGATCATCAACATACATAACTTATCGACATACTAAACTTCACTTCACTATTGTCAACTTGCAACTCATTTATTACAATTTTGTCAGTATCCTCGACATAAATAGCTTCAAGTGAATTAATGCTAATAGTGTTGACATCAATGAAAACCACATATCAGTAGCATAACCACAACATCCAAAAATATCCCCCTTTAGCATTGATGGAAACACATGATGTGAGAATCACCATCAATGCAACTAGCTCTTGACACTTACTCCTCATTAGGATCTGGCTTATTTTCTCCTCAACACTTTCACATGATATTTCCCCACAAGGCTCTTCTCCCCAGATAATCATATCCTTTTCGCATGACTCTTCTCCCCCTTTAACATCAATGAAAAATATCTCTAAGCTCCACACAAACTCTGAACCACATATCTCAACATCTAAACATCTGACTACTCCACCTAAGTAGCAACCACCACAACATCAATCTAAAACATGATGTGAATATGAAATGCATGGACTAATGAAATGAAATGTATCCTTAGTTCTGATTAATAGGGGTAATAACCCCTAACTTCCCTTTGAGATACTCAAAAGTATCCTTAAGTAATGACTTGGTAAAGATGTCTGCAATCTACTCCTAAGTAGGCACATACTCTAGTTTGACTTCCTTTTCACTTACCTTCTCCCTTAAAAAGTGAAACTTAATAAATACATGCTTTGTATTTGAATGTAGCTCCAAATTCTTGGAAATTTTAATAGCACTTGAATTATCATAGAATATAGCAATAAGCTCATTATACACAACTTTGATATCCTTCAACATATGTTTCATCCACAGGACTTGAGTACAATTGTTAGTAGCAATAATGTATTCAACCTTTGTACTAGATAAGGAAATGGCATTTTGCTTCTTGCTTAACCATGAAATCAACTTCTTACCCAAGAAGAATGCTCCACTACTAGTACTTTACCTATCATTTACATCTCCTGCCCAATCAGCATTTGTAAAGACACTCAAGGTAAGATCATCATCTATAGGATGTACCATAGGCCAAAGTCAATTATTTCCTCAAGTATCTGAAAATTTTATTCATAACAGTCATATGAGATTCCTTTGGATCAGCTTGAAATCTTCCAACAATACATACAAAATTCATGATATCAAGCCTGTTTTGAGTTAAGTACAACAATCCACCAATCATTGATTTGTATCTTGTCTGATTTTCTTTCGAAGAATCATCTTTTATTGTAAACTTGCATCTAATCACCATGGGTGTACCAACTAGCTTTGAATCTTTCATACTGAACTTCTTCAGCAATTCATTCACATACTTGGACTGAGATATGAATATCCCTTTATCTAATTGAGTAATTTGCAATCACAAAAAGAATTTCATCTCACCAATCATAGACATCTCAAATTCATTCTATATCTCATTAGAAAACTTCATGCACAAACCATCATCTCCTCCAAAAATGATATCATCAACAAAGAATTCAACAATCAAATATTTATTATGATCAATCTTGAAATATAGATTACTATCAGCAGTACCTTTGTTAAATCCAAGCTTTACCAGATAATTGTTCAATTTGGCATACCATGCTCTAGGGGCTTGCTTGAGTCCATACAATGCTTTCTTCAACCGACACACCATATCTTCCTTTTTAGTCAACTAGAATCCAATAGGTTTCTCAACATACACTTATTCTTCCAATTTTCCATTTAGAAAAGCTGATTTGACATCCATCTGATAAACTTTATAGTTCTTGTGAGCAACATAGGCAAGAAATAATCCTACAACTTCAATTCTATCAATAGGGGAAAATGTCTCTTCAAAATCAATTCCTTCCATATGAGAATATCCTTTACATACCATTCTTGCTTTGTTTCTAACCACTTCACCTTGCTCATTCATTTTATTTTTAAAGATGCATTTGGTTCCAATGACATTCTTATCCTTAGGTCCAAGAACAAGAATCCTTGTATCATTCTTCTCAATCTATTTTACCTCCTCTTTCATTGCTTCAACCTAATATTCATCTTTACATGCTTCATTCACACTAGTAGGCTCAGTTTTTGAAATCAAGCAATATTCTTTTACAAATTTTCTCCTAGTCTGGACACCTTTGTTCTTATCACCTATAATCTGATCTTCTGAATGATTCAATCTTACATATCTCAAAGTTTTCATAGGATGTTCTTCAATTTTAGGCTCTTGTGTTCTCTCTTCTATTCTTCCAATAGTTTCTCCTTCTTCATTCTTCTAACTCACCAGATTGTTTTGCACTTGATTGGTAGTATAAACTTGCTTTCCTTTTTTTTTACTGTCATCTTGATCATCAAAGTCATATGCATAGGTTCTAGATGGTGTACCTAATTCTTCATCAACTATGACATTTGTACTTTCAACCATCTTCCTCAATTTTTTATTATAACACTAGTAGCCCTTGCTTTTAGTAGAATAACCCAAAAAGATACCTTCATCACTCCTTGCATCAAATTTTCCTATGTCTTCATCTCTCTTGATATAATATTTGCTTCCAAATATCTTGAAATATTTAATAGTAGGCTTCTGACCAGTCCATAGCTCAAAAGGGGTCTTACCGGTATCACCTTTGATTTGTACCTAGTTGAGTGTGTACATAGTAGTACTCACAACTTCTCTCCAGTAGATATGAGGAGCATTTCCTTCCAGCATCATTGTTCTAGCAGTATCTTCAATTATTTTGTTTTTCCTTTCCACAACTCCATTTTGCTGAGGGGTTCACAGTGTACATAATTGTCTATTTATCCCATGTTCTTCACAAAATAATTAAAATTCACGAGAAGTGAATTCACCACGTCTATTTGATCTCAAACACTTAATCTTCAAACTTGTCTTTATCTCAACCATAGCCTTAAATATCTTGAACTTTTCCAGTGCTTTAGATTTCTCCCTTAAGAAAAAAACCCATACCATTCTAGAATAATCATTAATGAGTAACATGAAGTACCTGTAACATTGTAAACTTCTAACCTTAGAGGGACCACACAAATTAGTATGCACTAGTTCTAACAATTCATTTGAGTAATGCTTTTTACTCTGAAAAGAAATTCTATTTTTCTTTCCTAAATGACATTCCTTGCATATGGAATTAGTAGGTTTCACCAACTTAGGTAGACCTCTCATAGCCTTATTAGAACTTATCTTGACAATATTATCAAAGTTAACATGACACATTCTCCTATGCCATAACCAAATTTCATCAAATTGAGCAACCAAACAACTTTTACTATCAGGACTTAAGTGAAAGATAATTACCTTTTGTTTTTGTACCTGATGCAATTTTATTTCTTGAACTCAATATTATACACTTTCCATCCTTGAAATGAAGATTGTATCCCTTATCAACCATCTGACCAACACTCAAAATATTATGCTTCTAGCCTTCCACATACAAAACATCATCAATATTATGGTTACCATCAAGATAAATTTATCCTCTTCCACACACTAGTTGTATTATAACCAAATCTCACAACACCACCATCATACTTTTCCAAGCTTACAAACTTACTTTTGTCTCTTGTCATATGATGTGAAAATCCACTATCAATCACCCATTCATCTTTCTCTTCAACTTGAGTAGCTAGGGCTTTCTCCACATTTGTACAACCAGTAGATTTAGTAGAAACATAATCTGAAGTAATAGAAAAACTGTTAGAATGAAAATATCCATAACTCGATCAAATCTTCACATGAATCTCTAAAACTTGATGTGGATAAACTAGATACACTCAACAACAAACCCTTCAGTCCACAACCTCTAATCATCAACATACAAAACTTACTGAAATACTATATTTCACTTCACTATTGAAAACTTGTAACTCATTTATTACAATTTTCTCAATATCCTTGACATATACAACTTCAAGTGAATTAATGCTAATAGTGTTGACATCAATGACAACTAAATATCAACAACACAACCACAACATTCCTTTTTATAATTCTGCATCATGAACTATGGATTTCTTTGAGGGGTCCACATAACCACAAAATCAAACCAAACATTGATAGGCATCAGTATTTTCAAAATTCCACACCTTTAATTTAGACTTCCTTGGTCAATTAGCAGAATTGTGAAATATGATTGAGAACAGGATAGTTGTCATTATTTTCTAGTTTTACACTATAGAATTTAGTCTTTGTAAAATAACCCACAAACTCATGGAACCAAGCCAAAATGATGCCATGAGTTTCCAATCCATGGTTTTGTGCTATCTTTTGTATTTAGTTGATAAGCTTCATACAAATGAAAAATCCAATAGAAAGGAGGGCACAAGGACATCATTTCATTGTTCCATAGATAACCTTTCCCTTAGTGACTTACCCTTTGTGGATTGGAAAAAACCACTAAAATGATGACAAGTGTTAACCTTCCCATGGTTCCATAGTCATTATTTTCCTTAATAAAACATTTCTTGTGGATTAGTAGAAAAGGTCATATACAAATAATAACATGATATATGGAAAGCAACAAGATCTATTAAGGACTTAGGAATGGGGTTACTTAATGATTAAAAAGTACATGAATAATTTTCCTTTTAAGTGAGCACTAGGAGAAGCTAAAGGGTTTGGTAACTATACATTGTAAAGGTCTTAATAAAACAACCTAAGGAACTGAGTACTGGGTAAGAAATTCAATGAACAATTATAAATAAAGTGCAAGGGGGGAAAAACAGGTATGTTTTTTAGGGATTTTGGACTTAAACACATATTAAAGGAAACATTTGTAAAAGGCCAAAAACTTACTCACTAGTGCAAGATTCATGCCGGCAATTATATTTTTCAATGGGTCATCTAGGGATTCTATAACCACTCCATCCTCAAAGCTGGTAGCTAGATGAGCTATTCCCTTTGCATACTTTGAGTTTTTTGACCAATTAACTTTCCCACAAAGAAAACATGGTCTTTTGTAATAAAAAACATTATTTCCTTGGTAGGAGACATAACTCCAACTTTTGGTAGTACAAAATTATTCCCAGGCTGACCAACATCAGAACTGGTACCCAAATATTTGGATTTGGGAATCCCATATGCCCCCCCACTCCAGGCTCCATCAAGAAACTATTATCAACAACACTATTATTTTTGAAAAAAATTGAAAGTGCTAAAAACTATCTTCACATGACATATTCTAGTGGATGCATGCCATGTTGTATTGTGTAGACCTTGGTAGTATGATAGAGAAGCCATTCATGATGGAAAAAATTAAAAAATGGAAAAGAGTAGGTTTTGAATCCTATGAAAGATAGGGATGAGGTGGTGGAAAATAATCCTAAAGATTGTTTAGTGAATAAGAATTTAAATTATTGAAGGATTTGGAGAAGGAGAATTCATGTTTTTCTTTCATTCCTAATCCTACAAAGGTTAGGACAATGGAGAATTATCAAGAAATACCCATAAAATTTCAAGAGATCTTGAATGATTTTACAAAAAAATGCATGGATTTGATCCCATGGGCTAGTTTTATAAAAAATGAACCATATAGAATGACACCTATGGAGAATTAGGATATAAATAGACAAGTGCAATATTGTTTTATTATAAATGTTTGATAAGAGAAAGTTTGAGCCATGCAATGTACCTGTTAGCTCTAAAAAATGCAAGCGAAATGCCCCAAGAGGTTGCCAACCTCTTGATACATTTTAGGGTAGTAGACAAGGTCAAATGGTTTAGACCTTCTACTCTTGAGGTGCTGCTAGACCTAGGCATGTGTACCTATACAAATAAGGAAGACTTGACTTATTCTTATTTCTTTTTAAATATTTTTCCCACAATGGAAAATGGGAGTGGACAAATAAAGCCAGAATTTGGTATAAATTGTATCACAATATTAAAACTAAAACCTAATATGTTCAATTAACAGATGTAAAAAATAATGAAACTAAATAATGAAAATGTAGAGACTAGTGCCTTATTGGGTATGCGGAGTCAAATGAAATCTAAATGAGCAACTTCTTTCTAGAAGAAATTCAAATTGTTTGGCATATGTTTTAGTTTATAACTTGTATAAACATGCAAGATTATGACTACCAAGTTCTTCTTAACAATCCAGATGAACTTCCCTGATTACTATGATCCATTAAAAGGATTTAATCTTTCCTTGAAAGAACTAATCAATTAACCACACAGATACAACAAATGTGCACTGATAAATCGAACATAAACTTGTTATATCAATTTAAATAACCAAAAAACATTAATCTTGGAGACAACTACAGTAATACTTTCAATTAACACAATAGACAATTGACACCAGAAATATGCCACCACATTAAATGATTCTCATTGACATCTTCATAATTTCAAACATGCATCATAGTCTCATATCTATGAAATGTTATATTCTACTATATCCTCTTCCTATTCTATCTTATCTTCTATATCTTATGTCCTATCTTCATATTGTATTGTAGCAATTTATCAAGGATAAAATTGTATCCTTCCTTAGCCAACACAGTTAAATCACCAAAGCATAATGTACCAGGCATGAAAGCCTACTTCCCAAAGGAACTAAGATTCATAAACACTGGAATAATCCATCTGTTTAACAATCTCCAAATATACAGTTCTATTTGGGACTATTTTTGGAAAAATGAAAGGGGCATCTTCAAACCCATAAATTCTAATCATGGTAGCTCCCACCATGCAATACCAATCTCCCCAATTATGATCAATTGGCCCATTGAAATCCTTTGGCCAAATAAATCTCTTTATCTCTTTGGATAAAGAGTAATCACAAGGATAATTGTATAATTTGTACAATGTTTTCACAAAATATTCTTCAAAATGAATAAAACTAGCATTGGAAAACCTACTATCCCAAATGACAGTCCACAATTGAATAGGTAGTGTTGCACTTTCCTTATTAAACTGAGAAATCTTCATCTTTGAAAGGCATAGTCCCAACTCTTGTCCAAAATATAACACCATATGCATCAATAATGAATAATTTCTAAGATGAAAGGTAGATGATCCACTTTTTATTGCCATCAATCTTGAATCAAGCCCCTTAAAAATGTGTGAGGCATAGTCAAATGGCCTAGAATTATGGTTTTGGATATTTGCTAAAATTAGCATTGGCACAATTAACATATACTTTGGGACATCCATTCCCAATACCTGGCCTACTGAGAAGTAATTGTATTTCATATAAGGTTCAAATAGGTCCACATGATAAGGAGGTCCATCACTATCCTATAAAAGAATTGGTTTGCCACCCTATTTAATCCTGTGAATTGGCAGCCTCCAACCCTTATAAATCGTTTCCATTCTTCAGAACTCCTCCAATTCTTCACATATGATCTCTTCATTGCAAAACCCTTCCAAATTAAAAACATCCCCTATTGCCTCTTTTGAAAAATGTATTTGTGGTTTTCCGGATGGGTCACATATAGCTTTGTGTTTTAGGTCATAATGATCAGCTAACAGTTTCACCATTTCTACATTTACAAATACATTAGGGAACACCAGTTTTCCCAAGTTAAGCTTCCATGGATTGCATACTGGTTCAAAATTATTTCTCTGATAATAATGAAAATTGAACAATTCATATCCCCTTATTTGAGTCCAAACATCCCCTATAAATTTACATTTATCATCCATTTTATCTATTTCTACCCTAAGCTGAGCAGATCATCTAGCTTTAGGCCCAGAGCCAGGTAATTGGTCAATGAGGTCTTGATTCAATCTTCATTTTGTGCCCTCATGTTCCATTTCAATTTTTTGTTGCTTTCCCTTAGTTTGACTGCTTTCACCATGTTTTCTAGTTTTTAATTTTCCTGAGCTAGGGGACTCCATTCTTCAAAGTTATAGAAGTTAAAATTTGAGGAGCTGAGGTGCAATCACTTACTATATTCTGCTCGAGATCTTCATATTGGAAAGATGCCTTGGTTCTTCATTCGCCTTGCTGATTCCTCTGCTATCAATTCAACATTAATGCTTTCAATTAAATTCTCCCTATTATGTTCCATCGCGCCATTAATTTTTTAGCTGAAGCACGAGTGAAGACTTATTTGAAACTCACACTGTTGCATCAAATGTCTTGTTGGTGAGAATTTTCAAATCTGGGGTAATATCCTTTTGCAACATTCATTAAACACTTCACCGAAACATCCTATAGTCTCTCTGAAACCTTGAGGTCTCACCAACTATTAAAATTTATACATTTCTCTAATGTCTTGTAGTCTCATCGACATTTGGAGTCCCACCGATAGTTATTGCTTTAGTCTTATGTATCGCTGTGACAATTCTGAGTTAGCAAGATGTTCCATAGATTACATTGTGTCTTACCGAGATACACTTCGTGGTATTTTTTTGGTCGCTGAGACACAATCACATTTTCATTGATGAAACCATATTTTGGCATGACTTTCATATTTCTCACCGATGAAATTAGTCTCACTGATGAAGTTCTATCGGTAAGACTTTGAAACAAGAAAAGACTCCTACTGATGCTAATTGTCTTGATGAACTTGTTATTCCAATATGCTTTATTCAGTGAGACTCTTCCCAAAGCACCTCATCGGTGTGACTTATGGGTTGGCAGGACTACATGACTTCATCTCGATAGTCCTTTGATAGAATCCCTTTGCACTTTTTTAGAAAGACTTGATGCTTTTGGTAATACTTCACTCTGATGAATTTAGTTTGGATGAAATGTTTCCTTGTGCACCGGTCGGTAAGACATGCATTAATTTGTTATGACTTATTTTGATGATAGCTCTCTTGCCGAGACGATCCTTTTTTCGCTGAGAAAATAAATTGTATCTTGTCGATATGTGTTTATATATAGAATATTTCAGTATGAAATTCTTGCACTCTTGCCGATAGACTACAAAAGATAGACATT
This sequence comes from Sequoia sempervirens, assembly GCA_007258455.2. Lineage (NCBI taxonomy): Eukaryota > Viridiplantae > Streptophyta > Pinopsida > Cupressales > Cupressaceae > Sequoia > Sequoia sempervirens. The sequence continues at coordinate 377,886,388 of VDFB02271358.1, forward strand.
ATTAAGGATGCTTTATGGATCGGGGAGACTCTCACCATCTCTTACTGATATGAATTATACTACAAAATATTAAGGACTAGATGGATTTTACTAGACCACATGACAAAATATGGGAAAAATTTTATGAAGAGAGGATTTTGTGCTTATGGTGAGGACTATTTCAGAAACTCATGAATATAATCAACTGTAAAATTTTCAAAATTTTACAGTTCTAATAGTACCAAAATTATTGACACCAAAGAAGGATGGAGAATAGAGGATGTGTGTTGATTCAAGGCCTATAAAAAATATTACTATAAAGTTTATATTTTCATTACACTAGATGAATGATATGATGGATTTCTTGAGTGGTGTTAAGTACTTCACAAAGCTATATTTGAAGAGTGGATGCCATTAGATAAGGATCAAAGAAGGATATGAATGGAAAACAATGTTTAAGACAATTAATGGGTTGTATAAGTTCCTAGTAATGCCATTGGTATTGAAAAATTTCCCTACTACCTTCATGAGGTTGTTGAATGAAGTTTTGTAACCTTTACTCAATAAGTTCTTCATTATTTATTTGGATGATATTTTTATTTTTAGAAAAAAATAGGAAGAAAATGTGCTACATATTAGAGCAGTATTACAAAGGTCTAAGTAAGAGAAATTAATGGTAAATTTAAAGAAAAATATTTTTTATTAAGAAATAACAAGTGTACCTAGGTTTTTGTGTCTGAAGAGGGTTTGAAGATGGACGTATAGAAGATCAAAGAAATTGTATCTATTGGCTTTCACCAAAAAGTATGTTTGAGGCCGAAATTTCTCATGGGTTGGTGATCTTCTATAGGAAGTTCATAACTAAGAAATTAGTTGCATATGTATATATTATAGAGATAATGAAGGGTAGGAGAAAAAAATATAGTGGACAGTTGTAGTAGATAAAATTCTTTATTTATTAAAGAAAAAGTTGACCAATAGCTAGTATTGGCCTTTCCATATTTTAGTAAAGTATTTGAGGGAGATTACAATGCAAGTGGATGTGTAATTTATGGATTTTTGAGTTAGGAGGGAAGACCCATTTCTTATTTTAGTGAGAAACTAAATGAAGCAAAAAGAAAATGTTTAGTATATGACAAAGAATTTTATGCTATAGTACAAGCTCTAAATTAATTGATGTGTTACTTATAACCCAAGGATTTTTTATAGTACATACAGATCAACATGCACTATGGTTTATAAATAGATAAGATAAGCTAAGTTAGAAACACACGGAATGGGTATAATTTATATAGATTTGTTCTTTTATTTTAAAACATAGAAATGGAAAATCTAATAGGGTAGCAAAAACACTTAGTAGAAGGTGTTTGTTGAATTAATTGAGAGTAAGTGTTGTTGGATTTGATGCAATGAAAGAACTATATAACACTAGTATAATTTGGCAAATAAATGACTATGTGACTAAAATTTTTAGTCATGTACTAAAATGACAAAATTCTACTAATTTTATGCAATTCACAAGTATAAATGACTAATTTGGTCATCGGGTAAAATCACAACTAAATAATTGGTTAGACAAATAAAAATGACTAAATAAATAACTATTACTATTCTTTCTTCTTTCAAATTTGATCATAATCCATAGAGCTTAAGCCCCCCCCATGGGACCCCTACCTAAGTGCGCCATTTGGCCACCTACATTGCTTGGTACACCAAAACTACCTATTGCGTGGAAGGCATTGCCTCTTGGTGCAGTCTTAAAGCCTTCACATATTTTATAAAAAAATTAATATTTACATTCTTTAACATTTATTACTCACTATGTTAATGAATCATTCATGTTTTTACTAGTAGAATTTGGAAAATAAATGACTATGTGACTAAAAAATTTAGTCACAACATAACTATTAATGACTAAATAAATGACTAATTTGATCATCAAAAGAGAGTAATATGATCATCAAGTAAAAACACAACTAAATAATTAGTCACACGAATAAAAATGACAAAATAATTAGTCACACAAATAAAAATTAGACAATATGATATTAAAGTGAATAATTAAAAAAATATTTTGAGGGAGTGGGTGGTATTATAATATAATATAATATAATATTTAAATGTAATATTATACAATATTATAATATTATATTATAATATATTTAATATTATATAATAATATAATATTATAATATATTTAATAATATCTATTCTATAAAATCCCAAGATTTATATATTGTAATTTATGGAATTTCAATTCCATTTTGAATTTTTTTTAGTGGGAAAATACCCTAATGGGTGGGTATAATGGGTGTGTATAATGGGTGTGCAAGATTTGGCAATAATTTTCATTTTTATAAATAGACTTTAAAATCCTTGTTGAAGCCTTATTTTCAGGTTGTAGCTTGCCAAATTGAAGAAGTGAAAGGTCAATACCATCAAGGAAAAGTTTGGAGGAGCCAAAACCAATAATGGTGGGAAAGTAACAAAAAGTGCAGGTAAAAGGATGCCCTTATGTTAAAACCTAGTTATGCTTAGTATTAGGATCTTGGTCGTAACTTTCATTTTAATAAATAAACTCTAAAACCATTGTCTAAATCTTATTTCTAGGTTGTAACTTGCCAAATCAGATAAGTGAAAGTTCAATACCAACAAGGAAGAGTTTAGAGGAGTTGAAACCAATAGTAGCGGGGAAAGCATCAAAAAACAACTACCACAACTTTCTTCTTAATCTAATACGACCATTCTTTATAGAGTGCACACACATAAATATTGATCAGGTATGTCTTCCTTTTCCATTATGGATGCTTATTCTTTGTTATCGAGCCCTATGTTTTGGACCTATTTTGAAGGTGTTAACCCACTTCTTGAACCAATGAAACTATAAAATAGATATACTGGGTTCCCTCCCATTTTAGTACACTCAAAGATGTTGGCTAAGGTTATTGAGTTTAGCTTCACATAGTTCAATTAAATTTGATTTCATGGAAATTTTTAACAATCCTATTTTGTACATATTCAACTGTGATTGCATTCCCTACTACAACTTCTCATTGAGCCATTTTGTCAAACACTTTGCATGTGTTCTGCATACTAGGACACTTTTTTCATACACGCTGAGGCATTTTTTCAAACACTTTGCATGCATTTTGTGTGCTTCATGTCTATAAGGGTATTCATCACAATAACATAAGCCCACATCTATTGACTTTTCCATGGATCAGAGATGCCACGCAGTGATCAAATACTAATTTATTAGAAAGAAAATTTTAAGATAATTTTTTTTTCCTTCATTCTTTTTACATAAAAAATATTTTGTGACTACCTAGCACACAAAAATAAAAAACCCACTAAAGCATCTAATATGTTAAATAAACATATATACTTGTAAAGTTTAAATAATATAATTTTATTTCAATTTTTGGTATAATACTTTGGGAACAAAGGAATTTTGTTGTTTTTTAGTTAATTTTATAACAGAAAAATTAATTAATAAAACAAATCTTATTAAAATAGAACAATCCTACTCCACAATTGATTTATTTCAGCAATTCAGTATCACAATTCTGGCAGGGATTTGGCTGCCTTGCAGCTCTTGTCTACAATTCTTTAAAATTAAAATATGTTATATTTCACAATATTTTATTTAGCTATGGTTGCATGTCATCATATTCCTAAACTCATAGAAATCTAAGAGACCATTGGCATCTATATCATAAGCACATATTATTCTCTCACAATTAGCGAGATTAGAGCATGTTGAGGAAATCCGATATTATATAGCACCTGTTGAAGATCCAAGGAAGATATATAGCTTTTTAGACTAACTATAAATAAATATTCTACCTTAAATAGTTTGGTTCTTCTCATCTATCTTTTATAAGGCCATAATGCAATAAGCTTGTTGTAGAAAACTATGGAGATCATGTATATATTCAATTTAAATACACCCAAGGAATTAATAGATATGTGCAACACATCAAAGCCTTGATTGATTTGCTATTAAGTGTATGGAAATACCATTAGATCAAAAGTTACAAATAAAGAGATCTTTGAAATCTACCTCTTACCAAAAATAAAACTACCTTTGACTTGAAGTGCTCCTTTTAGAAGTGAACCATGAAAAAAACAATGACACTACAAGTGAAAAAGACACTCAATTTATGCCTTTCCAACAACTGGACAAGCACAATCATAGCATCTGAGCATCCATTCATAGTTGCATAACTTAAGGGAGCTAATATGTATATCACTGAATCATGGCAATTCAACACGTGGAAAGAATCCATTAGATGATATCAGACAATAGTGAAGACCACAAAAAGAAAACCTTGATAGAAGCAATAATTTTTTTTACTATAATGACATTAATAAAGTAATGGATTTCAAAGAAATTTATTTTTAGTATTTATAATATTATACAATTCTATTAGAAATTATGATAATGATACATGTTAATATCATCTTAATGGTAAATCCTTGAATTTAGCTTACGTAGCTAATAAGCCTCTCTAACTTCTTTGTGAAAGACATGGCTATATTTTGTTGTTTCCATATGAATTATAAATGGTTGTGTTACATCTCATGAATTCCCAATGATTTCATCTTTGACTTCTACTACAATGAGCTATTCAATTTATAGAGGTGAATATAGGACAACACTCTCTTTGTAACATGCATTATTATCAATATAAAAAGAAATTCTATGCATGTTTATTTATTAGACTTAATGTAATGCTTATGGGTATTTTCTTTTAAGATATTCATTATTTACTACTACTTAGTAATATGTTTATTTTCTGCTTATAGATAGGTACAGTGCAAGGAGATATTACTCAGATAAGCAAGTAATATTTAAGATATTGCTCTAATATTAATTCTGTTGCAAATGCATTTCTTTCATAATATCATTAATTCTATGCATTTTTATTTATTAGACTTACTTTAATGCTTATGGGTATCTACTTTTAAGATATTCAATGTTTATGCTACCTAGTAATATGTTTATTTTTTGATTGTGGATAGGTATAGAGCAAGGCTAATATGCAAAACCAATGTCTTACTAGATGCATTTACAACCCATCTCATGTGCAACAGTGGCATCATTGAAGAAATGCATTCACACCATTTAGTTTTAGTTAAAATGAAGGAAGATAAGCCCATCTAGGGTGTTGAGATATTTTTTATCAGATGCCTACAAAATTGAACATCTGGCAAGGATAGATATATCTCCCCTTTTAATGTTACTAGTTTATAAAAGTATTATGGAGGGGATACAAGCATATAAGGGGATACAAATTTATATTTTTAGGATGCACAAGGATGGATGCATCAGTTTCCTAAAAACTAAATTTAAATAAATTGATATAGCGATTGATTCTTGAGTGGCTAAAATAGTAAGGGGGAAAAAATCATGGAATAACTAGAGAATTAGAATAAGAGATATAAAAATGAATCCTTTTAGATGAATGTTTTTGAATTGGCTAAGTATGTAATTCTAGTTCTTGACTTGCCAAAATATTTATAAGTTACAAACTCATGGAACATTTCACTTATGCAACATGTTTGATGCAGGAGCATCCAGTTTCATGAGAAATACTATATCAACTAAAAATATTTCCTATTTTGGTATTTTTAGTTTTTCCTTAGTTTTGTTATACTATTAGTTTTGGTGATACTTTTAAGGAGGAAATTCTCGCCTGGATTTTGAGCTAAGTAAAAACTACACCTTGTACAAGAGCCAAAAGGGTATCCCCATGTCAAATATGAAGTAAATGGGAAAAGAAGGGTGAAGTTATAGGCACTCAAAGGTTTTTAGTATATTGAGAACCAATTGAAGGTTCATGGTCTTCCAAGAACCTTTGTTAGCTTGAAAAGGTTCTTTGTTCCTAGCTATACTCTAAATAGTTCTTTCTTTAAGAAAAAGGCATGAGGCCTTTAATTATATTATTTAATGTATACATTTTAAAAAGAGTTATAAAATCACAAAATAAATTGTATCTATTGTATCAGTTGGACATACTTTTGATGATTTTACAACTAATATCAATTATAATTATTAAATTTATATATATCTACAACTTAACTTGCATAATTTTCTTTCTATCAATGCTAAAAACCTTGAAAAATTAGCCAAAAAATTGTATATAAAACCATTGTTGATTAGAAAAAAATTGTAGAATAGCACTATGATGTTGCCATTCATCCTTCATTCCTCCATTCTTGAATTCCCAACATAATTTTCTCCTTGATTCTCTAATAGAAGGGAATCCATTTGAATCAAATGCAAGAATATAGGAATAGGTACTAGATTAATAGCATGATGGGTAGCATGATTTAATAGGAAATTTATTGCAATTTTTTTCCCTTAAATTTGGCATCCATCTCTAAACATATATCATTTTCAATTTGTTTTATAACTCTTAGCAAGGTCTTGTCACATCTCTTCTCAAACACCAACTTCATTCCATCATAAATGAGGATGGAAGATATCCTTTTATTCAAATAATTTTTGGGGAAAATTCCCCCTATAAAAGCTTTTCCTCTAAAAAAATTATACTCTTGAATTTTTTTATCAAAGAATTCTCAATTAAGAAATACCCCTTGACTACTTTACTATGTGCTCAACAACAACAAAATAATGCAAGAAATTCAGTATATTAGACAAGAAAATTAATAGTACCTAGCTTGGAAAAAGAATCCTCCTCGCATGTGGGCTTGTTACTTCTACACCAAAAATTATACAAATACACTCCTCAACACTTGGGCACTAAACATTAAACACCATCTCTATGCTCACATGTGTCAAGAATCCTATGAAAGGGTGCTCCCATTACTACACTTTTAATGGCACTCTAAAATTCCATGGTCTATGGGTATGTGCAGGATCATGATGGGCCAAAAAGTGGCAATATGATGGGTATGTGGTTCATAACTATTTTCTTACCCAAGATTGATGAAACAAAAATGGTTTTTAAAGGAGATTCTCAGCTTCCCACAAATATAAATTATGCTTTACTTTGAAATTTAATAAGTAATTATTATTTATTTTCTATTCAAATTACAACTAAAGTCCTTGTTGATAGGTTGATTGAAAAACATCTATAGCTTTCAAATGGTATCACATATTTTGAATCCAAAACATGCGTCATATTCTATATGCTTTACATACTAGAGGGATTAAAAAAAATTGAATTTCCAGTTTTGACCAAGTTAAGGGTGGTTAGGACATACGAGTTTTATATTTTTTAAAACTTGTAATAAAAAATTCACACCAATTAATTTTCTTGAAAAAAAATTATAAACAAATATACATCATCAGGACATGAGTCCTCTACTTATATTTTAAATCTTATAAAAATATTATCATTTTTGTAATTTAAATTGGTTTAGAAAATACTTGTTATTTTTAAATTTAAGTACCCAACTTTGCATTGAAATTAAAATTTCACCAAATAGATTTTTTAAACAAACCCTAGTAGTTTAGAAACTACATTAAACTTTATGGATTCTATTCTTACATATTTTTTTGAAATAATATAGATAATTATTCAATTTTTTTCGTCAAGTATTTCTAATTTTAAAAAATTCCACTTAAGAATATTTTTATGATGATCTTCCATATACCCCTATACTCATTTGATATCACCAACATATTTTATCTACACCTAGAAATAGAAGGAAACAACACCACTAAAAGTCTAGAACAAACAAAGCTTAGAAAGCAAAAAGAAGCCTCTAGATATTATGATGAAAAAATTGATACAAAAATCATTTTGATGCAACTTGGCCATCATTCCATTGAACAATAGAACAATTGGTGTTAGATTAATTAATGCTTGTCATATCTATGGATGCCAAATACTTTCCCACAAGCTACCCACCTTCACACTTTCTAGAAAATTATGATTGACAAGATTTGGAGGCTAGGATCGAACATAGTGCATAATTTTTTATTTTATCTTCCTTATGCGTGTACAAAAATGTTAGTAATAAATCCTTTGGAACTAACACAATATGAGATGACTGATAGTGTGGATAATGGGTCCCATAGTGATGATATTATATTGAAGGGGCAGCTAAACTATTCAAGTTTAGTTAATAGGCTATGATCATATGGATATTGGTAGAACTATTATCACATTAATTTATTTACACAAAATTATTTGTTAACATGTTAACCATTTCATAAACATTGATATTTTGACTTTGATGTTTCTTCCTTCGTCATACTATGAAGCTAAATCCAACTTCTTTGGCTAATAAAAACATGATTTGCTCTAGTCTCGCACAAGCTTTGTTCTCTTGTAGGGTATTTATTTTGTGTGGACTTCTCTGGGGGGTTAAGTGGTAAATTCTATCTAATCACATTATGCGGAGGCATCTTTGTAGGTTTCGTTGGGTTTTAGGTTTCTTTTTTATTTTTGGAGCTATAAGCAGAAGGTTTTTGCTTCCCCGGTTCTTTCCTGCAACAGTATGCCTTTGAACTAGGGCTTGTAAACTCATTCCTTATGAATAAAATGTTCAGTATCTAGCCATTTTTTATTTTAATATATATATATATATATATATATATATATATATATATATATATATATTACATTTACAAACTTTGATCTAAACTTAGGGTATTGAAAATGCAGAGAACTACTAGATGAATATAAAGTTGATTTTCCCTCCAATCTACAAACTAATTTCATTCTCATTCCAACATAGCATGCTCAAAACCTAATATGTCCACCATTTTCTCATGAAGTGTGTTGGCCCTGCTATCATAGAATATTTCAAACCATTGTTGATCACAACAAATATTTTCTCAACATTCAGCCAACTTGTTACCCTCCCTATAAGTATGGTTGATTTTAAAGGTTTGTAGCTTATTTATTAGACTGTAGGCCCATTTCAAAATATAGTCTAGATTTCATTTATGAACCTTTCTTTATTTACATGCATTTATTATTGTGACCAATGACATAGTATAGGCTAACTACACTTGATCCATATCAATTCAAAGTGTATTTAAGCCACTATGCATTAGTCCCAATAAGATTATTCAATGTATAATAAGATGAAGAAGCCATTAAAAATAACATTCTAAACATGAAATCTTGATAAAAATCTACTCTACATCATTGAAACTTATCCTATTGGTGGAGTGGTGTCGCATTGATGTGGAATGGAAAACCTTTCCCAATCCCTTGGATAATGAGCTTGCTTCAATAGGCTTTGCTGAAGAAAATTGATGAAACCATTGTGAGATGTCTTGTAAAACATGATTAAAGCTTTATTAACAAGATAAAAAGCTAAGATGATCAATGTAAGTGTATGCAAAGCTATTCTAAATGTATGCAAGATTTGAACTATTGAAACCCTAGTTTCAAAATATGGTAGATGAATGCAACTAAGTTACCATGGAAGCCATTAATGGAAGCTAATCTAATAATGCATGAAAATTAATCTAAAATTATTTAGAACATGAAATATAGATACAAGTGAAATTTATTTTCAATAACATAATTTTTCTATTAAAAAGATGAATCCGTATTCAATAGAGGCAACCTCTATTTATAGAATAGTTAAAAAGGAACCGATGCTCAAGATTGAAAGAATCAATCAATGGTCAAGATGGAAGAAAGATGAAGGAATGGATCATGGATTCCCATTAAGGGTTGAGGATGGAAGTTGATATTTAATCAAGGGCTCACATTCATCCAAAGAAGCACACTTTCAAAACTTGCACAAAAAGTTTGTTGAAAGTTTGTTATAAGGAAGGATATTCCTTTTTTCAAATGAGTGAAGAGGGAAAGAATATTCCCATTTTGAAGGAATGTGTAGAGGAATATTCCATTGCAAGTGGGAGAATTAGGAATTAATTAGTAATTTAATAATTAAGTAAAGTTTCAATTATGCAAATTTAGGGGAATTTAGGATATTCATTAAATAATTAACTTATTTAATGAAAAGAGATCAAAATGGAATTTAATTAAATAATTAATATTATTTAATTAAATGAGAGGAATTAGGGTGTTAAATTTGAATATTTTTATTTATCCAATTTAACGGGATGAAAGGTTAGTGCAAGAAAGGGCGAATTAACCTAATTTGACAAATTATATTAATAGATGAAAATATGCAATTAATTAAACAACTAGGATAATTTAATCAATTAAGTGAAAAGAGGATGGGTTTCAAGATGAAACTATGTTAGTATATCTATTTTGAGTGTGTCATATCATTCATGACATTTTTTAAGTGTCTACATTTTTCCCATCTTTGAAGTAAGGTGCCTACTACGTTGGTTCAAAGACTTTTTTTTTTTTGGATTAAAACTGCTACTCAAATAAAAAAGAAAATCTAATTTTTTGAATGCCCCATGATTACCCTAGTGGAAGTAATAAGTTGGTTCCCTACCCCCTCAAGAGATCAGGAAAAAAAATTAAATTTTGGGTTGATCTCTCAACAAAGGTAAAATATAGGTCCAGGTGCTAAAACAGGCTCCAGGATGCTAAAAGTGGCCTCAAAAATGCAAACACATGCTCAAAATAGGCTGGAAAGCATGGAAATAGGTAAAACCAATGGAAACCTAGCATTTGGCTCACATTAGGACAAACAACCCTAATTTTTAGGCTTAAATAGGAAAATTTTTGCACTTCCAATTCATTTTTGCATTTAGACTTTAGAGATTTTGTGTATATGGAGCTTTGACACATTGATAAGATGGCTCACCATGCCCTTCCTCTTCACCTTTCTGAGTGGGTTGGAGAGTACCACCACCGAATAGATGCAGGACCATGGGTATGTGACTTGAAACTTCCCTTGATTTTCACATTTTAGTGCATTTAATAGTGTGTCAAAACTAGGGTTTATGAGGCATCACTATGTAGCAACACACAAGAGGCATCAGAAACGTCACTATTGATCTTATAGTGACACACATTGTATATAGTGGAACACCACCTTTTTTCCTTCGGTGATGCTTTTGATTAGGGTGTCACACTTTTGATATAGCAACATATAGGATTTTTGAATTTAGTGATGGACAAAAGTGGTGGGTGACACACATAGAAAATGGCAACGCCCCACCATTTTTAGATATAGCAATGCACCTCAATGCCAACATGCAATTGAGCATAGAAACATGCCCTAAAATAAATGACACTATTAATATTAGTGATGCGATTGATGTTTTAGGATGTGAAACCTTTGATTTTGATCAATTTTTTACTTTTTGAAAAATTGACATTGCGCATGTGATGTATGTAGTAGGATCCTCTACCATTGATGTCACAAGATCAACATTCTAATATTTTGGAACCGACATGAGATTTTGATGACTTGGAGGTGGAGCAGTTGGGGATGTTGGGACTAGGTTTCATTACTTTCCTTCTAGAGGTCCAAACCCACTTGGCTATGATGACTACGCTTGTCGAGAGGTGGCATAGTGAGACATCATTCTTTCATTTTCCCATTGGCAAGGCCACTATCACACTTGCGGATGTGTGGCACATAGTGTGGTTGTTTATACATGGAGAGCATTTCATCTATGAAATTGATGCTAGGAGAGATATGTGTTTCTCCCTCCTATGTAGACATCAAATTATTTTGTTGAGCTCATAGGTAGACATGGATCTATATCACGAGTAGGTGCCAATGTTTAGATTATTCATGGCTGCCTTTATTTCTAGCATGGTTGCTCTAAACCAATAGGGTAGAGGCTTCAATTTGAGTTGGGGGTGGCATGGGAGTTGATGATTAGGAGGACCATGATGTATGCAAGGGGTCTAGTTCTTCTTCATTTGTTGTACTTGAACATGCATTTGGCAGTTTATTATGAGGGCAAGAGCATCAGAGTAGGTGTTACACTACTTCATATTTGGGAATATGAGCACATTGTAGTGCTAAGACCAATGGTTGTTTTAGAAAATATTCACAAGTATGAGCTCATTACTTTTAAATAAAGGGTCTTGATGACACTGCAACACATAGGGCTGACAGGTCTACCATATTGGCATAGGGTCATTAACGACATGATCATTTTTCAATGGAGGCCATCATTGTAGGATATTGCATGGTATGATGGCCATTAGCAGCTATATTTTGCATGACATATATGCTACCTGTAGGGGTAGGAACAGACCATGATTGAGTGATATGTCTTAGACCATGTTGCAAGATAGTTCAGGGAGGTACAAGATGTACCTCCTTAGGATTACATGGTAGTGTTTGCAAGATCTCAAAGAGAGGTCTAGTGGGGAGCACAGATTGACACCACTGTGGTGGTTGATGGGTTTGGATAGCTTGTTGCACAACCTTTGGCATATGATCAAGGAATACAAGATGTAGGGACTACCCAAGGCTATGATGAATGTTTCAAACTACCTGTTTTCCTGCTAGAACCAATGAGGGAATGCCCCTAAGGTAGAGGTAGAAGTAGAGCTTGAGGCTGAGATGGAAACTAGGATGGAGGTAGAGATGAGGGTCGAGGCTGAGGGAAGGTAGAGCAGGATAGGCATATGTGCCAGGAGACAAGGAGCATCCTTTGTAGGACCAGGGTCATTAGGAGCTAGGACACCAGGATGGACAATAGGATGGATAGATTTTGAGGGAACTACTACCTCCTCCACCCGTACAGTAGCTAGATCCATAGGTACAGGCCCAAATATAGGCTCTCACAATTGAGAGAGATCAATTGTGGTAGAAGCTATAGGATATGACTACTTAAATGGATCACAAGGTTCAATTACGGTAGTAGTTGGACTTATAGCTTGCCCAAGAGATTTGACAGAGACAACAACTTGAGGTGGTAACAACAACATCATAGGGATAGATAGTTTCAACACACTTGTATAGAGAGGTAGTACCAAGGTTACATAATTTATGTGCACTATCACAAAGATGTCCCCTAGTAGCTATAACAACCCAATTTTTCATAGAGTGGGGCACCTTCTAGGGTTGAGGATCAACCATCAGCTAGAGGGGAGTTAAGCTGCCATTGGGGCTAGCCTTCTTATAGATACTTTTTGGATCATGGCTTAATTATTTATATAGATACACATTCACAGGATCATTTTTTATAGCCTCGTGCATATTGTACTTTTAATTTATATTCATATACTGATTTAGATATTGTATCATGATAGTCATTTTTTGATATAATGAGATGATTCAAACTTATGATGTGATGTTCCCTTTTATTTCATGTTTTATGGATGTATGGATGCAATGTGATGGATGCACTTCTTTTTAGTATCTTTGTATGATATGCTTATGAAAGATGTATGGAAGGATGCATTTATTTTTTCATAATTTTCCCATGTGATTTATGATGCCATGATGTATGTATGTATATATATATATATGGATGCATTTATGGATGATGCTTATGAATTTTTATGATATGGATGTTATGATATGCTATGGATATGATAATGCAATGGATTAAGATGCTTAGAGTAACAAATATAATTTATTCAAAACAACTTAAATGATAATGATGATGTAGTGGATTATGTTTTCCACTATTATGATATGTTGTGATGATGCAAGATGTATGCATGCTAATGATTCGGTGGATGTAGGATGGATGCATGATAAAAAAAAATTCATTGTCATGATACCAAGTTAGCATGGAAAGGAGGGAAGAATAAGGTGAATGAGTTGACCATTGATTTTGAGATTGATTCAAAAGATCCAACAAGTCCATGATCCATTGAGACTTTATTAGATGTGGTGATGAGATGGATGAATTTTCTCATATCTTTGGATTTGGATTTTCCATCATTCCTTATGTTTGATATAACACATAGACATGATGCATCAGGGTATTGAAAACTAGGATGGTGTTGTATCTAGTGACATGGAATTTGACTTTGCAAATAGATAGGAAAGTTCTTGTTCACACCTTGACATACATAAACCTTTTTGTAATGCAGTTCAGAAGTTTAGAATATCTCAAATCAAAGCATATGCAATAGTCAACAAGCTACTCCAAACAACCTCCCTATACACAACAATGCAAGTATGCACCAAGATTATTTTACAAGAATACCCACAAGCACAACAAATGAAATAAAATGATCGACACCCCATTCCTTTTTTTCTAAAACATTGAGACATCATCAAGAGGACCTATGAATGGGTCAATAAGATAAATCATAAGAAAAAATCAAAGAAAAAAAATAAATGTTATCTATATCTAATGCCAAAGTAACATAGATAAGGTGATTTTTGATGTTGATGCTCGTTGTAGGAAGGATACATCCTAGGACAAGTTGATCAAGTGTTTTGATGAAGATTTATTTGTGATAATCCATTGATACAAACTCCATTGACTCATTTACCTATGATATAGACTTTAGATTTTGACTCTTAGGTTCTCACTTTATGACTTGCAACACATTTTTTCTACTTTTTTTGCCAATGTTTGAAGATGACAATTAATTTTATTATGGGTGAAGGTTTATTGTGGGTGAAAGAGGATATAGATGGTTTTGAGTAATTTGGTATATTTCAATGTTTTTGGTATTTTGAAATGTTTTGAGGCTATTTTTGGATCTTTTAGAAGGTTTATATGAATGTTTATGTTTTCAAGTTATTTGAGGTTTAGGGTTTTCACAAAGACATCTGATGTTGTTTAGGGATTTTGAATGTTTTCTAATGCTTTTGTGTTTTCTATTTTCCAATGTTTTTTATTTTTTGATATTTTCTAGTGTTTTGGGATTTTCTAAGTTTTCCAACCAAGAACCTAACCTAAAATATTATCCTAGGGGCCTCAAGGGATGATCAAAGATAAGCCTTTCCTATGTTATACACGTAGAGACCATGTAGTTCTACTGATTTTGACTTATTAACGATGAGATATGAACACTTGATGGACTATCAAGTTATTATGATAGACTCCTAAAGGACTGACCTAGGGTATCTTGGGGGTGCATCGATGATGGCCTTTCCTACATTCAAGCTTAGAGACTCATAGTTTGAAACAGTACTATTTTAGAGTTTTGATGTGTGACCCTTTTAGGGATTTTGATGTGTTCTAAATGTTTTGGATTTTGACTTTACAATTTTCAAATGTTTTTGGATTTTAGCTATACAAGATTTTTTATGTTTTTGAATTTTGTAAGTGTTTTTAGATTTTAACAAGGTTTTACAATGTTTTTGGGATTTTTGATGAGATTTTCAATAACCTTAAGATATACAAGAACCCAATCTAATCCATAATGAATTTGCCCTAGTGTAACGCAATAGACTACCTTGACTTAGGTAGGACAAGCTAACGTTAGGAATATGCCAAGTAGTACTAAGGGGAATACAATACTTCACAATATCAAGCTATGATATAGACACATATGGGTGATGGAATAGATATGATGAATGATGCAATGGATGAATGTGATGTATGAGATGCAAAGCATAATAAGCTAAAGAGGAAAATATGGATGGAGGTGCTTTATTTATGCAAGGCACCTATTTGCTAGGTTTTCACCAAGGTACTTACCGAAAGTGCCACCAAAGTGTTTTTCACTAGAGGATGATTTTTTTCTTTATTGTTTTCAATCCTATTTCTTTTCTTTTTTGTATTTTTGATATATATATTTTTTTGTATATTTAGATTTACATCCTTTGAGACTAGGCATAAAATTTTTTGAGATGTAGACTATTGATTGGATCCTAAAAGGGTTCACCTTCAGGCATTGATATCTAGTACACTCTTGATCAATAGCTTGCTATGATAATGAATGGGCCCAATCAATTAGGCTCAAATTTTCCTTTACCCTCTTGATTTGGAAGATTTTTTTGATTCTAATTTAGGACAAGATCCCCTACCTAGAAAGAACAACCTTTGATCTTCTTGTTATAGCTCCTTTTCAGTCAGTTTTGATATGCGTTCATATAATTAAGGGTGTCAATGTGGAATTCATCTATAAATTCTAGCTCATTTAGCCAAGATATTTTATAGTCTTCATCAATGATTAGATTCTATAGTGACACTCATAGTGAAGGGAGCTCAACCTCAGTAGGCAAGATGGATTTTGATTCGTAGACCAAGGAGAAAGGGGTTGCACCTGTAGGTCTATAGATATTAGTTTGATAGGCCGAGAGGGTGGGATTTAACTATAGTTTCCAATCACGACTAGCTTCATTGACCATTTTCTTTAGGATTTTTAGAATGGTCTTGTTTGTAGCCTTAGCTTGACTATTTCCCTGGGGGTAATATGTGGTAGAGAACTGATGTTGGATATTAAACTATTGGCATAGCTCTTTCACATCCTAATTTTTGAAGGGTGTTTCATTGTCTAAGATAAGGGATTATGGAACACCATAATGGTAGATGAGGTAATTGATGATAAACCTAGAGATTTTTTTCCCCATTATGTAGGTCATTAGGATAGCTTTGAACGAATTGGTAAAGTATTCAGTCTCTATTATAGTAAACTTGTGGCCATTAAATGAGGTGGTAGTAATCTTTCCTATGAGGTCAAGACCCCACTATGAGAAAAGCCAAGGTGTTACCATTGGTCGTAGCTCCTGAGTTGGAGCATGGATAATATCTCCATGTTGTTGACACTGGACACAGTTCTACATGTACAGATGGGATTCTCTTTCCATGGTTGGCTATTAGTACCCCATCCTCAATAGTTTCTTAGCTAGAGTGATACCACTAGAATGGAAACCACAAATGCGTTCATGTACTTATGTTAAGTTGTTCAAGGCTTCCTCTTGGTTGAGACATCATAGTAATGTCCCCTTGATGCATCTGTAGTAAAGGGTATCACCTAAGATCACAAATCGAGATGCATTTTTAACAAAGGTATTTTTTCAAGGTTGGAGGTGATATCAGTTGGGAGGGTTCCTCTACTAAGATAGGTGAATATGTCATGATACCATGGGGAATTAAGAACAGTGATTACACACATGAATTCAGATTCTAGGATTTTAAAAGATGGTATGAGAAGTTTTTCTACCAAGAATTTGTATTGAAGGATGTTGTGTAGCATATCTAACAATGATCCAATTGCCGTCATGGTGTCTGCTACTCAATTGTTTATGTGTGGTATCTTCTCAAAAGTTATGTCAATAAAAATTCCTTGAGACTTTATACCATATTCTTGTAAGGAGTAAGCTTGTCATATTTGGTTTATTAGTCATTGTTGACCTAGTTGATAATCAGTTGTGAGTCCCCATAGATCCTTAACTCTTGTATCTGCCACTGAACTGCTATCCTCAGACTTATTATTAGAGCTTCATACTCGATGATATTATTGGTACATGGGAATGATAGCCAATATGATTTTGGAACACAGTCACCCTGAGAGGTGATAAAAATAATACCTACCCTTGATCCATGTTACCTGAATGATCCATCAAATTACATTTTCTATAGATCTGTTGTATTGACAAGGAACACTAATTCATCAAGAAATTTAGATATCAACAGATTCTCTACATAGATAGGTGCTTCTTCCAATTGGTTTGTGATTACTTTTACTCTAATTTCCTTGCAATCCACATGCTCTATGTCAGATTTAGTCAAGATCATTACCCATTTTCCCATTTTCCTAGTGAGAGTAATTTTGGATAACAACTATTTCAATTGGTCAATTTTGCTATAAGCTTGATTTGGTGCAACAACGTGTAATGTTTAAAATTTTGTGAGGAAAAAACCACCACTAAGCATGCTTTCTCAATATATGAATAGTTCATTTCATATCCTAGAAATCTCTTGCTAATGTAATAAACAACTCTTTCTTTTCATGTTCATCATGTTGTGCTAGAAGAGCATCCAGTGCTTTCGATGTTGTTGAGATATACATGATTAACGGTTTGTTCAGTATCAACAACATAAGCACTGATGGTGTCAATAGGTAGTCCTTGATCTGCTAGAAGGATTTATCACACTTCTCATCCCTTTTATAAGTTATTCCTTTATGGAGAAGATTCAAAAAAGGGTGAATTTTGTGTGATAATTGCACTATGAACCTTTTGATGGATTGCAACAAGTATGTGCATGATCAACATGGAAAAAGCAAGCCCTTAAGCGGCAAAAAATTTAGAAAAAACAAAGTTAGGAAAGATGATGTAAAAATTTGAATAAGTTATCTATATTATTTCAAAAATATGTAAGAATATAATGTGTAGAAAATTGAATGTAGTTTCTAAACTACTAGGTTTATTTTAAAAAAAAATCTATTTGGTGAAAATTTGAAATTTCAATGTA
The DNA here is from genome assembly GCA_007258455.2 of Sequoia sempervirens. NCBI lineage: Eukaryota > Viridiplantae > Streptophyta > Pinopsida > Cupressales > Cupressaceae > Sequoia > Sequoia sempervirens. Next base: position 377,904,584 of record VDFB02271358.1, read on the forward strand.
GTTGTAATTAAATTTCAGGGAAAAAATAAGAAGTAGGTGTATGTATGACCACCCTAACAACAATTAATGATAATATTTTTTTATAAGATTTTAGATATAAGTAGACGACTCATGTCTCGATGTGATGCATGTTTTTTGGTAAATTTTTTTCAAGTAAATAATTAATTATGATTTTGTATTACAACTTTTAAAAAATATAAAAACTCGTATGTCTAACCACCTTAACTTGGTCAAAACTTTATGAAATTCTTTTTTTTAATCTTATAGTATGCAAAGCATAGAATGTGACATGTTTTAGACTCAAAAATGTGATACCGCTTGAAAGCTATAGATGTTTTTCAATCAACCTATCAATTAGGAATTTAGTCATAATTCAAATAGAAAATGAATAATGATTTATTTATTAAATTCAAAGTAAAAGTATAATTTATATTGGTGGAAAGTTGAGAATCTCCTTTAAAAATCCTTTTGTTTCATCAATTTTGGGTAAAAAAAAAAGTCATCAACCACGTACCCTACACATACCCATCATATCACCACTTTTTGGCCCATCATGATCTTGCACATACCCCAACCTTTATTGTAACTCTCTCATATGCTTCAATGTTTGTGGAGGTTCCATGTCTAGGACAACTTTCATTTTCATTGGTTTAATTTATATCCCTCTCTTTGATACGATGTAGCCAAGAAGCTTTCTTGAGGTAACCCAAAAGACACACATTTTTTGATTCAATTTTACTTTATACTCTTTGAGTCTATCAAAGACAGGTCCCAATACCTCTATATTTTCACTCATTTTCTTTTATTTGGCCAAAATATTATCCACATAGTCTTTGATTATTTTGTGGATCATATCATGAAAGATTAGTGTCATTGCCCTTTGATACATTTCTCTTGCATTCTTTAGCCCAAATGGCATCATGTTCCAGTAATACATTCCCCATGGATAGGTGAATGTAATTTTGTGTTGATCCTCCTTGGAAATCATGATTTTATTGTAGCCTAAAAATCCATCCATGAGTTACAAAATTTTATGTCTAGCTATTAGGTCAACAATGATGTTGATGTTAGGAAGAGGGAAATAATCCTTTGGACATGCTTTGTTCAAATTGTTGAATTCTATGCATATTCTGATGATCCCTAATGGGTTTGGAGACTAGTACCAGGTTAGAAAGCCACTCAAGATAGTCAATCAATTCGATAAATCCAACATCAAGAAGATTTTTTAGCTCAAGTTTCACCAAAAGGGCTATCTGAGGGTGCATTTTCTCAATTTTTGCTTCACTAGTTTGGCCTTAAGATAGACTAATAAATGATGCACCACCACTTTTGAATTGAGCCCTAACATATCTCTATATTACCATGCAAATTTTGTTCATCTCTCTTTTAGGAACACTACTAGGTCTTTATGTTCTTTTCCTAACAAGGATTTTGCATAGAAAGTTATCTTGGGTGCTTTTTTACCACATTTACTAGAGTAGCCTTTTCTGCCAGTACTGCTAACCTTTTTGGATGCATTGCATTAAGGGGGAGATTGAATCCTTCATCCTTGGGTTCCTCAAAGAGTTTGTCACCTTCAGATGTGTCCTTTATTTTTACAATTTTATGATTAAAAAGTGATATAGTATGGTTTTCACTCAAATATCTATATGTTATTCTTATATCTTGAATTTTATAACTAAAGGATTTAATAATCTCCTCGTAGTAGGCCCCTCTATCTAGCTTGATATCAAAAACAACCTTGTGATCTTCCCATGGTAATTTGTCACAAAGTCTCATAAATTCTATTATAGCTTCATCATTTTTTAATAAATCTAGAATCAGTGGTCATCGTTGGTCCCAGTTGATGAGTTGAGGATATACTAGGTTTAGTTCAATGATTTGGTCATTTGGGGTAAAAGATGTTGGTATCATGAAGAGGGAGTTATTTTCAAATAGGTCAACAACATCAAGTGGGAAGTTTTCTAAGGTAGTATATATCATATGATGTTGGTAACCAAGATGAAGCCTCAACCTATTTAGCAAAAGTACCTTTGCCAAGAATGTTGACCTTACTAGTGGTATAACCTAATTCAAGATTCTTAGGACATTACTCAAGAATGATGGGTTCTAGCAAACCATTATCATTTTGTCCCAGTTTCTCATTCTTGTTGTATCCCCATCCCTACATTAGTTGTAAGCCTTTATTTTCATTTTCCATGGGAAGAACAAGGACAAGTCAGTCATCTTGATAGAATAGTTTCAAGAAATCTTCCTTATTGACATCCTCTTTGTTCAAATACCCCCATTTAGTGAAGGTGATAGATGCAAGCTTGAACGTTTCAACCAATTTTTTGATAGGTTTGGGTTTCCCATGTGATTTGGGGGAAACAGGTAGCTCACCCAACACAAAAGTGTCCTTTAGATTTTAATCCCCACAACCATTGTCTTAGAAAACTGCTTTCATATTGGGTATGTTTTGCACAATGGATTCTTTTGTTTATGAGGTAGATGTGAGGGATGATGGGTCAACGAATGAGGAGGATAATGAAGGGACTTCATCATTTTTTAGTATCTGGGGGATTTTATAGAACTTGGACTCACATTTTTTGCAATAATAGAAAGGCTTAGGGTCCCCATGAATGGTAACTTCTCTATCCCCTAAAGGAAACTTTACACATTGGTGATAGGTCAAAGAGACAACTTTCAGGGAATGAATCCATGGTCAACCAAGTAGGATGTTGTAAGGGAGATTAAGGTCTAACACCTGGCATGTGGTCTTAGAAATGATAGGTCCCAGTTGGATGGATAGTGTGATGATTCCTTATGATACTTGTTCTTGATCATCATATGCTTTGATAGTTGTACTCTTTAATTTATCAATAGTATCCTCTTAATATCTTAGGTTCTTGATCAATTGAATGGTGCAAATGTTAAAAATAGCACATCCATATACTAAGACTCTTTTAACTTTGTTCTTATGGATAATGACCTGAAGGTGTAAGGAACAATTTTGAGATGGTTACGATGGTAGGTCTTGTTTCGAGAGTGTGAGAAGGTGAGGGATAGTGATATGCCCTACCCTAGATTGAAATTGATTTGTACCAATATTTTTAGGGATGAATGACATAGATAAAGTTTTCTCTAATATTTCCCTGTGTGTTGGAGATAGTCATAATAGTTCCAAGAGTGAGATCTATGTGGGGGTCTTCTTAAGTTGATCTAGGAGACTTTAGTTGCTAGGGTTGGATGTTGGCATTGTAGGTTGTGCCCTAGGTTGAGATGAAGCTCTTTAGATGGTAACCTTTCCATGTTGTGTGGTAACGCCACACTCTACACTAGGTCCTTTGATGGTTATGATGATAACAACACTGTCATAGGATGCAACTACATTGGGATAAACATGTTGGACATTGTTATAATCCTTCCCTTTTCCATTGTTAATCTCTTTGCTATGATTTGGCATAAGGTTCTTGTATATCTTAAGACCCCAGTTGCCTCAATAGATATGACATTTTTTTCTATGTGATCTTGGATAATATTTTTTAGCCTCATACAGTTTGATTTTTTGTGTCCCTTAATCTTGTGAAAGTCACAAAGATCTTTTTCATTGTACCAAGGAGGTTTATCTTGTGGTTCTTGGTAGTTTTTGAAATTAGTAAGCATGATCAAGTTTGACTCTACTAGTTTTTTCATGATGGATTCAATGGGTTCCCCCAATTGCGTGTATTTTCATTTAGTGTAGTTGTTCCAATTTGGGGTTCATCATTGTTGTGTTTTAGTGTTGTTGAATTGATTATTTTGTAGTGGTGATTTTTTCTGTTGGACAACTTATGAAATGGTTGGTTAATTGGTGATTTTTCTAGGAGCACTTATGACTACTTTAGCATCTACAATGCCATCATTCATCATGTTCTTTTTTTAGCCCAAATGTGAGGCTTGTCATTTGAACTAGTTGATGGGAAATTGTATGCTTGGGTATTCCCCTGTGATATTAGGGATATCTCAATGTTAAGGGCCCTAGGGAAAATCTCGTCATAAGTGATAACACATTGAATTTTCAAGTGGAAAGATAGATCTAGATCAACATTCGCTATGATAACTTGCACTTGTTGTTTATTGGCAATGTGCCATTTTCTTTTGCTATATGTTTTCCTCCATCATTATAAGAAATTGGAAAAATATTCTCCTTTTTTTTTCTTTAGTATGTATAAATTATCTAAGCTCATGTCTACATCAAGATTAAAGGACAAGTGATCTATGAATTTTTTGGTGATTTCTTTGAAGGTTTTGATACCTGGAGGTAACTGAGAAAACCAATCAATGGCTTAGTCTTTCAAGCTTCATGGAAAGAGGTGCATCAAATAGGACTCATTTTAGGCAACCTCCATGCACATGATATTTAATTCCTTGATGTGATCGACAAGTTTCCCTCTCCCTTTGTATTTATCAAATTTAGAGACCTCAAAACTAGGAGGGAAAGGAACCATTGTGATGTTTCGATTGAATGGATATGGACATAGGTTTTGTTTTGTATGGGGTTTCCTCATCTTTCCCATTTGGATGTATTATATTTTTTGCATTAGGGATTTGAGTTGTGATGCTATATCATCCTATAGGTTTGGTGGAGGAACATATTTTAGATATGGTTGGATGGTTGATGAATTATATGTAGGATTTTGATATGATGAGTCAAATGTGCTTCATAGACAATTTTCATTGCACCAAAAGATTGACCTGTTAATGCTTGATACAACTGCCATAGTTAATGAATCCATGGGAGATGGTTAATCCACGTTACAAACCCAAGCACCACACTACATAACATAAGGAAACTAAGGGAAAAAAACCTTACAACAATCCTCCCAGCACAGCCTAGGGGTTCAAACCCATGACCCAGGCTTTGATACACCAAAATATTGACCCGCTAATGCCCGATACAACTATCAAAGTTAATGAATCCATGGGAGGTGGTTAATCCATGTCACGAACCCAAGCATTTCACTGCACAACACAAGGAGACCAAGGGCACACACCTTGCAACAATATGGTATGTATGGTGGGGTTTGATATTGTGAAGGTGAGGGTGGTAGAGATGTATATGTCCCTAATGTGTTCAAATTGATGATTTTTGATTGAGGATTATAGTATGACCCTTGTTGTTGTTGTTGTTTTTCTACTAAGGCAACTTATTGTGCTTTTTGTTGTTGTTGGGATACGAGAGTTTCTTGTTGTTCTTGTTGTTTTTGTTGGGCTAAGAGGGTTACTTGATGTTGTTGTCATTGTTGTGTTGCTAAGGCTACTTGATATTGTTGTTATTTCTATGTTGCTAAGGATGCTTGATGCAGACCAAGGTGGAGGTTTTCAATCAAATCACAATTCAACCAACTTATCAATTTAGAAACCCTAACTTGGTCTCAATCTCACAAATTCATCAAATTTCCTTGTAGCACTCCAAATAGTGATTTATGACCATATCTCTCTAAGAAGGATTCAAACCCACATATAGATTACCATTTCTAATACCCTTTATGCTTTTATGTAACATATATCAAATTTGGAACTATGTTTCTTTTGTAACAACAACCTCTAAAATTTACTACTACACTTTCCTTAAGCCTAATTAGGCCTATTTTCTGAAGCAACTTCCATCTAAACACTTTTTCAACTACAAACTTTCATTCCTAGACTTCAACTAGGTCACCTGCGGTCTAAATAACCAAATTTTATCATTAGGAACATGAACAAATTCATTAGTCAAAAAAACCCTACTTCTAACAACTATTCATAAGCCTAATACATTGAGATATCAGGCTAGGGCTTGCACAAATAGGGCCCTAACTCCATCCCCTGCATCTACAACCACTACCAAAATGAAAAACACCCTAACTACTCCCATTCCATTAGTGGAAATATCTACAATTTAGTGGAATAGTAGTTAGGGTGCTTTTCATTTTGGTTGTGGTTGTACATGTAGGGGATGGAGTTAGGGCCCTATTTGTGCAAGCCCTAGCCTAATATCTCAATGTATTAGGGTTATGAATAGTGGGTAGAAGTATGGTTTTGTTGACTAATGAATTTGTTCATGTTCATGATGATAAAAGTTGGTGATTTAGACCCCATGTGACCTGGTTGAAATCTAGGAATGAAATTTTGTAGTTGGAAAAGTGTTTAGATGGAAGTTTCTTTGGAAAATAAGCCTAATTAGGCTTAAGGAAAATGTAGAAGTCAATTTTAGAGGATTTTGTTACAAAACAAGAAAATTCCCAAATTTGATATGTTGCATAAGGGCATAAAGGGTATTAGAAATGGTAATCCATTTTTGGGTTTGAAGCCTTCTTGGAGAAATATGGTCAGAAATCAGTATTTTTTGTGCTATAAGGAAATTTGATGAATTTGTTAGATTGAGACCAAGTTAGGGTTTCTAAATTGATAAGTTGGTTAAATTGTGATTGGATTGAAAACCTCCACCCTGCTATGCATCAATGTTTGATATTGTTGTTATTGTACTACTGAGGTTGCTTGTTGGGCTTGATGGTGTTGTTGTGCTATTAGGTTGCATGTTGGGCTTGATGTTGTTGTTGTGCTAATAGGTCTACTTGCTATTATTTTTGGGCTACTAATTTTTCTTGATGTTGTTGTTGTTGTCATTGAACGAATTGTTGATAAGCCTGTTGTGTTTGTTGTAAAGCTAGGGCATGTGCTCCTAATGTAGGATCATTTGGATGTTGAGACATTTGTGATGGGTTTTGGGTGTTGATGTTTTCAGTGGGTTGTGGATTCATGATGAGCAATTTGGGGTACCTTGGTTTAACATTCCTTTCCAAATGGTGGATTGACATGGAGGAATGTAAGTTTGAGGTCCCATTTTATTTTGCATGATGTCAAGGACCAATGGTAAATATGAAGATGGTGGCATTGGGTATTGTGATGGTAATGGAACATTAGGACCTTGGATTTTATTGAAGGGGTTCCCTTGACTGATGGATGTAGGGTTACCTTATGGTATTTGAGGTGGGATCAAAGTATTACCTTGGTTGATGGGGTTTGTGGTACAGGAGCACCTTGTTCATTATATGTCTCCATTAGTCAAAAATGAAAATTTGGAATTTTCATCAAGGAATGTATGCAATAAGTCATATTTGAGCTATTTGAAAGTCTCAAATATATTCTAGGTGGTCAAAATGTCAAGAGTGCATAAATGACATTTTTGTTGCAAAGGATGTAAAAGTCGGAAAAGAAAGAAATTGTGAAAAAGAAGAATGAAAAAAAGAAAGTGAAGAGTCATGTGGAGATCCATTTCAATGTATTTGAATCCATAATAGTTCACTAGGTGGGAAAAGCATAGGAAAAGAAAAAATTGAAAAAAAAATTGTAAAAAGTTGCTAAATTGGCAAAAAAGAAAAAATTAGGAAGTTCAAGGGACTTTGTGGAGAAATTGAAGGGATAGGTCAATGAGGGAAGTTGAAAAAATAGTTGTTAGTTGGGAAAAATCTTTAAAAGGGCTTGTAGAGGGTGAGAAATGGGGAATAAATTGTATTCTTGAAGAAATAATACTAAATAAAGCTCCTTGTTTTTGAATTTTAGAGTTTTCTTTCATTGTTTCTCTATTTGCATAGTCCATCTAGTAGTTTTGGGTCTTGAATTTTATTGTTTCAAGTAACATTATGAATTTTCTTTCATTTACATCTATTTTAAAGGAAATTCATTAACTATATACTTTTTTTGAGTTGGTTATGTGCAGGATCATGATTGGCCAAAAAGTGGCAATATGATGGGTATGTGGCTGATGATTATTTTTTTACCCAAAATTGATGAAACAAAAAGGATTTTTAAAGGAGATTCTCAGCTTTCCACCGATTTAAATTATTTTTTAATTTTAATTTAATAATTAATTATTATTCATTTTCTATTCAAATTACAACTAAAGTCCTGATTGATAGGTTGATTGAGAAACATCGATAGCTTTCAAATGGTATCACATTTTTTTAATCCAAAACATTCGTCACATTCTATGCTTTGCCTACTATAGTATTAAAAAAAGAAAAATTGAATTTCATGAAGTTTTGACCAAGTTAAGGTGGTCAAACATACGAGTTTTTATATTTTTTAAAAATTTGTAATAAAAAATTCATAATTAATTATTTACTTGGAAAAAAATTACAAAAAAATGTGCATCAGATCGAGGCATGAGTCCTCTACTTATATCTAAAATCTTATAAAAAAATATTATCATTTTATTGTGGTTAGGGTGGTAAGACAGACACCTACTTGTTATTTTTTCCCTGAAATTTAAGTACCACTGCATTGAAATTTCAAATTTTCATCAAATAGGCTTTAAAAAAAAACTAGTAGTTTAGAAACTACATTCAATTTTTTACAAATTCTATTCTTACATATTTTTGAAATAATATAGACAACTTATTGAAATTTTTATTTCAAGTTTCCTAACTCTGATTTTTCTAAATATTTTTCCACTTAAGGGCCTATTTTCTCCACAATGATCCTGCACATACCTAGTTGATATTTTAGAACTCAGTCTACAATCCTTTATATTAAGGTTTTGAGAGTTTTTTAAGAAAATGATCTCTACTCCACTGAGTTAGGCCTTATAGATTGGTGGAGTAGATGTAAATAAGGCATTTTATGTTGTCTGAGTATTTATTTGTGTAGGGGGAAGGTGAGAATATGAGGATTTACTATTGCCCTCTCAAGAATTTTTGAGATTCACCATGAAAATGGGTAACTCCAAGATAGGATTTGATGAACTAGAATGTAAGGAGGCTAGAAAATAGTGTATTATCTATGTGCAGACCTATCTATAGATGATGGAAGTGGTTTCAAGGTAGCATGAGGTTTGTAATGGGTATTTTAGATAAACCCTTGCTTATTTCAATCTATATTGGTATATTATTACGGTTTCAAAGTTTAATGCAATGGAAAATGGTTCACTTGAAATAAATGATGGAATTGATGATTTTATATCTTGACTTAAGACCGTTTTAGAAAAATTAAGGTTTTGGAGTACTTTTGAAGGGACTTACTTTGTATTTGTGGCCTATTTAGAAGCCTAAAATCTTGGGACATTGATTTGTTCTATTGATTTTTATAAAAAAATGATACTTGATATTGAGATATGTTTGAATTGATTCAAATGGGTTTCCAAAACTGTATTTGGTTCATGGAGTTTCAATGTGTGAAGATTGGTATACCCATTTTAGGCTTTTTGCAATGTTAGTAGAATACTGGTGCTTGCATGTTAGAAATTGCGATTCTAAGCATATAGTGATAAAAGTGTTTGATGTTGCTTGGAAACTACTTAAAAGATGGTATAAAATATTTTTAATGATTTTGGGAAGGTTCAAAGACTAATCTTGTTGATTTGATGTTTTGGTTAATATGGAACCTTGGTGCAACAATAGTGTCTCAAGACCATGGTTTAGAAAATCTATCAAAGAAGAGTAATGAAGGAGTACATTTATTTCATTCCTATGTGATGTTAAAGTGTCTTGGAAGTATGAGAATAGGATTGAAGCAAGAATGATTGGTTTTGTGGTTAAGTTACCTTGTAAAAGCAAGTTGATTTGATGAATAGTGAAGAGTTGTTTGGTTCAGCGAATTCTAACAAGGTTTTGGTTTTGTTCATGTTAGAAAGGAGTTGGTACTAACAAGTTTAGATCTGATAAAAGGTTTGGAGCCTAATTTTGATGGTTTATTCCTTTGTGTAATGAAGAATCAAGTGAAATTGTGTGGAGTTTTGGTGAAAAGTTTAGTGAATCAAATTTGCTTGTTCAATTTGATCTTCTCCAATTGTGTTAGGGATAGAAGTTCCCTAGTTGAATTGAGGTTTTTGTTTGATGGTATTACATCAATTTATATTAGAGCTTGTTGATTCTGAAAAGTTGGTAAATTTGTTGATGATGTTGAGTTTCTAAGTTTGGTTGTAGGTGCTTGATCCATCTATGTTGCAGAGATAAGTTGTGAGTTTGTGTGAGTTTGTGCAGGTTGAGAAGAGAACTTGGTTGCTGCCAAAAAAAGGTAGAATAAAGTTGAGAGAAGTTGGAAGCAAGGAGGAACTTACTTGGTTTGCTGAGTTTTTGAGTTGTGTTGTGTTGTAGTAAGAACTAGATGGATACCTATATAAAGAAGCACTTGTTGTTGCAGCCTGAAGAATACTCCACTGATGGGAGTTTTTGAGAAGATGAAAAAGTGATTGGTCAGAGGTTGCAGCTTGAAGAATACTCCACCGATGGGAGTATTTGAGAAGATAAAAAAGTGATTGGTCAAAGAAGGTAAAAGATGAATTTAGAAAAGAAAGGGGAAAGTTTTCAAGGACAGTCTTGTGTCCTTGGTTGAGGAAAAGTTAATGGAAATTTGAGAGTGGTGAAAGGATAGTCTTGTGTCCTTTTGAGGGAGAAAAGTGATTATGAACCTGATGACAACAAGAGAAAGGAAAGAGGAAAGAGAAGAAAAAGATGAAGATAGATGGTAAAGACAAGGTGAAGGAATGAATAAAAAGTTGAAGACAAATATTGGAACTAAGAAAGAGAAAGATCTAGAACCAGTCCAGGGAAAAGTTGAATTTTTTTTGCATGTACAAGCAAAGTTGATATGTTTCCAAGGGACTTGGAAATTTTTTGTTGGTTGGTTGTATGGTGCAAGAACACCTTGTTCATTATATGTCTCCATTAGTCAAAAGTGGAAATTTTGAATTTTCATCAAGGAATGTATGTAATAAGGTCATATTTGAGCTATTTGAAAGTCTCAAATAGACTCTAGGAGGTCAAAATGTCAAGAGTGCATACATGACATTTTTGTTGCAAAGGATGTAAAAGTGGGAAAAGAAAGAAATTACAAAAAAAGGAAGGCGAAGAGTCATGTGGAGATCCATTTAAATGTTTTTGAATCCATAATAGGGCACTAGGTGGGAAAAAGATAGGAAAAAGCAAAACTTGAAAAAAAAATGTAAAAAATTGCTAAATTAGCAAAAAAAGGAAAAAAATTAGGAAGTTCAAGGGACTTTGTGGAGAAACTGAATGGATAGGTCGACGAGGGAAGTTGAAAAAATAGTTTCTAGTTGGGAGACTTTTTTAAAAAGGCTTGTAGCGGGTGAGAGATGGGGAATCAATTGTATTCTTGAAGAAATAATACCAAACAAAGCTCCTTGTTTTTAAATTTCAGAGGTTTCTTTCAATGTTTCTCTAGTTGCACAGCCTGTCCAGTAGTTTTGGGTCTTAAATTTTATTGTTTAAAGTAACATTAGGAATTAGATTTCATTTATATCTATTTTAAAGGAAGTCCATTAACTGTACTAGGGTGATCCCACAATAGTGGTTTACAATTTTTGGCCAAAATAGACACTAATTTTTTTTTTTAACTAAATCTTCACATTTGGGCACCTATAGCGATTAAACTATGAGGAATTTGAAGATGATGAAAACTAGAGTCTTGTCACATTTTGTTTTTAGATTCTAAAAGTATTTTTTTCAATTTTTTTGGAATCAGATTGCACTTCTTTTTCGATCTCCCATGAAAATTGGTTTTTTTCAAAAAACAACATTTTTAAAAAGTTATGCACACCGTATAATGCATAACTTTTTTTCCTTGAAACATAAAATTCCAATTCTTTCAAATTTAGATTTGTAACTCCGATATCTAGTATTTCCACTTGGTTAGATATTTTTTTATTGATTTTTTTTCTTTAATCAAGTTTCAAAGTCAAATCAATTACAATTCAGACATAACACGACCATATAATGCATAACTTTTACTGCATGTATCAAAATTTAATTTAATTTTTTGTTGGATCAAGGACTCCAATATCTGGTGCACTCATATTTTTAATTTTTTTTTATAATCTTCTAATTTTCAACTTGTGTAGAACAGAGAGTTTTGTTTTCGGTGAAAAACCTATATTTAATAAAACTTAAAAAACAGATAGATAATATAATCAACACATATTAAAATTATATTCGTTGGATAGATCATTTTGAGGGGAACCTGATACTAGTTGGATTTCTAGGATCCCCTCCATTTTAATTCTCAAATAAAGCTTTGAAATGAAAAATTCTCAGCAATTTTGGTGCCTCAGAAGGTGAGGGTGAAAAAATGTGGGGTCGGTCAAACAAAAAACTAATGTTCAGTCGAATAGGGGTTCGACCGAACCCACACAACATAGAATAAAAAAATTGACTTTAAATGGGTTTGACCAAACATTCTAAAGATGTTCGGTCGAACACCTTCTTTTAAAAATTAAATTTTAATATTAATATAAAAATTAATTATATTCTTTTTAAATGATGACTTGAGAGAAAGATATGGAGGGAGTGGGGGTAGGCGGCAGGGCTTAAATTTGATGGCCATATGACCGTATTTTGAGATTATTTCCATAGAATACAATCAAAATTTTAAGAAGATTGTATAGAATTATAATGATATATATGTTTGATTTATATATAATTTTACATACACTAAGGTATATCATAATGTTTTAAGGGCACCCTTGAATAGATAATTGTCATTCAAAAAATTGTTGATAGGAAAAGTTGACCATCAAATTTAATCCTTGGTAGGAGGGAGATACTTCAGAGAGAGAGGGGCGAGTGGGAGAGAGATAAAGGGTAGGGGGTCCTAGGGTTTAAGGGTTACAGGTAGAGGAGCTCGAGAGGGGGATTTGGTAGGAGGGAGAGACCTTTTAGAGAGAGAGGGGGGAGTGGGAGAGAGATAAATGG